>OX456526.1:76972397-77572397 GCA_949748255.1 Eustalomyia histrio
AAACATACCTGCGAAACATAAGTATAACCCAACCAAAGTCTCAGATCTTTTGGTGAAAGAAGACTTCTATAGCCCACTGGCCAGTGTAACCTCACCGGTAAATCATGGTGACATAATGCTGTTCATTGGTGATTTCAACGCCCAGGTTGGCGCAACGCAAAGTTGTCTTTAAAGAGCAATGGAGCGACATGATCTAGGAAGAATGACATCGACACATGTTTGGGCAACAACCTAGTCATCGGAGGATCTCTATTCTCTCATAGAAATATAAATAAGGTGACCTGGATCTCCCTTGACAAAAAGACAGAAAATCAAATTGACCACATTCCTTTTAGCCGGAAATCGAGAGGTAAATTATTGGAAGTACGTAATAAGCGCGGCGTTGCTTGCACCAGCGATCGTGTTAATTGGCACCATTCGTCTAAAAGTAATGGCCAACAGAAAAGATGAAAGAATTCAACGAAAATCTAACGTTAATGTTCAATCCTTCAATTAACGAATGATCTTTACAAAATTTCTAAAGCATCTACTGGAGAACTACATTCATCAAAAAAGGCCAAATTAATGCATGTGTGGAACATTATTCATCTATGTTAGCAAGCACGTAAAACATTGACAACAACCAATGTGACTATCACAACGTTAGAGATGATATACTCACTGAATACCCTGAAATTATCAAAATTATTGAAACCATAACCTGTTTGAAAAACAACAAGCTCTAGGTCAGGAAAATTTACCGCCCGAACTGCTTAAAACATCTGCTGAAGTCAGTGCTAAAATTTTGTGCTATATGACCGAACAGTTCATTGTCTACATACCCAAAAAGGGGGACGTGTCACAGTATAAAAACTGGCGTGTAATCACCTTAATCAATATGCAAACAAAATCATCTCCCAAACTATTTATAAAAAGCTAACAACCGCATTCAATACGCTTTTTCGTAATGAGACAGCATTCGCATCGCCATTGAGTAATCTGTTGAATGGGGATCTCTGCTCTACTTGGTCTTCATTGATTTTTAAAAAGTCTTTGACATACTATCTTATTCGGCTATACGGAGTGCACTAACACGCAAAGGACCTCCGGATAAGATTGTCGAAGTAATAAATAAATAAATACCGTAATAAAGGTTCGGGTTTCACTAAAAAATTAATACTTAATAAAAATGCAATTTGGCCCCAAATTTTATATCACACAAAATTGGGCCTATTTTTCATTTCCGAAAATTGTGTTTAAGTTTCATCTTTAATTTAAGGTCACTCTGCAATGCAAAACTTGCCGCAAAAGATGAAAATACACCCCAAACTTTTTCCCCTTTTTTTGGGGGCGATTTTTGATTTTTGTTTTGGGGTCAAATTTTTTGAGGCTTCATTTCCTAGCGCCTTTTATTCTGACACTGATAAATTTTTGCTGTTAGAAATATTGAATATCAGTTAATATCATACTTCCGCGTAACAAAAAATGAGTTGCTTTACGCTTGAACAAGGTAAAAAATATTACAAACTTTTTTCCAAAGTAAGTGCTGTGTTACCCAAACTGTACGTTTGTTGAAAAGATGTTTTGACCGTGGACAGCGGTACGTATCGAAGAGAAAATTCACTCGCGATCGATCTCAACAGCTCGTCATTTCACGCACCAGCATTATAAGACTTTTGCACACTTATAAAGTCCACTTGACTCAGCACTTGAACCACCATCCACTATATTACGGCTTCTCAGTTTGAAGTTTTCAGACGAGGCGTATTTTTATCTCGGCAAATTGCCGCACGTCATTGTCGAGAAGCTAATACATCCACAGATAGTGACCAAGTGGATTTGTGCCATCATTGGACCATGTTACTAGTTACGCCATTTCAGTCAACAGCGAGCGCTACACAGCAATGATTACATATATGTTATGATTTGAAATGGAAAATATGAACGTAAGAAGGATAACGCACCATTTCACACAGCTCATAAAATAATCGATATTTACCTACTAAGTTCGGTAATCGTATTGTCAGCCGTCTTGGCAATGTCAATTGGCCACCTCGGAGCTGCGGTGTGACCCTTTTAAACTTTTTATTGTAGGGTGTCGTTAAAGACCGATGCTATCGTATCGATCCATAAACCGAAAACAAAATTTTGAAAAATTAAACTGACAGGATTAGCTTCTGCGAAGCCAGCCGCGGCAGTCACATGAATAAAATTGTATTCCATAAATAATGCGAATATTTATTATTTCTAAAACAAAGATTTGAATAAACAAAATGTGTTTCGTGTGATTTGACACTATGCACTGTAATTACTACATAACAATGTGTAATTTTAAACAAGAAACTCTATGAATTTCATATTTTCATAAATAATACATAAAACCATTTAATTTTAAACTAGAAACACTGTGTATTTTATAATTTCATAAATAATAATGCCGTTCTAACTTTTTTATTTAATAAAAAGAATTTATGTTCATTAAGCCCATTTTATACCACAATGATGTTGATAATGATAATAATGATGATGGTATCAATATAAACTTGTTTAGCATATTGTATGCTATTATTAAATGTCTTCCTTGACCGCCCACTAAACAACAACGACTACAAAAGGAAATATAAAATAACGAAAAAAAAAAATAAAAATGAAAAACACAAACCATAACATTCAACTTTAACAATTTCAATACAAATGTGAGCCTTTAAATGAATGCACATGAAATTAACTAACAAACATATATTCATGGTTGCAATAAATAACACTATGGATTAGTATTATAAAATTGTACAATATTTGGAAAAGCTGTAAAGCATTTTTGGACCTAAAAATTAAGTATTTTAAAAGAATTTCATTTATTAAAAAAATTATAATTTCATTATTTTTTTCTGAAGAAGAAAAATTTGTAAGACCCATAGTGCCAGTAATAGAAAACATCATCGAACAACAATAATACAGCCAAGAAAACAACAAAATTGTAACTTCCTTAGAAAGCTTTAAACAATTTGAAGATGTGCAATGAAACATCCAAAACAACAACAATAACTACAACGATGACGACGACAATAGCAATAACTATGAAAATAATCATGATGCTGTTGCTGATGATGATGATGATGATGAGGACGACGACGATGACCAAAACGACAACTTAACAATGATGATAACTATGACGACCTTTAATGTTTAAGCATTTGCAACATCATCTGCATTATAGTCATAGAAGACATTATTGCTGTTATTGTGGTAAGGCCATCATCATAATCATCTGCAACATCCATATGCAGTATTCTGTCGATGGTATTTTTGTGTGTGTTAAAAGAGTTTAAAAAGATGTTAGTTGTTAAGCTAAAATCAACTGTTGTTTTTTGAACAAAACCAAAAACAGCCATAACATTACATGCCCATCTTCATGTTGATCAAGTACTATGTTCAAGAACACTGTGAACTAATGGTTGCAATTTTTTTTGTTGTTGTTAAAAAAAACCGCTCCCTTAAGTGGAGTAATGAACTTTAAAAAGTTGTTGTTATGATTCAGAAATGACCGACATTTAGTGCAACAATAGAAAAAGAAATGTTGGTATAATTTAAGTTGATGATTGCTTTTCTACTAGGGTAATACTTTGTCACGCTTTTTATACCCTACACCAATACGTGGTCGGGATATATTGAGTTTAGGCTGATGTTTGTAATCATCAATAAACTTTTGATCAAACAAGTCCTAAATACAAATTTATTTGCATGAAACTTGTTCAATAAGTTTATATTGGACCAGGGACGAACTCTATTGAAGATGGTATTTATACTCCCGCAAACAAGCCAAAGGGCTTCACGGAAATAGAATTAAGTAAAAATGTTAAAGTAATTACTAATAAAATTAAATTTAATTTAGAAAAGACATACAAAACTGGTGGAAATTTTGTTTATAAATGTTATAAGAGCCCGTAATTCACGCCTCCAAATTTGAAGAAAATCATGATAAATTTGGAGATAGTCCCCATATAAACCCACCTTTGAGGGATTTGCTGAAACTTTAATGAATGAGATTTCGATAATGCTTCAGAGAATCAATAGAGTTGGTTACCCTATTATAATTTCAGATCAATAGGGGAAATGGACTTCGTGTAAATAAATATTTGTTGTCGCTCGCTTGAGCTCAGTACTAATTGAATATGTTATCAAATCCATAAATTTTCTAGAAAATAGTATCGATTTGTTAATGAATATTTTGTTATAAATGCGTATTTTTGTATATTTTGCCATTAGAGTACTTTTCGGTTTTGTAGTCCATTTGGCAATAAAGTCCATATTCCACGATTTTGTTACCCTTTAAAATTCAATTTCATACAAATTATCAACAATATAGTCCATTTGTGATATTTTCACATTTGACAGATCATCAGATTATTATTGGTTCCACCTATATGCCAAAAAGTCGGTATCGAGAAAAACTATAAAAAAAGGTTTATATAAATTGTTTATAAAATCAACTTGATATTTTTTTTTATTTTCACCACCCTTCGGGAAAAGGTCCTATCCCAGGGCACGTCCCGTGACTGGTTCATTGTGATAGGGACCGGTGATTTTAACATGGGCTTGTCCTTGTCACGTGGTAGATACTTTAGAAATCGGTACTCTTTTGACATATCTCGTGATATATATTTTCGGTCCAGTTTTCCCTATCACGGGACAGGTCCCAATTCCCAACTGACCCCTTTTTTCCCCGTAGGGCATCTATAGTAGCATTTATTTAGAATAAGACTATACATTTTCATTTAGTTATATATAATAAATCATAATTTATTAAGGTTTTACAAAAAAAAATATATATATTTATTTTGTGCTGCATATCTGTTCTCTATATACATACATTTATATTACTCTTTTTGCTCTGATTTACATTTGTTGTTATTTATGGTAATACAACAAAATAATTATTAAATATATTTTAGAATTTTTGTATGCAAATTTGATGCATATACCAAATGCAGCAAACAATAGTGTAAGCAGCAAACCAATGTACATTAAATGTTCAAAATAGGGATGCAGAGCTAAGTCGCTGCTGATATCGAGAAGCGTGTTTCGGAATGAGAGAGAGAACATTTACAATATGTATAATCCATTCCTCAATTTTGTTTAAAAAATAGTTAGTGGGTCAAACTAATAATATAGCTTATTATAACTATGTACGCACCAGTGATTGCCAAAAGTAAACTTGTATGCAGGTAACTCAAAATATAGCCACAACAAAAAATTTCCAAACTTATTCTGAAACCAAAACATTTTTTAGTCCTTAATTATGTAAAGTTTTAAGATGGTTATGCTTAAAATCGGAATACTCCAACAATTTTTCCGGTATTATACTAAATATATTGTATATAGTCTTAATAACACTGTCCAACAGCATTTTTGGAACAGAATTCTGAAAGGGTATGTTGAGTAGATCATTTTTGTAGAACAAACTTATGGTCCAGCACGTCTGAGTATTTTTTTACAGTGGGTCAAAGTTTTCATTTTTCGGTCGAAGGGAGCATTATACTATATGAAAAAAATGCTGTAAGTTAATGTCTGAGATTATTCTTATGGCCAGAGTTGTATTGTGGAATTGTATGAGGAGGAAGATCTTAACCCTCTAACTGGTCTCTTTATGGGTCAATTTGACCCTTTTTTAGAGAAAATCAAAAAATATCCTTTAACAAAGGACATTTAAGGATTAAAATATTTTACGGAAAATTTCAGTGGGGGTCACCAAAGACACCATTGTTGTAAATAAGGCTCTTTACGATTAATTGGCAAAATTACACGCCAACTTCTATACAAAAATTATAATTTTGTTTTAATAGTGGTTTATTATAGTATGTACATATTTATTTTTTTGCTTCAAATTTTCGAGTAAAAGGGAATTGGGAAATATCAGTAGTATGACAATGGATTAAAGATTAAACTTAATATGCTTTCCTGTATTTAGCTTGACGTGAATGTTCCGATGGGTCAAGGTTTCTGTACAAGCCCCATACGTATTCAGCAAGCATTACACTTTGGGATTTCCCTTTGAATCTTTCTTCCAATACCTTTATATCCTGATGAAAAAACCTTTCACCGTGTTCATCTGAAACCGCTCCAAGGTTTTCTTTAAAAAAATTGAGATGAGAGTGCAGAAAATGCAGCTTTAGTGACATCTTAACGCCAATATTGTTAAAACCGATTAGCATGCTTTCAATATTTTCTGCATAGTTTTGTGCTTTTGAGTTTCCAAGGAATTCTGATATAACCAGCTGCATAAAGTCAAATGCTGTCTTTTGCATATCCAACAGATGACCATAAAATTCTTCATCTTGTAATAATTTTCTTATATCGGGTCCAACGAGCATTCCTAGAAAAGGTAATTTACATTAAATGAAATAAATTATTTCTTAAACCGTATTTTACCTTCTTTTAATTTTGATGCAGATAATCTGGGGAAAATTGTTTGAATGCATTTGAAAGCATTTCCTTCTGTATTTAAGCTTTTAAAAAAATTTTTCACCACGCCCAACTTAATATGCAGCGGTGGAAGTATGTTCTTATCTTTTGGGATTTATGGATTACATTTAAGTCACCAATAATATTTTCTTTACGTTCTTGGAAATATTTTATATAATAATGGCTGCTGGTAGCACGTGAATCCCATTTACAAAGAAAGCACATATATTTTGTGTATCCTGTTTGCATTCCAGTCAATATTGCAATCATTTTGAAGTCTGCGCATACATCCCATTTTTATTTATAGTATTCAATTTTATTTAAGAGATTTGAAATATTTGCGTATGTTTCCTCCTTTTTGTGGAATACGCAACCGGTATTGATGGATGTTGATTTCCATTGTGCAGTAAAACTGCTTTTAAGCTGTGTTTTGAACTATCTATAAATAGTCGCCAAGCGGAAGAGTCCAGTGGAAGCTTTAGATATTTTAGAACCTCTTCAATACTGCAACAGTATACAGTATATTTTTTAAAATAACTTTCCAGATCGGCGTGTCTTTTTCTTGGAAATGTAACTTTTACATCGGCTTTGATCAAATTCCTGTTTTTCAATCTGGAACAGAATATTTCAGCTTTCTCTTTTGTAAGTCCTAAATCTCTTACAAGATCTTCAAAATAAGCTTAGTCTATCAAATTAGAACATATGTTTAAACCATCAAGAGGCAAGTAACTTATATCTGATATGTTTTCAACCGCCGCTGTTATTTCTGTATTGGCGACTGTCAAATTGGCCGAAAATGTATGCGTAGGCGGTTGAGGCACCGGAACACCTTCACAGCGCACTTCTGGTAAAATGACATTATTTGTAGCTTCGTATGTCATTATCACGTAGTGCCTTTGGCTTCTACCAAATTTGTAATTTGCAAACAGAATCCGCCATGCTTATTTAAGCTTTAATTTTTCTTTTTTTATATTAATTTTAGTCAAAATCACACCCGATATGTACTGCTTAGTAGCTCAATTATGCTTGAATTTTTTCTTTTATTTTTTATTATTAATTTTAATAAATATCACACCCGATTTGTAAGTCACAGCTGACTAGACGCGAGAACTCAGTGTTTGGCCCGGCCGAACTTGACGCCGTTTTTAACCGTTTTGTATATATTGGTGTATAATTTTACTAATTAAGCATAAAGAGCTTTATTTAAAACATTGGTGTCTTTGGTGACCCCCACTGAAATTTTCCGGCAAACTTTTTCGTAGAATATTTTAAAGGATATTTTTTGATTTTCTCGAAAAAAGGGTCAAATTGACCCATAAAGAGACCAGTTAGAGGGTTAAGATCTTCCACAAAAATAATCCTCATACAATTCCACAATACAACTCTGACCATAAGAATTCTCTCAGACATTAACTTACAGAATTTTTTTCATATAGTATAATGCTCCCTTCGACCAAAAAATTAAAACTTTGACGCACTGTAAAAAAAAACTCAGACGTGCTGGACCATAAGTTTGTTCTACAAAAATGATCTAACAACATACCCTTTCAGAATTATGGGGTCGCTATTCTGTTCCATTCAAAAAGTCTTTATTTGGTGGACAGTGTAATTGGAGATATAATTGATTAATGCACACAGAAAAATAAAGTGGCAACAAAAATAAAAAATGTGTTTTGGTTGCGACAACCAATAAATTTGGTTAGCAAAACTAAATTCAATCATTTTATAACTCTGAACTGCAAAGTTGAGTAGTTGATTTTCCTGCCAAACATACCCTTAGTTTGCGTATCATAGGTTGGTTATATTTGTTAGAGTTGTTGCATTCATTACGTCAACAATTGTTTTACTTTTGTTGTGGGTTGTTTGTTGTGGTGTACTCTTCATACACAAATGAAATAAAAAACAAAAAAAAACTTTTTTAATTTCTAACAAATTTACGGAAAACCAAAGAAATCAAGTGTTTCTAAGTAGTAAGTTTGTTAAGAAATACCTAAATGTTGTAGGTACTTTTTTCATTTTAGTTTCCTCAACATGATTATATTCCTGTGATTATTTTAGTTAAAGTTTTTTTTAAAGATTTCTCTACAAAAAAAAGAAGAAAGTTACGTGCTGAAAATACACTATTAGTGGCCCAACCACCATTACAATAATCTTCATCTGTATCTCGGCATTAGAAGTGAACAGAAACAAGGAAGGTTCTGTGATCATGTTTGATCTTGTTAAAAACAATTTTCTTTTATGTTAAAACAAATGCATATAGAAGTATAAAAAATATAATAAAATGCTTAGTCAAATGGTATCAAATGGTAATAATAGTGATTTTTGTTTAGTTCTCTAAAAGAACTTTTGTTTTTTTTTTCTGGTTATGGAGGATTTTTGTAGAGATGATACACAGATGCATAGTTAAACGTAAATGTTAAAGATTATTTGGATTTTATGGTTATTCAATTACGTTGCTACATTGCTTTCTGCAGTAATGATGTGGAATTAGATTGGCTTAATATTAGATGCACTTTCTTTGCATAAAGACATGATTAATTTTCTGGTGAATATTTAATGATCAAAACCTTAACGAAATCTATGAATATCTGAATAATTTTAATAAAGGTTTGTAAATAGTTTAAAT
Organism: Eustalomyia histrio; assembly: GCA_949748255.1. Taxonomy (NCBI): domain Eukaryota; kingdom Metazoa; phylum Arthropoda; class Insecta; order Diptera; family Anthomyiidae; genus Eustalomyia; species Eustalomyia histrio. Next base: position 76,981,465 of record OX456526.1, read on the forward strand.
TTAAATATATTTAACCGTTATTGAACCGTAGAACTTAAAAATATCAGTATTGAGCTTGGCCAGTTTGAATTTATTTTATAAATCTTTACAAAGAAATAGAAACGAATTCTGACAAATTCGAATAATGCCCTCGGTACTACTATACGAGTACATCATGGCTAACTTTATTACGCTACATTGTTTGTGTAATTGTGTTCTGTATAATTATATCTTTGGGACTTTTCTGTCTGAGTATTTTTTCATATCTGACTATTTATAAGTATAGATAGCAAAAACAAATTGTTATTTAAACACACATAGTAAATTTAACCAATTTATAGTATAGGAAACAGTTTTCTACGATAGATTTGGTAATTTTATAATTACCAAATTTTTATAATTAGAGTGTAGAGTATTGACCCAAAAATGGCCAATGCTTTCTAGCCATAAAATGAACCAAATTGGCAATGATGATCGTACGTAATAATTAAACCCATTTAAAATATCGGAAGAATATTTCGTTCACCAATTATCGACAGCTAGAGTGTTACCAAAAACTTTCTTTTGAAATATGCTAATTCATTAAAAAAAAATTAAATTTTTATTGTGGAAGCTGCGTTTTTTGTATTAATGAATCATTTTCCAAAGTTTATCAGCATATATGCGTTAAATAATGCGGAAAACTCATTGCAAAAAATTCTATAAAAATACAACCCTTTTTCGAGAAAAATATGTTAAAAAACTGTTTTAGCAAACGAAATATGCTAGAAAGCATTTGGTATATTTTCAAGAATTAAATAGTCAATTTTCTAAAATGCTAACCCTGGTCTATCTATCGAGAAAAAAAAATCAATGAAGGTGTACCTTAATTTTTCTCAAAATCTACATGATAGATAAAAAAAAGACATGAACTAAAATGTAATCAAAAATTTTCTTCAAAATAGTTTATAAATTGTACTCAATTTAAGTAAAATTTTATTAAAACTTAGAAAAATTTTCTTAAAAAGAATAAAAATTCCTAAGTTTGAGGGAAAACGAAATAGTTTATATACTCAGAAATAGTTCATATTTTTCCTAAGTAATATTTTTTTTAATCTTCATTTACATAACCGAGCCATTAGAGCCTTATTTGGTTAAAGCTACTATCTAAATAACAAACTTCTAGATAAATCATTATATATTACATAAATTATATACTAAATCCCTAACCGAGCATTAGCAACAAAGGCTATCGGCTCGTTGTAGTGAAAACAATCCAGAGCCTCTGGTGGGAATCGAACCTACCCCGCACTGATAAGCTAGCACGCTACCAACTAGCCTACCGAGGCGCTCATTTCTTGATTTTAGAAAAAAAACAAGTCAATTAAATAGAAATGTATTAATTTAAAAAAAAATTTATTTTTAAGAAAATTGCATACTCAAAAGTAATAAAATTAAGTTTAGTTCAAAAAAAATTTAGGACATAATTTACTCCCATTTGGTTCAAAAAGTACTTGAAATTAATCTGTGCTCATTTTTTGTTCGCGAGTAGTAAAATTAACTTAATTTTAGAAAGCCATTTCCAAATTCAGTTTTTAAGTATACCACTTTCTAATTTTGAAGAATTGTTTTCTAAAAATTAGTTCAGACAATTAAAATCAAAAAGTAATACAGTTTTTCCTATGTAATAATAAAAATTTACTTGATCTTAGAAACTGATGAACTATTTCTAAGGAAAATTCAGATAAGTGAAAGTTTTCTAATTTTTAAAAAATAATAAAATTTGGTATAGGATTTTTTTTTTTGGATAACGTTTAAATTATTTTTAAAATTCTATTCCAAAAAAAAAAAACAATCAATTAAAACCAAACCAGTTAGTTTTCCTAATTTTCAAGAAAAAATATTATTAAATAAAAGAAATAAATTTTTGGTTCGTGATAGTGCGTGAGCGTGAGTCAAAAATCTCTCACGTGGCCATTTCTAATCTTAACAGTCTTAAATATAGGGATAACGATTTTTTCAGTTATTTCGGTATCGGTATTTTAGTGATAACGGTATTTTCTATTATTTCGGTAACGGTATTTTAGCGATAACGTTATTTTAGTTATTTCGGTAACGATATTTCAGGGGTAACGTTATTTTTGTTATTGCGGTATCGGTATTGTTGTGATAACTCTAGTTTCAATGCACACCGATATATTTAATCCCATCATAACACAGTACAACAGCCAATCTGGGGAGTGAGAAATTGCAAGTCAGGGTGATGGTACTAGGTCAGTATAGTAAAACCCTCAAAGGGTTTGGCGTTCGTATGTGTCAGTTTTTTTTTATGACCTTTTAAATTTTTTCCTTATCTTGATGTTTTTTCGCTTAGTTGTAACATTTTGGCAAAAACGTAGTTTAACATAACTCGAGAACCACTTGTCCGATTTTGCTAAAACAAACTCAAAAAAATTTAAAATTACAATTTCTTTAATCCGTTCTTTATAATCAACAGTTTTACCGGTAAAAATAAATTTGTGGAGAAAAAAATATATTTTTTTGACTAAAAATTAAATTTTTTTTTTTTTTTAAATTCATAAAAAATCCAAAACGGAAAAAAGGATCAAAAGAACCCTATAGCTAGAAACTGGAAATTTGAAATATGCTTTAACAGCCTGCACAAACCGTTGAACCTATAAAGTTGAAATCCAATGGGGAGGGGCAGAAAAAGGAAAAATTCTTACCTTTGACGGCCTGCCAAAAACGCTGGAACTAGGAAGTTGAAATTTGACATTCGCCTAGCTCGGATTTTTGTAAATGTCTACGAAGAGGGGCAAAAAAGGTGAACAGTCTCCCCTGAAATTTGAAATATGTGTTACCTGGAGTACCGGCTAACTCATTATTGAGGTGCATCTTAGAGTTTTCATCTGAGACATGGTAAAATAATTATATTTTAGGCGAAAAAATATATAAATTTTCACTACTTATATCCTATGAAAAAAATCTAGTTCTTGTTATCCCGAAATGATTTAAAATTGCAAAGTTTTGTAAAAAAATATTATTAAAGAAATTGATATCTCTAGCTGGGATTGGAAACCATTGACATAAGGCCACATATATATGAAATTATATCTTTTGTTGTTTTTTATTTAATTTTCATATATAATCGCAAATTTTATTGCATTTGAAGACACTTGGTAAACAAGATTAGAACTTGTGAAGACATTACTTAATAAAAAATGTATCGGTTTTTTAAGGGTAAAGTTATTTTCCTTTATTTCGGTAACGCTATTTTAAGGGTAACGCTATTTTCTACTATTTCAATAACTTTTTTTTTAAGGATAACGATTTTTTCAGTTGTTTCGGTAACGGTATTTTATGGGTAAAGACTTTTTCAATTGTTTTGGTAACGTTATTTTAAGGATAACGATTTTTAAGTTATTTCGGTAACGGTATTTTGGGGATAACGATTTTTTCAGTTATTTCGGTGTCGGTATTTTAGCGATAACGGGATATTCTATTATTTCGGTAACGGTTTTTTAAGGATAACGATTTTTACAGTTATTTCGGTAACGGTATTTTAGGGGTAACGATAGTGAGTTGAAAGGGTATTGAATCGATAACGGTATTTAAGCGGTTGGCAGGCACCCTGCTTAAAATATATTTTAAAATTTTGTTAGCAAAGGGTACAAAATTTTGAATTTGCGCTTTTATGTAATAAATTGGTTTGTTGAATACAATACAAAATGTCTACGGCTGCTATGGCCTCTTCATTCAACGAAAAATGCTTTCTACGAAGGAATTGTTTGAGAGTTCTGAAGAGATAGTAGTCACAGGGAGCCAAATCTTTTTTTCCCATATTTTATAATATTTATTGGATCTTCACTTTTTAAAAACTGTGAACTAACAATAATTATCCAAATCTTAAAACTAAATATTAATTATTAAGTCCAGCCAGTGCCAGACTGATGTTATGTGGTTTAACTGAGACCATTATTTCTCCTTATTATTAGCGGACCAGATCCGCAGTGTCCCTCCTTCTAAGGCGCTAGTACATTCAGATCTTTATGTATGTTGTAATTCCTAACATACCAGAGTGCGTTCGTGATCGTCCTCAAGAATTTATTTTGCATTCTCTGAATTTTCTCTATATTGGGAGCCAAACCTGGTGAATACGGAAGATGTTCAAGCAATTCGTACTTTAATTCTTTGAATTTAGCCATCGTCAAAACACTTTTGAGAGCAGGTGCTTTGTTTTGATGAAAAATGATTTTTTTCTTCTTTAAACCAGATCTTTTCTCACGAATTTTTTCATCCAGCTTATCCAAAAGGCTGCAATAATATTCAGAGTTGATTGCTTTACCTTTCTGAAGATAATCAATCAACAAAATTCCTTTTGCATCCCAAAAAACTGATGACATAACCTTCTTTGCTGATCGTTGTGACTTCACCTGCTTTGAAGCTGAACAACCAGCTTCAGTCCACTGTAAATGTTCTTGTTTCAATTTAGGATCATGGTGGCAGATCCAAGTCTCATCCATAGTTATAAAATGACACTTCCAAATTTCATAAATTTCCTTTGCTTTTAAACCCTTCAAAACAAAGAATCTAATGACTGCACGATATTGAATTTTTTGCATATTAAAAAAAATCAATGACACGTCAACTTCTAATGGTTTGTAAACAAAGAAAGAATTGACAGAATAACTTGCAAATTAGCATGTGTTCTCAGGACAGTTATACCAACTTGAGAAAAAAAAATTTTGGAGATAGCAACCAACCAACCGGTATACATTACAGCATATAATTGACGCAGTGCTTATTAAACTTTATATTTATTTAATATATAACTTTATGCACTTAATAGTAAAAAAGTTAAAATTTGTATATGTCAAATAAAGTTTAAGCAAAAAATCCCATAAAATAAATTTATGACTTTTAATTTAGTTTTAAGAAAAAATTGTATAGCAAAAAGCTTGTTAAGAGCAGTGTCCTCACAAAGCGGAAGTCCTCTGAAAGTGGGAAAATACTTACTTAATGAGTGTAAAGTACTTTAAAATATATGGTAAAATATATTACCTTTACCATAGAAGCAGGATAAGGATAATTTTCATTTAAAAGAAGTGCTATTTAACTTGTTGTTAGAAAATATTTTCTTATTTTTAGGGAATTAAGTCCTAGTTTTTAGTAAAAAAAATTATCTAATGAACTTAAATAAAATAAAACTTTTCTTAAAACCAAGGAATCATTTCCTAACTAACAGTACAATTTCAGACGATGTATAAACTAATTAGGAGGAAATTTGACTGTTTTCTAATAAAAATTTATTTCTCAGTAGTAAAATTTTTCGATAATTTAGAAATTTCGACCAAATTTTAAGTCAAATTTGTTTCTTAATTTCAAGGAAATTTTATTAAATATTGGTAAAAAATGTCTTTGGCGCCGTTTTCATTTCAATTTTTCCTCTATATTAATTTTTCTAAATTCTAGTTCATTTTTTTGAGTGTATAAATTGTTATTCATTTATATGCAATAAGTCGAAAGTTAACAAGCTTTACGAAAAAGTCTGCTTTCAGCTGCATATCAATTTATGATTTTTTTTTGTGAATTTGATTTTATTTGCTACATATGCACAGATGCAAAAAACAATAATAGTTCTTCTATATGTATATGCAAAATTTCGGCGAAACAGTGATGTATGCCGCAAAACAATCCTCTTTTAAAATTTAAATATACGAAAGTGGAGCAAATTCGACGCTGGATATCTTAGACATGACACAAAAGATACCAAAAAACGGGTTTTGGAATGAGAAAAAGGATATTTACAATATATAAAGTCCACTCCTAACTCAACATCTCATTATCAGTCATTAGATTGGTCCAAAGAAACATCAAAGTTTGAATTTGCAATCTACACAATGCTGCCCCTATTCGTTACTGTCTAAAAACTCTCTGTGCAATATTTTAGCAAAATTCGTTTATATTTAGAGGTAGCACAAGAAGTTAACTTTTAAGAATCAGTTATTTGTTGTTAAAGTAATTTATACAAAAACAAATAGAGTTGACTTTAAATTGAATTATTTTTAAACTATAAGCCATAATTTAATAAAATTTTCCAATATGGTCTTAATTAATGTCCGTCAAAGGAATATGAGATCAAAATTAAAAAAAAAAAAAAATATTAGTAACTTTAGAGTAGTTTGCGATTTTTTTTAAATTTATTCAAAAAAAATACCTATATATTTTAGTCAAAATATCAACATTTTATGTAAAGATGTAAGTAAAAATTCAACTTGCTAATGCCTTATATAAGTAAATTTCTTAAATCTGATATTGATTTCTAAGGCAATTACGAATCTTAAATCTAAATTAAAAACAAATTTGTGGTTTTTAATTATTCGCGTTTTATGAAAACTCAACAAAATTCGATTTTTTGTGCTATTTTCCTCACTATCAAAAAACGTTGTCATCGAAAAATCCAACATCTTGTACTTTTGTTATCTACTTACCAAGGGATTTCATTAGACAATTGTTTTTTTTATTTTTGAAAGGATATAGTTATCCTTACAATTGAATGTAAAATTTGAGTTTTTTAGTTTTTCGTTATTATTTAGCGTATTAAAATTAAATCGTTAACAAAAAATCCGGTCTCACATAAGAGTATATTCCAAAAATAATTTTGCGTAACGCCAAACATAAGCAAATTTCTTGATAAAAGTTAAACATTTTTTTTATGAAATTTTTGCGAAATACGCTAATTTGAATTTTTAACCTTTTTCCTATCGGGTAAACATGCTCACAAATCTTCGCATATTAAGTTCAACAAAAAGCTTACAAAAAAAATTTGCAGTCATTAATGTTGACAGATTATATTCTAATCAAATAAATTATCTTAGCCAAATATTGATTCATAATTAAAAATTTAATTCATCACTTTTTTCTCCTGTACATTTTTTTCATAAATACTTAGTGAAATACATTACTTTGTCGGTCTTTATTACATACATATTTAGCCGATGTTGTTATTTTATATTTATTTACATAATAGAACATTATCATGCAGCAACATCAAACGTCAATATCTATTACAATTTACAAACCTAACAAGTTTATTTTATATTGCATAATAATAATGATGATGATAAAAAAATGTAAAACCACATAAGGTGAACTCCTCCTCTATAGACACACTTTATGCACAATATCCCTAAAACACCGTTCACATTGCCGAACAAGTGTTTTTACTTTACTTCGAACAAGTATGATGAAAAATATGTTGAAATTACTTGTTTGTCCTAAAAGTATAGGAGAAAATTTTTTCAGTGTATACTACACACATTAGTTGCTTTTAATCTATTCACGTAGTTATTTTTGAATACCAGAACACTTGTGTTGAGAAAAAAGGTACATTTTTTAATAATTTTTAAAATAAAACTGTTTAAAAAAATGCTGACATTTTTCTAAAATGTGTGCATCTATTTTGACATGTGTGTTATTTATACAACACATTTATGACATGTATGTATAACATAGTTGTGGGATAATGTAAACCTGGCATTAGTATGTAATGTTCTAACAAAGTTGTAGTGAAGCGTATGTTTCAAAACAACATCCCTGATCACCAGACCACATAATAATTGAAGGTTTTGCAATGATGTTGTTTGTATATCTACATATTACTCCTAAAGGGTATAGTTTACAATAGACTTATTTAAATATATTAACTTTAACTCTTTAGCACTTATACATAACAAAAACAAAAAAAAAAAATACTACGGGAGGGGATTGAAAAAAAGCGAAAAGTATTCTCAATAAACATTTTTGTTGAAATTACAGCAAAAATCAAGTGTTATTCAAGTATTGTTTTCTAATTTCAAGCCTTGATTTATACTTTAATTACACTTTATTAATTCAATAGCATATTCCAGCAAAACGGACACTAGAATTCAAGTCAGTCATTACAGTGGGAATATACTTTAATTCAAGCCTTGAATTACAGTTTAATTCAACTTCAAACAACATTATAGTAACACTTGTTTTCAAGCCATAATTTGAAGTATAAACAAATCCATCAATACACGGTAATGATAGGTTTTGGTATAATTTATTAACAATTGCATACTCTTTTGACATACTAACATACAATTTTGGTTTTGTTTATTTGATCTTGATTTTCGTAGAAATTTATAGAATCTTTCTGAAATAAAAGAAAAAAAAAATAATGTAAGGACGGATTTCGTTAAAATCCAGATTTCGTTAAAATCCAGATTTCGTTAAAATTAGATTTTACAAAAATCTTCTCAGGAAAATTATAAATTTGAACAAATGTTTTGATTTTATTTTGAAATATTGACAATAAATGAAAAACATGAAACAATTGGTTGTTATTGGTATGAACTTGATTTTGACTAAAAATAAAGCACAATACAAGCAATATTTAAAGCACTTGAATTTTTAACTTTTCAATGTTTATTGGGTTATATCTTTAAGAACACTTCAAAAAATATATAAAATAATACAATTTTATTATTATTTATGTTTTTTTTTTTTAACTTTAAGTTTAATTTCCCAAATAAAACTAGTTAGTACGTTTACAAAAACTCTTAACGTTTATCCCATAGTGAACTGACGTTCCTACAAATATTATGGAACAAAAAAATTAAAAACATATTACAAAAATTTTTAATAGTTATTTTACCCGGAGCAAAAACTAAACATTTTTATAGGTTTTTTGCTTTCAGCGATGAAAATTCATTCTATTTATGCTTCTGTCACGTTTTATACCTTTTAAGGATTTGCTATTGATTTTATTGTATATTTTAAACTATTTGTACAAGTTTTACCAATTTTTTATTTAAATATTATTTTTAAACTAATGAACAATAATTGCTTTGAGCTTTAATACCACCTGCTAATTAGCATTTGATTATATTACATTATAAATTTCACCATATTGATTAATACAAACAAATTTAAAAATTATTGTAGATAAACAGAATTTATTTTTACCTAAGCTGTGTATTTTTTTTTTTTTTTGCTATAAATATTTTCATTACTACTACAAAGCTAGTACATGAAAATGTAAATAATTTAACCACAAATTTATTTAAAATAAATGAATTTTAATTTATGGTTTTACATTTGATCCTGAATGGTTGACATCATCAAGAGCTGATTTTTGTAGTTGATAATGACCTTAACACAACCATATTTTTCAAATGTTAAATCAATTTTCTTGTATTTGATGGGATTAATTAATTGAATAGAGTTATTAATTTTTGATATCATTAACATTGCATTGATATCAATTTTAATGAAATTATTTTCATTACCATTTTTTTCAAATAATGATATTGATTTTAATTGTTTGATTTCATTGATTAATGGTAATGTTTTTTTAATTCCATTGCTAATAATAATTAATCAACTTAAAACAAATAATTAAAAAATTATAATTTTAAATTGAGCAAAATTTTGTCATTTTGCCCTGTCTCGCTTAGTTATAAGATACCGGCATGTTTTGCTCTTTTAGAGTGTTAATATACTTCGATAATCAAAATGGGTTAAGTCCGGGAAAGGTTCTGAGGGATCCATTTAAAAAAACAGCCTATGTAAAGCAATTTAGACATTTTAAGGATTTTGTTTCATCAATAAGTACGACTTGATTAGCATTAGTTTAGAAATAAGTACGACTGGATTAGCATTAGTTTGAAAAATGATAATACCAAAAAATTAAAGGGTAATGAATTTTTTTTGGCATTAGCATTATTCAACTAATGCTAATGCCAATGAAAAAAATCCCAAGTATGATTTGATTAATATAACGCATTTCTCTATCTTGGTAATCCCTTGTTATATATTAAAAAACTTTTAGCCCCAACAGAAATACACATTACCAAATAATATAAAGTACAGATGACGAGCCGCAAGGTAATATATAGACGCATTACCTAGAAGGTGATAAAGTGGTTACTTATATAGTTACGAGGATGGAAAAATAAATGTGTCCAAAAACAGATCTTTATAAAAAATATTTATTAAAAATAATTTATTACAAATATTTTAAACGTTATTAAATATAACGTGGTCACGGTGACAATCGAATCTGGGAAATCTGGTTGAGAGCTATAACAACTGAGCTATCGACGTATATAATAGCTGATTGCTTAAAATGTAAATTAATTGTTGTTCTTTTTGTAATGTAGCTAAAATCAGATTCTCAAAAATATTTTATAAATTATGAAGTACGTAATAAATGATCCGTAACTCATTATTTTATGCCTTAAAATCATGCATTAAGTAACAGTGTAATGCATGAGCCCAGCAAAATCCGACCAAACCAAGTAATTTAGCGAGTAAACAGGACACTAGGGGTTTATTAGTTTCCAAGCTATTTACTCACTCAATTGCTTTTGTTCTCGACGACCCAAAATGAATGAGCGGGTCGTTCCCTATACAAAACATGTTGTGGCAGTCATCCCCTAGAATCGAGGGTTGAAATCTTCTCCAACTTATCCTTAATTCTAGCGGATGACTGGCACAACTTGTTTTTGATCATTGCTTATCCGCTTACAGAAAAAAGTGAGAGTACCGAGTTACCAACACGGTTAGTAATTGTGAAGGTATAAGTGTTTACACACAACAGTAAAGTAAGTAGTTACTAAAAAGAAAACACTAAGTTGATACACGTACGCATAGAAAAAACACTATATTATTTTTGCTGCATTCGGGTATGGTTGTCTCAATCAAGTTATTGGTTTATAAATAGGTTCTAATCATCAATATAGTTGCTATAATAAATAACTATTTTATTATATCATGATTGCCACTTTCTATTTATAACATGCTATGGTAACAAAAATTCTGATAATTATGGAACCATAAAATGCTGACAACAATCAATGAATATTTATAAATCAAATAAAACATCACTTTGACATTTACAGTCATAATACTGTCTCGTTTTCTTAAAAAAATTGTATCAGTTGAGTCACTTATGTAAAAATGATAATATATGATCATTTTCAACTGAGTGGTTTTATTTTCGAAAATGCATTTTACATATAACATTATAATTTACACTAATCAATTCATTGTCCAAAAGTTCCTATATTTAAAGCTTTCATATTTAAATCTTTTCAATAAAAACAATAATACATTTTTAAAAAAAATATGTTTATTATTTCATTTCTTCTAATATAACAACTATCTTGTGGAAAAAGTACTCAGAATATTAATAAAATATTTTTTAAGCAAAACTCTATAGAATTGGGATATAACTTTGTACAATAGCGCATAAAATAGTATGAAGACCTATTATAATTTTTTTTCGAAATTGCAAAAAAGTTTCGCACCAAACGGAGCTAAGGGAAGTATCTCACCCAAATTAAAATCAAATTTTCTTCAGAAAATGTTGCTTCAATATTAAAAAATTTAAAAACGAAATAGCAAGTTATTCGAAAACTCGCATTGTGAAATAATAATAAGATCGTATAGCCATTTGTTTTATCATTTATCATTTATACTTTAAACTTGGAATTTATTTCATATAAAAATTTTTAAATAAAAATATTAAAAAATAAATTTGACTTTTGTTGAACTAAAATCACCTAGAAAAGTTATATTCATTACTTGTATAATATTCGACGTGGTGGCAATGGTGGTATGCCAAATTTTTCGTAAAAATTGGTTATATGCCTACTGTAGAACGCAATAGTTCCCAGGAAAAAATTACACATTCCAAAAAGAAGGTTAGGCCCATACTCGCTTACATATCTTATTGCCAAATTTCGTAACTGCAATACCAAAAATATTGCAACGATACAGTAAAAAAGCAAGTCGTATTGTAATTGAAACTAGAAAGGCTGAACTCAATAACAAAGTAATTATTTACTTAAAAGGAATAACAATGTTATTCAGTTATGTGTATAACTTTTTGTACTCAAGAAGTAATCATATAATTTGTCGAAATTAAAGAAAGTAGTTTTTCATTTTGAAAAAAGAAGTTATATAGTTTTATTTTCATCATATTTTTGGTATTAAATTTCGGTTTTTAATTGTACTTTTTGGGAAAATTTTATATTTTCGTGGTTTATAACCCCAAAATTATGATAAACCCATGTTATCATAGAAATTCGATGTTTTACTTTCACTATTTATCTTTCATTTTTAATTAATTTTTTTTTTTTAATAAGTTTTGTTCATTATTTTTGCTTGATCTAGTGGAATTACGCTAGAGTAAATGTAATTTCGCATAGTTATTTTCCTTAGATTGTGTGATATAATTTTTGTCCATTTAATACAAAAAATTAGTGTTTACTATTTATTAGTAACATTAAATTATGATCTCGAGCCAATAAAATTAAAACTATATAATTAAAACACATAGATCGAGTAATATACAAAAACTAGCTGACCCGGCAAACGTTGTTTTGCCCTGAAATATTTTGATTTTGTCTCCAATTATTTCTTTTATTATAAATTAATCCTAAGTACGATAAGTAGCAGTGCAACATAATCAAGATGAAGTGAAACTCTTTCTGTTATATTTTAAATATCGTTTATTTAAATTAAAAAGACATGACCTTAAAAGGGTGTTTGAGAAATATGTGAAACATTAAATTATTAATACTTAAAAAGATAGATATTAAAAAGTATTGAAAGACATTATTTGTTGATTAAATTTAACTTTTTTGAAATTAAAATATTTTGTTAATTATTGTAATGCCAATGTATGGACGATGTTTATGGTTTCCCTTGGTGTTGGTGTGTAAATAAATAAATTCTGTGGCTGACCAACTCGTGAGCAGGCAACATACAATAGGCCATGGGAAAAACATGGATTTCCTAAGTCCAAACCGCAGATTCTCATCGTTTGGCCTTGCGACTTGTTGATAGTGATGGCAAAAGCTAAATGAATTGGAAATTGCAATCACTTAAATTGTATTGGGGCATCTGTCGGAATCATAGAAATACGTGGGAGAAGAACGTTTTCCCCTTTAAAATTGCCGCTTTTAATATTTGCCTTGATTACGTAGCGCATAATTTGTTTGATTACCAATCTGGTACCGTTGCATAAGCGAGGAGCGTTGAGATTTCTTAATAGAATAATTGGCGAACCAATTTTAAAACGCAATGTATGTGGCGGTAGTCCAGGTAGGTCCAGTGAATTCAAAAACTCTGTTGGATAATTGACGATTTCGTTTTCTTCTATTACTGTATTGACGGACTTAAAGGAAAATGTTTCAGTAGGAAGCATGTCCTGGATTTTTATGTTGATTGCATCCACATCTACATTTTTGGCGGCCAATATTGCTCTTTCGCTTAGCCAGTCATGGTTGTTGTAATTGTTACGTAAATTTGGGAAAATATTGGCAATTAAATTGTCTCTTGATGTTACGTGGATTCCGAAATTATGTGAAAGTTTCAGTGTTTGACTTATTGGACTTACATTCATTGTTCCGTTGCCAATTTCTAATAATTGAGCTGAAAATTGCGCTGCTGAAGGGTGGTTCATAATTTGGACTCTCATATTTGTTGTCAATTTTAATTTATGCACGCTTTGCCATAAAAACGAAGATTTGAAACATGCATTAATTTCGTCAGCATATGTGAATCGTGGAATAACTGGTAATGTTTGTCTAAAGTCGCCTTACAACAAAATCATAGCACCGCCGAATAGTCTGTCATTTCCTTTAATATCCTTTAGTGTACGATTTAGAGCTTCTAAAGAATACTTATGCGCCATGGTGCATTCATCCCAAATAATTATTTGACAGTTTTTTAGTAATTTTGCCATTCCCGAATGAGGTTTAATGTTACAAACAGCATTTTCATTACTTTGAATGTTTAACGGTAGCATGTGCCGTTCTACCGTCATCAAGTAGAGTCGCAGCTATGCCTGATGATGCGATAGCAAGTGCAACATTTCCTTGAGAACGTATTTTGGCCAATATTACTGAAATTAAAAACGTTTTCCCCGTTTCTCCTGGTATCAGTAATCATTCTTTCAGATGCATGTTTAAATAATTTAATAAGTGAATTTTTTTCGGCCAGAAATGTGTCCAAGGACGCTACGATAGATCGTTCTTGGATTCGTTCAATATGATTGTAGTGGCATCTTAAACTCACTTGTTCTTCTTCATCACCCAAAAAATAAATTTGCAAAAATTTGGGATGGTCATATGGTGTACTTGTCCTTGTATTTTAAAAGTTGAGTCAAAATTGCGACCTTGAGCATCAGTGTTTGTAATAATTTTTGCCCCAAAAGAAGTCATTTGGAAGCATGAATTAAATTTTCTGGTCTTTTTTAGAAAAATTTTGGAAACCGCACTTTCACCCAATAACAATATTTTCAGTGGTTCCGGCGGTGAGTTTAGTGGTGGCAACACAACTTTTCCGGAACAACAGCACATTCCGGGTGATTCATATTTAATTTTGAGTGCGTGACAGCGATTACATTCATTGGACATTTCACCAATAGCGATTTTCTCATGGGCACTGTAATTTATGTCTGGTTCGTAAGCGAAAGCCAGACGGTTAAATGAGGTGATCGAAGCAGCTCGGGTTATACGCATTCTTTCGCGATTTGCTAATCTATTATTATCGGTATTGTGTTGTGTATCAATAACTCTTCGGGTATCAAGATGTTGAGATCGTTCTTCAGGTGTTTGAGCAGCACGAATTACACGTACTCGGTTTGAAAGCTCGATATTCCGTTGTAAATGTTGATCATGTGTAGAATTTACTTGTTGATCTCTTTCGGTTTGGGCCCGTCGAGTGTACCTGCCAATGTTTCCTCCTCTAGATCGGGTCGGCATTATTTTAAAACAAATAGGATTTTCCGAAATTTTGATTTATTGTTATTTTTTATTGAAACTTAAATTCTTTTACAAATTGTTTTAAGAAAAATTTTAATATATTGACAATTTCTTATTTTTGAATGCCCATAAAAGAAAAGGATACTTATTTTTGTTTAATAAATATATTTTGTGAATTTGAGCCAAATCGTACCATAAGTAAAAAAAATTGAAATATTACGACAATAGCGCCACCTATCGTTGTTAAACTTAAGAGAAACTGACTAAACTTATATATTGTCCAAGTTTGGTGTCAATCGGTCCAGCGGTTCTTGAGTTTTTGTAACACGTACCCGGCACAAACGTTTTTATATATTAAGATTTACATACAAAAATATAGGGCACGATGTAATTTATAATCTAATATAATTAACAACACTCAAATATGTTGTGAAAGAAAAATTCGTTCCCAGAAATAGAAACATTAACATTTGGAATGGCAACCCTGTCAATTTGTACTTCAAAAATCGAAGATGGTTGCCAAAGGGTATTTCTATAAATAAATGGAAAAAGCTCATTTGTACAGGTAATCATTCACTAACTGAAAAATAGAATTTCGCATAGTAATTTTCCTTAGAGTGTGATATAAAAGCCTGTTCAAAACCATGAGTTATATGTGGGTTGGGTGGTTCATAAGGAGGCTGAAGATGACCTGGTCGCTCGGGTAGAAAGTGTGCACTCCCTCTAGCACTGATCCTTACATTTTTTCCATTTAATAAACAAATTAGTGTCTACTATTCATTAGTAACATTAAATTATGATCTCGAGCCTGATAAAATTAAAAATAAATAAAGAATCAATGATTTTAGTCTCACGCCTTGTTAAAAGAATCTAGCATGGAATGCGTTCTGCACAAAATGTTTGATTACAAACCCCAATAACTTTTCAAAAATTTTTTACTGGGTTGTTTTGTACGAAAAGGTTTCTTATACAAAATACTAAATTTTTAGAAATTTTTGCTGATAAAAACATTGTTAGATTCTGTAGGCTTTCCCTAAAGTAAAATTGGCAGATTCTATAAACTGTTGCTTAGATAAAAATTCATATATTCTTGAAAACAACTTATTTTTCTAAAATTCTAAGATTCTGAAGACTTTTTATTATGGAACATACTTAGATTCTAAGAATTTTTTCTAGAAGAAATATTCTTATATTCTAAGAACTTTTTCTAAAAGTTTTCACGATATTTTGACTTTAAATTTCCATTGACCACCCTCATTTCTAAAAGTTTTACCGTGGCATAGATGCTTAGAATGATAAAGTTTTAAAAGCTACGGATCTTCATTTGAGTATTTTAATGTTTTTAATGTTTGGGGATACTTCAGGATTTTATAAAAAATATCAAAAATATCAAGAAAAAACGAAAAAGGGTGTAATTTATAAATATGAAAATACTTCTTGATCAAAGTTCAACATTTGTTTAAACACAACTTTCAAATTTTGTGAAATCCATGACTCCGATCGTAATTTGGTTTTAATTTTTTTTTTTTTTTGTGATAATTTTTCTCATTTTGTAGTTAATTCAAATTAATAGAATAAGTACAACTTTTAAACTTAAATGGCGATCTGCAACCTCTGAATAAAAATTTTTTGATACACGGCACACCATATTTAATTTTAGCTAACTAAAATCGCTAATCCCCTGTGACTAATTTTTTTTAATAAATTCTAAATCAGCAAGCAATTTTCATTTTTCGTAATTCTATTAATTGTTATTATGTGGTCACTTTTTAAATTAGATATAAACAACACAAAAACTCGTTCGCATACAAATTGCTTTAACTTTTTTATTTTCCGATAATTGTGGCCCATTTTGTCTTTTTAAAAAATATACCTATAAAAGAAAGTCAACACTGGCAATTGTGGTTGATGAAATTGAAAACTAATATTTTTTTAAAACACTAAAAAACACAAATTTAAAAAAAAAAACAAAATGAGTCGCTTAACGCTTAAACAACTTTGGTAAATATTGCAAACTTATTTCCAAGTTGATTGCTGTGTTGCCCAAACTGTGTGATTTAAAAAGCTACCAATATTTGGTCCACCCTCTACAAATAACAGGTCTAGATTAAAAAAAAATAAAATTTTTAAATTATTGTTGAGTTTTTAACAACCTTTCAAATATGCCTTTTATGATGTATTTCCTTACAAAAAATACCCCTTAATTGGTAAAATTTAGCAATTAAAATTTTACCATCCATCCTAATATTCAGCCAAGCCTTCCATTTTGTTTGCCTTAAATTTAAATGGGTCACAATTTTCTCACCTTTATTGTTTACATCAATAAATTTTAATTTATAACGAATTCATCAATTTTCTTTCAATACTTTGTAGTATTAAATGCTCACATTAACAAATAGCCTCCAAAATACATCGTTTAAATTGCAAATTTAATTCAATCATTGTTAGAACTTTCAACTTCACAAAAAATAATCATGTATCGGCATCTTGAAGTTTTTTGATGCATGACAAAAGTCAAAATAATGTAAGTGTTATTTTGTTTTAGTCTTTTCTCGACTCACCAACCACCAAAAAAAAAAAAAAAAAAAAAACAGAAACACTAAAAGTACTGAACAAGCTGGTACAAGATTTAAAGTAAGCGCAAATTACATGTACCACGACAACATCATTATAAATACTCTATTAGGCATGAAGTAGGTAGTACTGAGTAACTATGTTAAGTATGTTAGTACTCTAAGTAACGTATTTATATACTTAAAATTGTATGATTTAAAGTTCATGGTGAAGAAGATTAAAAGTAAGAAAAACTTCTACATCATAGCACTATGGGCCAGGCATTTATTTTTCTTTGAGATTTTTTTTAATAATTTCGGTATTTTACGGGTAATAAAAAACAAGTTTATTCAACTGTTGTGTTAAAAATAATTTTTAATCACTGCAAAGTAACGGTATTTTCAGGGTAACGCAATTTGAAATTATTACATAATTTTAGGGGTAGTGTTTGTAATAAAATAAAGATATAGTAATTAGTTTTTAGTTACAAAATCAACAAATTTGAGCCACATTTTTGTTATATTTATTTAAATTTATTTCATAAGTTTGAATGCAATCGGTTAACTTTCAAAGGTAACCTAATTTCTGTAACGTACGATTCGTTCTATTTTGGTCCACTCGTTACATGGGGACAAAGCAATGTGCGTTGGTTGCTAAAGAGTCATTACTTGAACCTCTTCAAATAATACATTTTTTTTTTGTATAACAAAAATACTTGGACATTCCCAGATTTGTTTTTATATATTTATACATCCATCTTAAAAAACCTTTCATTTGATATTCGACAAAAGTTAACAAAAAGGTTTTGGTTTTTTGTCTTCTTCTTTGATCTTGGAAGCACTTTCTGACGCAATAGGTTTGTTTGTTATCTCCACACATATTTACCTTACATACTTTGCGAGCGATTCTGCAAAAATTTGAATTTGAATTAAAATAAAAAAATAGGTAAAGTATAAATTTCTACTCAGTAATGAAAAGATATTTACCCGTTTTAATAAAAATAAATGAGAATTTTAATTGGGTAACTACCGAAGAAACATTTCGACGTACTCCGCGATTCATGAATTTGGCTTTTACTGCACGTTTACGGTCCGTAATTGTTCCGTTTACGTACAAGCTTTGACGGATACATATTTGAATTTACGAAGACAATACGTTTTGTCTCAGTTTTGACTCCGTTTTGGTGTATCTGTTTCTGTACCGGCAAATATGGACTTCCCCGATTTTCATCAGTTTTTCTTCCGCTCTGTTGTCAAAAACGAATAATTAAAGATGTCTGTGATCATTATACGGGTCGCATACTAAAGTTTACAAAAAACGATGTAGTTTTAAAGTAAGCTCGCCTACATTCAAAGTGGTAAAGACCACCAACACACAGTGAATAAGTGATATCCATGAGGTAAATAGTTACGAAATTTAAAATAAGTTTAACGATGATGTGTGCCATCTTATGCAGTTTTGTGAATAAAATTATTGTCTGAAAGTTTTTAATAGATTTTGAGAAAAAATTTTCAAATTTTCATTATGTAGCACACATCATAAATACCAACAAATAAACCTAAATAAAAATTTTGTTTTATTTTGCACGATATTCAATGGTTAGTTATATATAGAGATGCTAATTGTAGTGGTGATGAATATATCATTTAATTTTTTTTTAATATCTTTATAAATAAATTAAAATAAAAAAACTAAAATTTGGTATTAAAAAATAAAAAATTTAGGCATTTACACAAATCCGAATACGGATCCGTAAACAATACTTTATTGACGGACTTTCAAAGGACAACTCCATTTTTCACACGGCATTTCGGTCTCTAAACGGTTCGTCATTGACGGTATTTCAACGGTTTCGAAACAGTTTCGATGTTTCTGGTCGTAAACGGATCCTGAATACGGTACGTAAACGGAGTTGGATTCCGTTTATGACGGACCGAAAACGGTACGTAAACAAAACCTATTGTTTGTTATGTTACATCATTAAAAATTGTACTTTTTCGATTCAAAAATATTTGTATAAAAAGTCACAAAATACTTATCGTATCGAAGTGATTCTGTCAATGATTAAACAATTGATTAATCTGAGGTCTATTGCTGACATCGATAATGAAGGATTTAGCATTAGTTTGAAAAGATATATTTATGGATTTCCCCTTTGGTGTCAGAAAGCTCCTTTTAATCCAACATATCACTTAAGGTGAATATAAATTATTATTCGCCTTTATTTCGACACGTTACGCACGGAATGACAAACTGATATATACCCTCACCTCACATGGTGGAAGGTATAAAATCTAAAATAGTGTGATTTTTACCTCACTTTTTTAAGCCTAGATATGCTTTTACGAGTCTCTTATCTTTTTTTTCTCCTATAAAACATATACAAATTTTATTGAAATTGGGGAAATCTATGTTGATATAAAATTGATTTACAAAAAAGTATGTTAAAAGTCAATAGTATTCTTACCCATAGTGTTTGATCATATTGTACTATTTTACCTTGCCCATAATAACTTGCAAAACTATTAGAATTTCTAATTTCACATATAATTCATAAGTTAAATTTTTTCTTTAAAAATCTGTCTATTTTGGAACTCATTGTATCCCCATCTTTTACAAAACGAAGCGACTTTTTTATACGGTATTTAGTTGCATTTTATGCAATTTTAGTTTTTTTTGTGCAAAATTTAAAAACAATACCAAAGCGTGCGAATTTCTCACGAAAGTTTTGTTATTTTAGACAGTTGTTTTGTTTTCTTGTATCTATTCTTATTCTAACTATATTTTGTATTTAAAATTACATTACTGGTGTAGTAAATAGCTTCGTATTTAGTGTTATAATGAGATTCTTTAAGCTGTTTAATGTAATATGTCGATGATTGAAGTGAAGTGGTAGTGGCTGCAGTCAATGGCGGTGGTAAAAAAAATGAGAGGCTACACAAAGAAAAAAAAAACTTAAGCTACACTATGAAATAATCATACATATTAGATTATATGCTACCAACGAAGGTATCCTTGAAGTCACTTTCCGATTTCAGGGAAATTTATATTTGATACAGCAGTAACAAAATTAGCGAATATGTGTTTAAGATATTTAAGCCTTCAATCTCACATCTGGGAGATAAGAGGCAGTTGTTAAAACGTATATTTTTTTATGGTGAAAGCACTTGAGAGCAATTTCTTTTTTTCAATTCATTATTCTCTAACTTGAAAGCTTTTTATAACCTAATATTGCCGTATTTGCACTAAAGTTGACAAGTCTAACGATGCAATTACCGGTAAAGCAGACGGTTTCAATATTTTTCATTTTAGATTGCTTCGGTAACTTTATACTAAAGATATTTTTTTGGGAACAGTATTTTGAGCGTATCAAAATTTTTTCAAGAGATTTAAATCTTTCTTTTATATCCTTTTCTCTTCATCAGCCAAATTCATTTATTAAAAACAGTTTGTTATAATCGGTGTGTTTACCATAATCGTACTTCACTGTATTACCACACACTAATAATACCCTGGTATGTTGAAGGGCATTTATAAATCAAATTATATTGTTAGAGAATCTTCATCATAAAATGTTATTGATCCATTGTATTTCTCATTGCAATAAAGTTAAACATACGTACTTACAGATTTGCTTGTTTAATTTAATAGTCTATTTTGTTTTTTTTTTTTTTAGAATGATTTATGTATAGTTGTATTATTTGCTAACATAAGATCGTTAAATTATTTATTTTTTACTTCTAATTTATGTTTTTACAATAATGAAAATTCCTTAAAATCCCAATAAGCATTTGAAAGATATATCACTTAGAAGATATAAAGGAAATATCAAAAATTCAATATTTAGAAGACAATCAAAATAGTGTTTTGAATATATCGCCATTTTTTAGCAGGAAGATACATTGGAATTATTAAAAAAAAAAATGATAAAAAAAAGTATGTATATATTTTTCATTTTTGCTTTTGTATTGCTTGGAAATATTGCATTCGGCACACGTTTTCTACCAAATGTGCTATTGTTGCAGCAATCCATTTTTTCTTCCGGGCAATAGCATTGGGGAATCAACTTCGTATTGCAATGACTACTGAGATATGGGAAAACAAAAAGTTGAAAATAAACCCACATGGTTCTAGCGGTTATCTCCCGTGAGCTGGACCGTGTTGAAAAAATTAAATTAATTAATTTTTGTAGTTATAAAGAGTGTTTTTTAACCTTTTGGATTTTGCAAATTAAAAAAAAAACACAGAAATTATAAATGAATGCCTGCCATTTACTTTACAAAGATTATTTCATGTAAATTTTGCCCGCCGCTACACCGTAAATGCCGTAAGCTGCAATTTTGGCATACTTTTTCCAGGATTTCGACCGGTATATCACCAATGGTAGCTGTAATGTGATCTTCCATCGCTGAATTTGTGGCTGATTGTCCCTGTACACGAAAGACTTCACGTATCCCCACAAAAAATAGTCTGGGACTGCTTCAAAATGTAAGACTATTTGCTCAACAAACTCGCCTCGCAATAGTTTCATGGCACCGTGCCACCAGACCAATTCTTCCATTTTGAGCAAAAAAAGTCAGTAATCATTGCCTGTATCGAGTGTAACGTTGAGACTTTAATCGTTGTTGAAGAAGTAAGGAACAATGATGCGACCGGTCCACAAATCTCACTAAACAGTGCATCTCTTAGGGTCCATTGGCAGCTTCTGAACTGTCTCTAGCTGCTCTTCACACTAAATTCGGCAATACTGTTTGTTGACGTATTTATTGAGCCATTCACCGATTTGGTTTCCAAGGTGTTTTTTCGTGTCTAAGCTTAATGATTTCGGTGTCGGTGATAACTTATCTCGATTTCTCAGGGATCGCACTATTAGAGTTGTTATAGATGAGGTCTCATCCGACGAGTTTCAATTGAATTCCAGGTTACCGCTAGGTCCCTTTCCTTCTCCCTCACTATTTCTCATCTTTATAAATGACCTTTTGGGTCAAACTTCAAATCCTAGATTTTCAGTCGCAGATGACAGCAACATCTGACATTCATATTCCTTCGACCATTGTCCAAGCCCTTTGGAGGTTGGAGGCATGAGGCAAAATATGAATGACAATCTCCGAGTGTAGTCGTTTGTAAAGGATCGATTTTAATGTACACAAGACCCAATGTTGTTTGTTACTCATAGAAGGGCCGTGGATTAACCCATGCCACCTGTACACATGGAAGAATCAGATCCTCTTGATGTTCAAGGCATGAGAATTCAATGTGAAAAATTAAATTCTTCTTAACCGGTGACTATATATACCACCTATATTCGTCAGAAAATAGAATAAAGCTCCCAAAATAGGTTCAAAGTCTAGTTTACAGCTTCTGGACCGTGTTCAAAGGAGGGCGTCAGTATAGTCATGTTTAATTTAACATTAAAAGTGCGTAAAAATTAAATTAAATTTTAAAAATAATTCGCAAATTTACTAAAATTGTGCGTAAAAAAACCTATTTGAGGGGTAATTATACGCATTAAATGCCTAAAAATGCATTTCTATATGCGTAAAAGTATAAAAAATGCAATGGTTTTAATTAAACTATACAAAAAAAAAAATTTTTTTATAAGAATAAATTTATTTTTTTTTTACATATAATAATAATGAAGGATAAAAATAATACATAATACATTTCGAATGGACATGTGCAATATTCATCTTCAAATTGAATTGTATTAGTATGCGACTTTATTGTATGGTCTTCTCCGTTTTAAAAAGCAACCTTTCCAGATATAATGATTTTTATTTTATTTTAAACTGAATTTTACTTTTTTGTATGGACGTTTAAGTGTTTTTGGAATTTGACCAATTCTTTTAAAATAAATTGTCACAAATATTATATTTATATACTGTTATTTTTATAAATTTGAAAAATTATTATTCGTTTTTAGCTTTTTTTTATTTTTGTAATATTTTCTAATTTTAAAATGTCAAAATATTTATTACCATTCTAAGTTAGTATATTTACAAAATTTGTGCGTATAGTTTAACAAAAGAATACTAATTTTAAGCACAAAGTGTTTAACTTTAAACGCATTACGTCTAAAAATACTTTTTGTGTGTATTATTGTAAATGAAAGTGTATACAAAACATTTTTATGCATTTTGTGTTAATATTTACCAAATTTTCGTAATATTACATTAAACTTTACCTATTCTATTGTAGTAAATTTACAAATATTTTTTAGAGTGCAGGTAAACGTTTAGGCGATTTGTTAAATGGGAAAATAATAGCATGAATTTTCTGTTGATTTATTTGAAGTAGTACTATAAGTAATTTATAGATTCTCACCTTCTTTTTATGACAGTGCCTTTATATACATATAAAGCACTGTCGTCTACATATAAAGCAGCATTATTATCTTTTTATTATTCTGAAGACCGCCTTACTGATAACTTACAATTTTGTATATTTGACAGAAAACTTTTCATAATATTCTGAAGGTATAATGGAAAGTTCAGATTGCTGAGTTTTTTAAGAAACAATTTTAAAACAACATATTTGATTTGTTTTCTTCATATTCTGAAGGTATAGTGGAAAGTTCAGGTTGCTGAGTTTTTTATGAAACAATTTCAACACAACATATTTGATTTGTTTTTCTTGTAGGTATTCCAAAATACAATTTTGTACTTTATATATTCAAATAATTTGAATATGTGACTTGAATTTTAGATTTTGAATTTTCAAAAATTTGTTTTAATATTTTTGATTCTCTATATAATAGTGATCAAGTAAATACTTTATATTTTTACATAAAAATATAAATAATAATTATACATTGCGTGGTACCTGTATATTTGGTATGTTCCAGTTAATTGGAAATTATTTCATAGTAACATTTATATATGATCTCGAAACTGAAAAATACAGGGTGTTCGCCGGGAAGGTATACTACTTCTGTGCGAATATTTTGTTTGAGTTGCTCAAGCGTTTCTGGTTTGTTTGCGTAAACCTTGCTTTTCAGATATCCCCACAAAAAAAAGTCAGAAGCATTCAAATCAGGCGGCCGTGGAGGCCAATCAACATCACCACCGTCTTGTTGATACCACATGTTAATTAAGCCCAAAGCATGTAGTTGTGGCGTTAAAAAGTTTTCAATCATATCACGATATCGCTCCCCATTCACAGTTACCGTTAAGCCGTTTTCATTTTCAAAGAAGTAAGGTCCAATGATTCCTCCTGACTATATTGCACACCAGACTGTCACTTTTAATGGATGCAAAGGTGACTGATGAATAGTTTGAGGGGTTTTCATTGCCCATTGTCGTTTTTACATAATGTTCTTACTTTTTTATACCTTTTTAAAATTTTTTTATTAATTACTCACTTTACCAAAAAGAAAATTATTTGTTACCAAAATATGTCCAAAGAGTTGACCTATAAGCTCTTTAATATTCCATATTGTTTTATTTAAAAAGCCTAAAAATCAAGTAATGCCTCAAAATTTTAAGTTACAATTGTAAAAGTTGCAAAAACTACAAAAAAGAATACAAATGTAAGTGTATACTGCAGGAATAAAAAGTTTATGAATATTGTTCATAAATGTTATTTGGTGACTTATGATTGAAAGTTTATTTAGTTTGTGATCGCAAGGCGTTAATGTTTTATGCATTTGCATACTTCAATTGACCAGATGTGTATAGAATAATCATATTTTAATTTAATTTATGACATCATTAAAATTGTTTAAGTTATTCATTACGATAAAACGGTACTTCATAAATCATTATAATTATTCTTTTCACTACCGCATGCTAACTTAAAGGTGTTAAAAGGCCATTTAAATAATTTAGTGATCATCATCATTTAAATACTCGAAAAACACAATAATAAAAACTGTGATTTGAATTTAGCTTATTGGTTATCAATCGTATGAAATGAACACTGAAGGCAGAAACACAATTAGCTAAGTGACTAAAGATGGGTATCGGTATGAAATGAAAATTAAAAATTTATTTTAGCCTTAACTATTAATATTGTTATAAAATATACTTATTATCTGTAGTATTGTATTTTTCACAGTTCGATTATACTCATTAATCTTAAATGCATAAAGTACCATATATGGTACATGCTTTTAACATTCTATAGTCTGACCTCATATATTTAAGAGTTAAATAACAGTTTGGCTAAAAAGTTCATAGGCTAACATGGACAAAATTTGTTTGATAAAATTTGATTTTATTATTCAATATAGTTGCCCTCAAGGGCGATGCAATGATTATATCGGTCATATAATTTTTCGATACCATTTTTGTAGTACGATTTGTCTTTAACCTCAAAATAAGCCTCAGTGTCGGCGATTTCTTATTCATCGGCGTTAAATTTTTTTCCAGCGAGCATTCTCTTGAGGTCTGAGAACAGGAAAGATTTGCTGTGGTCAGATCTGGAGAATGCGGTAGATGCGGAAGCAATTGGAAACCCAACTCATATAATTTTGACATCGTTTTCATTGACTTGTGAGACGGTGCATTGTCTTGATGAAACAGCACTTTATTCTTCTGCAAGTGCTCCAATAACGCTATGTAATAGTCTCAGTTGATAGTTTTTCCCTTTTCAAGATAATCGACGAATACTGATTTCATAACCTTGCCAGCCGACTGGTGCGTCTTTCCAAGCTTTGGAGTTGATTCATCACGTGCAGTCCACTCGACTATCGATTGGACTTCGGTGTGATATGATGGAGCTATGTTTCATCCATTGTCATATATCGCCGCATAAATCCAGGTTTATTACCATTAAACAGGTTCAAACATAGCTCAGAATCATCAATTAGTTGTTGTTTTTAGTTGATTGTGAGCTCGCGCGACACTTGGGGCAGAGTTCGAATAAGGTTTATCAAGCCAAACCTTGTCTTCAACAGTGTTTGTTTTTCGCTAAAAATCAATTCTTTATTACCACACGAAATTCCTTTTTATTAATTGTTTTTTAACTAACAAAAGTTGCTTAACCCAAAATACTATATATCACCAACTAATAGTCCGACAGCTGTCAAACACGTGTCTTTCGAAGGTTAGGGCTAAATAAAAATCATATGGATTTCATACTTGTAGCGCCATCTATGTGTCACTATACGAACGTTTAAGCCAAAGGAAATAATAAAAAAAATAAAATTTTATAAGTGTGGACAAATTTCTGGAAGTTATTATATAAAATTTGCATTAATAATTAAAATGTTCAATATTCCATAATGATAATGTAGCAGATTTTGTAAAAATGGCAAATAACTTAATATTCAATTTGTATTCCATGTGAAAACGATTATATATGGTAACATATGAACATAGTTTGCATGTATATATTTTATTACTGGAATTCATATATGATTGTATATTAATTCATGTATGAATATATATGATTCTAGTTTTTTTTTATTTTTAAATCATATATGTTAACATATCATTTTTGAAGGTTTTAAAACAATTTCTTGTAAAATTCTTAATTAAGTGAATTAGAGACAAAATATCATTTACATTTCTAATAAAAACAGTGCATTTTAAAAGAAATTTTTTTAAATATATGAGCAGGTACAGAAAATATTTAAAATATTAAAATATCAAAAAATATGATCTAAAATATATGTCTATATGATTTCATATGTACATGATCATGCACGACCATATACCCTCAAAATTTGTATTCAAATATATATAAAACTACATAATGTATGATCATTTTTACATGGCGATTTTATGGTATATACATAGTTTTGTTGTAGTGTAAACAGCCCAATTTTCTTACAGAAAACTTAATTACTTTAACATTATTTTTTTTTACCCAACAAAAATCAAGTTGTTTGTTGTTGTAATAATATATGCTACAATTATGCTGTAAACTGTAACACAACATAAAACATCAAATATTTATAAAGAAATATTTTCCTTGTCAAATTTCATGTCATGACATAATTTTCTATAATTGTTGCATGTTAGATGTTTTATAGGCGGACAAACTATAAATACATGAACTAACAAAGTTATCGTGTTTTTTTTTATTAATCGATCGTCACTGAAACTTCATTGTCAAATACGACATGAGATCGTCTTCCGTTCTTCCCTTTTTACCTCGGATTGGAACGAGATAAGTTCGTAAGCTCATCGTAATAAAAAAAAAAAATTTACAAAATTAACAAAATTTAAAATCGTTCTTAATCGTCTTATAAAAAGTGTAAAATTTTTGAGTCTAAATATAATTTATTTAGGATTTTGCTTAAACTGCTAGTATTTTAAATATTTTACTTCCAACGTTTGCTTAAAACTTAATTCAGAAGTTATAATTTGGAAGTCTGGCCTACCCACAAATCGGCGCAAGATAAATCATCATCTATCACCATTTGATGTAATATACGTTCTCCACATGTTTTACACCACGAGATTTCTTCGGCCATAAACTTCATAGATTTCATACATACTGTACTTTTAATAATTGGCTGAATCTTATAAACATCATAGAGGAACATTAAAGATTTTGGTTGGGATAGCAAGTTCAATGTCTCATCATATATGCTGAAAAATTTTAATATCAACCATCATTGTCATGATTGTACTATTAAACGTTTTACGTATACTTCAATGTAATTTAAGTGATATTAAAAGACTCCTAATGTTAAAATAAGTTTCATCAAACGTCATAAAATATTTCACTTAATATATAAAAAAAAAAAGTCTTTATCGATTAGTCGGTCATATTTTTATGAACCTTAGTGTAATTTCATTCATGAAAGAAATTACAAGAACAACGAATAACTTGTTTGGAGTTTTACACACCTGTGACGTCATCAATATTAAATTACAAATTTGGCGTATTTGCTAATATAACATTACAATAATGTGTAATTTGTATAACAATTTACTAGTGTTAATATAAACAAAGAGAGTTAAACAATTTTTTTGTTTCATTTTTTTATAATCGATCTGTTCTATGCATACATTTCACAATAGGTCTGCTCGTCAAATTTATTGAATTCTAACTATCGTCTTAAATATGGAATGTGTATAAATAGATCAGATCAATTTTTAAAAAGAATTTTTAACATATCTATAACTTTATTATTACTTTGATTATTAATTTATAAGTTATGGCATGTTAGAAATCATATCCATTGTATATTATATTTAACTATTGTAAATATTCCTATACTTATAACTATTTTGAAATTACAGTTCCTTGGATGCTTTGAGCTCAAATCATTGCTGACGTTGCTGAAAAGGGTAATTTTTATTGTAAGCGAAATTCTCAACTGAGGCTTCAAAAAATTCGTAAGTGTAATATACAATTATCTATATTATAACATGCGTTCGGCTTAAAATCATAAATTTATATTTTATATGTATTAACTATTACTATAACCGTTTATCAATCCGGTATTTAAGAGCAAATAGCTAAATATCATTTAATAGAATTTCTTTTTATAAGTGATCAAATAATTTAGATATGAATAATATACTTAGAAATATAAGTAAAATGAATTTGTTAAATAAAAAGCAATATTATAATTAGATATGTATAAATTTTAGTGAAATATTTTATTGGGAATGTTGAGAGACAAGCGAATAACACGGGCAATTAGATAAATAACTTTTTTAGTAATGTTTGAGGAAATATATAAATTATATATTTTTCGAACACTGAAAATATTTTTATGTGTTAGATTCGGGTGGGATTACAGAATTAATAGTGTTCAAGAGTGGATATAACATCACCCACTAGTACAAAAACCTCAATTAGGATAACCTTACTATTTTTTTTTGCAATAGCCCGGTTAAAATGATAAATTTGTTTGTAGTCGCAAGTCAAGTCTTGGAAAGAGTAAGTTTCTTAATCTTTTATGTTGTAGCGTAGGTCTAACATGGTCAAGTACCCTCCCCATTCCGACGAGCGTAGCCCTTCAAGCTTTCCGAGCACCGATCATAGTTAAACCAAAAAGCCACTTGTTTGAATTTGCTTTCAAGCTACAAAATTTGCAACAATAATAAATTTAAATATTAAAAAATTACGATAATGCAAAGCAATCAATATTTCATAAAAAAAAATATTCCCTGCAGTAAGAATGAAAAAACAAAGGACTTAAGAAGCGAACTATAATAATAATACATGCATTCCTACATAATTATTTGTGTCGCACATAGATAATAGATGTATAAAATCGATTATATATATATTTTCTCTTTAAATCCGTGATCTATTTTTCATACATGTCAATATTTTGCTTCATTTTTCCAATTTTCACGTAAACTAAATATTGTTTTGCTGCACAGGTAACTTAATTTTCATTAGAAAGGAAAAATATTTATTATTATTTATTATTTATTTATATTAATCATATAATTAAAAATTATATCCTTATACCCTAACCGAGCACTAGCATTAAAGGCTATCGGCTCGTTGTAGCGAAAGCAGACCAGAGCCTCTGGTGGGAATTGAACCGACGACTGATAGGCTAGCACGCTACCAACTAGCCTACCGGGGCGCTCGGAGGAAAATTATTTCTTATTTATTTATATTAAAATGTGAAATTACAGTTAACAAATTGTATTATAATAATATAGCATCCTCGATTTTAATTATTAATAATTTTATGTCAGATTCTTTAATAGAGCCCCCCAAATACTCCCATTACAATATTAAAAGAAATTGATAACTTAAAGCAGATGTTTAACAATTCTTATTTCTGATTCGTATTCAGAGGCTCACAAAAATGTCTGCGTGAATATTTTAAAAATATCTTAATTCATTTTAAAAACTGTTCGTATTGTTCAAACACTTTTTGCACACGTTTTTGTAAATGCAAGCAAATTCAAAATTTTTAAAATAGGCGCTAATAATGGAATTGAAAAAAGCAAGAAGCTTTTTTGTAAATTTTCACTTTTGTTTGAAAAATTTTATCCAACAAGAAAACTGTTAAATATCGAATTGGAATTTAAAAACTATTTTAATTGGTTCAAAATTTTATGATACATTCCTCTGTGTATACCACTCAATTCAGAGTCACTTTTTGAGTTGATCTAGCAATGCCCGTCCGAATGTCTATGAAAATTTAATATGTGAACGTTTTTAGACTGAAGTACAAACATCGCTTATATAAAATCTTCCTCATCCATATCTCGGAAATTAAAAGCGCTAGAGAGAAATTTTGTACCAGAGTTCAAAACCCACTCCCAATACCCCAATACCGACTTTAGTTGCTGAAATACGATTTATTTCATTTTGGTGATTCTTCTTTAATATTGTTGATTTTATTGATTTGTTAAAATGTTGACATGTTTTTAATTTCAGCTATTTTATTTTGAATTTAAACTTTTTTTTAATTTCTTAAAATTTTGTCAATTTTGTTTTCCAATTTTGGCGTTTTTTCGATTCTAGCTATTTTTAATTATATATTTTTTTAAATTTATCACGCTGGAGATCATAATTAAATGTTACAAATAGATAGTAAGCACTAATTTTTAAACAGATAAAATTGTTAAGATCAGCGCTACTTTTAGCGCTACAGCACATTTTCGACCTGAGCAACCAGGTCATCGCCAACCACCTTATAACCACCCAAACCAAGAACAACTCATGGTTTCGAACAGGCTTATATATCGCACACTCTAAGGAAAATGACTATGCGAAATTCCATTTCACAGTTAATGAATGATTACCGGTGCAAATGATTTTTTTCTATCTATTTATTGAATTACCCTTGGCAACCACCTTCGATTTTCGAAGCACAAATTGGCCATGCTGTTAATGTTTTCATTTTTGGAAATCTGGGATACTAATATTTTTCTTACATAACATATTGAGTGTTGTTTCTTATATTAGATTATAAATTACATCGTACCATATGTTTTGTATCTAAATTCTGTATTTATTATTTAACTTCTATGTTTTTTTTAATATTTTTTTTATTTTTCATGTACAATTCAAATATCAACTCCTACCGAATGTCTGAAAATTTTTATAGTTTGTTATTTGAATGAATGATTAAAATAGTTAAAAAAAAATATATTTCAATGAATTTCAATTGATTATTTATTTAAAAACAAGCTCAACGTATTTCTTATTAAATAAATTACAGTCGGTAACGTAAAATATATTGTGAGTGTATATTTACATTTTAAATGTTTATTTCTTACTTTTATCTTTTAATTAATTTAAATGATTATTAAAATATTATTACAGTAGAAACGTTTCAATATTTCCTAGATTACACTCTCAGCTCGAAAGTGTGCACTCACTCTAACGCAGATATTCACAAATTTTTTCCATTTAAAATAAATTAGTGTATTATTCGTTGGTAAAATTTAATTATGATCTCGAACCTGAAAAATTCTAGAAATATATAATTAAAACATAGAGATCGAATAATATATACAGAATATATTGCCCCCATTACTTAAATTCTTACCCGGAGTTAGATGTGTCTCCCAGAAATTGATCCAAAACGTGCTATAGTGTAGGGTTTCATATGGTCGGGATGTCCAACTTTAGCTTTTTAACTTGTTATTTTTATAAATTTTCCAAAATATTTTGATAAATGATTTGCAATGAAACCGATCAAACAAAATTATTTAATTGGATCCCATAATTTGAATTTTGATATCAGATTCATTGTTAGCGACCACAAAACTGTCCGCTAAAATATTACATATGAATCTGATCACTTTAAAAAAAATCATCCGCCATATGAGAGCTGCCATCATCTATTTATATTCAGTCGTGATACAACCTTGAATTTTTTGCTCAGTTTTAGACAACAGTAGTCTTCCGTTCACCAAAAAATACCATATATATATATATGGAACAAACTATACATCATACAGGTTGGTTCAAAAGTTCCTGCTCTCACCAAGTGATGGCACTGTTAGCTCCAAACTTTTTTTTTCTCAAGCTGGTATAACTGTCCTGAGAACACATGCAAAGTTGCAAGTCATTATGTTAATTCTTTCTTTGTTTACAAGCCATTTAAAGTTGACGTGTCATTTATTTTTTTTAATATGGAAAAAATTGAATATCGTGCAGTCATTAGATTCTTTGTTTTGAAGGGTTTAAAAGCAAAGGAAATTTATGAACAATTGTTAGAAGTGTATAAGGACCCAGCAAAAACAAGGGGTTTAACTACTTACTAGCCTATTTACTCACTTAATTACTTTTGTTCGTGATGTCCCAAAAGTAATGAGTGGTCATTACCTTCTCACTTACAAAAAACACAATGTAATGGGTGGTCATTACCCTCTCGCTTACGAACAGCCAAAAAATAATGAGTACCCATTACTTTTTGGACATCGCGAACAAAAGTAATTAAGCGAGTAAATAGCCTGGTAAGTAGTTGATACCATGTTTTTGCTGGGGAGTCCTAACCTTCAAAACGCACCGTTGAATTTTAGGCTGGTGAATTTAAATGTGGTCGTACCAGCCTTAAAGACGATCCACGCGAAGGACGACCAAAAACTGCAACCACAGCAGAAATCATTGAGCAGGTACATAATATGGTTAGTAAAGATCCAAGTTTGACTAAGCGTGAAATTGATAATGCCATAGGCATCTCAGACGAACGAGTACTCCATATTTTATATGAAGAATTACGTATGGAAAAACTGTTTGGAAAGTTAGTGCCGCACACATTAACAATTCAACAAAAACTGGATCGAAAACAAATTTCTCAGCGTAATTTGGAGCGTTTTAAGCCGAATAAAATCGACTTCTTGCGTCGTTTTATAACTATGGATGGGACTTGGTTCTACTACCATGATCCTAAATTGAAACAAGAACATTTACAGTGGACTGGAGCTGGTTGTTCAGCTCCAAAGCAGGTGAAGTCACAACGATTAGCAAAGAAGGTTATGGCATCAGGTTTTTGATATGCAAATGGAATTTTGTTGGTTGATTATCTTCAGAAAGGTAAAGCAATCAACTCTGAATATTATTGCAGCCTTTTGGATAAGCTGGATGAAAAAATTCGTGAGAAAAGATCTGGTTTAAAGAAGAAAAAAATCATTTTTCATCAAGACAATGCACCTGCTCACAAAAGTGTTTTGACGATGGTTAAATTCAAAGAATTATAGTACGAATTGCTTGAACATCCACCGTATTCACCAAATTTGGCTCCCAGTGACTACTTTCTCTTCAGAAATCTCAAACAATTCCTTCGTGGAAAGCATTTTTCGTCGAATGAAAAGGCCATAGAAGCCGTAGACGGTTATTTTGCAGAGCTTCCGGAAAACCATTATAAGGATGGGATAAAACTATTGGAAGATCATTGAAACAAGTGTATTGAGCTTCTAGGAGATTATATTGAATAAAAAAATGTATTTCCTAACAAAAACAGTATTCTCTCATTTCGAGCGCAGGAACTTTTCAACCAACCTGTAAAACTGCATAGAATTTTTATAATACCCCTAAGAGTTTTATTAGAATTATTAAACGTTTCCTTAAAAAACGTTTTTTTTTAAATTAATTAGAATGTTTTAAGAAGTTTTTTTTTTAATTATTTCTTTTTTAAAAGATTTGTTATTTTCAGAGGTTGGTGTTATAATGAGCTTCTTTTATAGTTTAGTTCATATTATGTAATAAAAACTTTTTATTTTTTGTTATAAAGTAATAAAAAACATACAATAAAGTTATACTTAATAAGAAATCCCTGCAAAGAATGTTTTCATATCCTTCAACATCAGCATGATACCGAATTCGCCGTTCGGTAAGTTTATTTATGTATGTTGTTGCTGTAAGAAGTTTATAACTAAGTGTTGGTTAAAGTATAATCATAATAAAATATCACTATTTTAATCACGCTTATATGCAGCCTCCACATACTTTGACCATAATCCTTAACAATATATTGTTAGAGATAAATGTGAACCAAAAAAATTGCAGTTTGCCAATGTTATAAAATAAATAGTTGCGGTTGTGGCATTATTTGTTTAATATCAAACATATTTACTAAATAAATCACTGTTCAGTTTTGATGGCAGGGCCCAATTTGTGGTCTAAACTCAAGGTTAATAATTTTTTTAATAATATTTCCAGCAGAGAGATTAGTTAATTATTAAATGTACTAAACTTAAACATCTGCAATAATGTAAAAATTACAAAAAAAAAAATATGTATTGTAAAATGCAAAATTTTTCTAACATGTTTATATTATTTCCTTTTAAAATCAACTTAAAATTCAAATCATCAATTATTGCGCATGGTCAACGATCTTTAAAAAAATATATATTTAAATTAATTATTTGAGCAAACAATTTCTTTATACGAAATCGTGTTTAATATGATATTTTCATAAAGATAAAATGCTAAACAATTGCTAATGCTATAAAATATAAAAGCAAGTGTACCTTAGAATGAAAAATATGCTTCTAACGACAGTAAAGTAAACATGCAAAGGGCAAAGTTACACACAAAGTGAAAAAAGCAACATAGATAGTTAAACATGAATTGCAAAAAAAAAACATAATGAAAAAAGTTAAAGAAGAGATTACAAACATTTAATATTAAAAAGCTATATGCATTTTAGAAAAAAAAAAAACCAAAAGATATGAAAGAAAAACAAGAATGTTGAACTTATGGACACGCTCTTGGCCCTTGGGACATGAAAATGAAATGGCTAGAGAAAATGCATACAAGTGACAAGATTGTGAGAAGCATTAACAAAAAACCAAATACAATCATAAAAAGGAAGTAGAAAGTAAAGTTAGTTACATAAAGAGGGACATTACTAATAAAAAATAAAAAAATGTGAAAAAGTTTTCTGCTTAAGTCTTTCGTTTTGCCAGGTATAATAAGGTAGCATTTATATCGCTACAGCCCATCAGACAAATGCTTTTTTAATTTTTCTTGACCTTTATAAAAACCATTCACAAATTGTGATCCATAATATATATCAGAGAATGTCGTGTGAATTATTGAATAGGCAGCTCATGCTTTTGAGCATATGTTCCTCGAATTAAAAAAAAATGTTTATGATTTCCTGAATATTTTTATAAAAAATCGGAAACAGAAATTCTAACTTCTTCAGTAAAATATTAAGAGCTGACGAAACTTGGTTTTGCAAGTATGATCCGAAAACTAAACAAAAATACATAGTATAAAGACCTAAAATTGGAAATTTACCCTAAAAATTGGCCCATTACAATTAGCTTAAGGCCTGTTATTATAACTTGCCTTTAAAGTACGTTAAAGTGGGCAATAAAGTGACCTTTTACTATTTTTGGTTATCACAACATCCTTATGATATAAAATTTAATTTTTTGAAAATATGACATTACCAAAACAAAAAACGATTACTTTTGACAAATTAAAATAGTTCTTAAAAATACGTAGTGGCAACAACGTACTTTTATTGATTTATTTATTTACTTACAACAAAGAAAACAAACAAAAAAACTAAAAATAAAATTTCTTCGAATTGTGTAAGAAATAAAAATCATTGTTGTAAAAATTTAAAATGTCGACGTCGACACAGTAATAGACCAAACAGCAAGTAAACGGTCAAAAAACTACGCAGCATCTACTCTACAGTGCAGAAAATACGGCAACTTCAAATGTATAAACCTAACGGTAAGAGTTAAAGATAAGATGAACTTATCTTTAGCTTTGTAATTTATAAGGAATGAGAGGGTTAAAATTTTGATTGTAAAACACTTTGAATTTAAGTTTACGAATTTTTTTTTTTTAAAGAATTCATTTTGATTTATTGAACTTTCAAAAATTTTCAATAGATGATTAGAAATTGGAATTTGAAAAAAGTGAAGACGTAAAATAAAATAAATTTGTCTATTAATAAAAAAAAGAAAAAAAAAATAGTTATTCAAGAAAAATTTAGTAAGAGAAGTTAGCCAGTTTCTCAAGAGGAAGAATCTAAAAATATATAGAACAAACCAATAATTCAATTCTCATACAACGGTGTTGCGAAGGATAAGAAGAGATACAGCATTTCAATTTATATTATTTCGATTTGCTTTCTTACGAATATCGCAATTTACCATATCAAACTGTTATCTAACTGCAAATTCGATTAGTCTTGATATCTGGATTATTATACGTTATGGCATCTGTGTGTAAGGACCATCAAAAATATAATAGAGTCATCACAACAGCAGTGGAAAATCATTGGATTGTTAATTTTTATTTTTATGCGGTGGAAGATTGTACTAAATGGTGATTTACAACAATTAACTTTTAAAACTTGAGCATATTTTGCAAATCGCGTATAAAAAAAAGTGTAGTTAAACTTTAAACTTAATTTTAACTTCAATATCAACTAAAACGCTAATTAAAAAAAAATTATATTACAATTTATTTTATACTTAAATGCAAGACTTTACTTTAATTAAAAATAACCGTTAAATATTATTAAATGATAATTTTATTTAAAGTAACTTAACTTTTTTATCATATTATTTGAACATCAATTATTTTTTTATTAGAATCTTAAATCGAACATATCCACTTAATAATTAAATTACACATTTATTACTAATTTCTTAACGATACCCAATTCAATGCAGTGATCACCGCAATGGAACCTGAGTAAGTTAAAATATACTTTTAATTTTATTTTATTAAATTATAAGGAAATTTATTTGTTTAATTATTCAATCCTTTAATTACTCTTAGAGCGCCCCGGTAGGCTAGTTGGTAGCGTGCTAGCTTATCAGTGCGGGGGACGTGGGTTCGATTCCCACCAGAGGCTCTGGTCTGTTTTCGCTACAACGAGCCGAAGGCCTTCGTTGCTAGTGCTCGGTTAGGGTATTAACATATAATTTGTAATTATATGTTTAATAATAAAACAAATAAATAAATTACTCTTAAATATCACATAATCTAATGACATAAATATTATTTTTTTTAGTTTTATTTTTTTTTTATTTTTTTTTTCTAATGACATTTTTCGGTTATTTCGGAATAAATATTGTCTAATAATTAAAATGAATCACTAATTTTTTTTTATGGTTGATGAAACATGAGGTGGACAGGTAAATTAAGGATGTAATATACATTTTCTTTTCATTTTCCTTTTTGTTTTTTTTTCCTTTTCCTTTTTCTTTCTCTAAATCTTTATCTATATCTTTTATTTTTGTAATGGCCAAACAAGATCTCCCCCCATTAAGCCCTGAGCACGGTCGTGCAAAACAATCGTTTGGCTTCTCGTTACAGCTTAAAGGTCACTTTTAACTTAAAGTATACTTATGATAACGAAAAAATAATTATATATCCGTTAGCACTCCAACTTTTGCTATAAACAAGTTATAATAACAATCCTAAGTGACTTAAGATAAATATCGATATGAAACGAAAATTAAAATTTGTATAAAAATAAAAATTTATACTTCCAAATATTCGTTCCATACAAAAATTATTCAGTTTTTGTATGGAAACACATATTAAATTTATATAATTTTGTCCAAAACGCTATATCTCTAGTATCCTAAAAAAACAAAAAATATTATTTTCATAAATTTTTTGTTATATGTTTTCAAAAAGCCACCTAAAAGCTGTATGATTGCCAAAATTATGAAATGTCCAGACAGCCCGTCAAATAATTTAAATAGGCAGTATCGTATGTTATTTTGAACTTAAAACAACAAAAAATTTCTATGTATAGGGCGGAAAATATAGAGATAAGTCGGAGCGAAATTGCTGAAAAAGTGTATTTAAATAAATACTAGGAAGAAGGCTTTATGTGAAAACTATGTCCAAATATGGTTTAACTTTTTTTAAATTCGGAATCATGATTTACAATCCCATATAAAATTCGCAACAAAATGATCAACCAGAAACTTTTGGTTGTGTGTGTTTAAATAACATTTAATCCTAATTCAGTTAGGACATTTCTTTATAAAGAAGGTCTAAAAACTAACCGTAAAAGTATCTTTATATAAAGGTTTGATTACAAGGTTTACATGGATACAACGACAGACCGACATCTTTAATTGGACTCAGAAAGTGATTATGAGTCCATTGGTATACTATGAGGTTGGTTTTAGCCCGATTTATTTGGTACCCTGCGGGAAAAGGACCTATCCCAGGACACGTCACGTGATCGGTTCATTGTGATAGATACCGGTCACAATACCGGTCACTTAAACATGGGATTGTGACATGTCACAGAACTGGTCTAAAAGAACATGTAATGACTTTTAAACCAGTCACGTGATAGGTACTTTAGGAACCGGTCCTCTTTTCACCTATCCCGTGATATGTATTTTTGCAACCGGTCCAGTTTTCACCTATCACGGGACAGGTCCCAATTCCCAACTGACCCCTTTTTCCCGCAAAGTAGTTACAAAAATCATTCCAAGCTCATAATTCCCAAACCACTTAGTTGAGAAGGGTATAAATATGGTCCAAATCTACTAACCGATAACACAATGTTTCGTTAAAATTTAACCAACAAACAAATTCAATATTATATGGTAGGTAACAAAAAATTTATCAGTTAATGTTCCAGTTAGCAGTTAACTGAACATTGTGTTAATGGAGCTAAGCCGAGAAGTTAATTTCTAATAAAATTCAGAATGCCGAACACGAGTATAAGAAACCCCTCAAACGGTTTTGGAATTACCGTGAGTTTCTCGGAAATACAAGATTATTTTCCTAAGTTCAGCCGGTAAAAGAGTTCTTACGAGTTTCGACATAAATAAGTCAGCGAGCTCGGACGATATGTAAACAATGTTGTTAAAACTGTGCTCTTCAACGCTGTCGTATTACTTGAAGAACTTGTCTAGCACTTCAGCGTTGGGATCCCTAAAAACGGCGCAATTTGCTCTGCGCTGTCGAAGAACATAGTTTACTGCAATCGTGTTAATTATCTAGACATCAACTCTTTTCTTAATTATGGCTTCTGTAGAAGTTTTTCGGTGCATTGTAATTGATCCATTTACAGATTTGTTGAAAGAAAAGTAGTTACTCCAGATATTATTTGATCGTGTGTGGCATAAAGCACTCGTTCCATAGCTTATTGCTTTATGTATATTAAAATTTCAGTGAAATCCGTCGATACCTTCCATCTTAGTGATATAATATTCTGCCTGGGTATCAAAGAAAATCAATTGTATAATAATATAAACCTTAAATGGATAGGGTTTTACATTATTTCGTCTTCAAGGTTTCCAAGGATAATATATCTAGTAGCATTTAATAACCATATATGGCCTTAAGGGCTGAAGAAAAAAATTTAATATTTATTATAAAAAAAAAAATAAATATTTAATTCAATTACCTGTTCTATGATGCAGATATGAGTACCAAATAAAAGGAAAAATTTCCTAATTTGAATTAAAAATTGTTTTGCCATTTTAGGAAAAATAGGAAATTATTATAAATTATCAACACCTTTTAATATCAAGATTTTTTACAATTTTGAAGGGGTATTAATGACATTCTTATTGTTTTGACAGATCAAAAAAACTTATTTTGCAGTTGAGATTCTCCATTTACCCCAAGGTTGCTCTCAACTTAAGTGGGATTACCTTGCTAAGCTTTAAAGTTAATTAAGATAACCTTTTCTTTGAGTGCAAAATTTA
Organism: Eustalomyia histrio; assembly: GCA_949748255.1. Taxonomy (NCBI): domain Eukaryota; kingdom Metazoa; phylum Arthropoda; class Insecta; order Diptera; family Anthomyiidae; genus Eustalomyia; species Eustalomyia histrio. Next base: position 77,021,321 of record OX456526.1, read on the forward strand.
TGCCTTCTTCAAGACAATTCATCAACTTTTTAGCACAAAAGATTCTCGATTTTGTTTTAATAATTACCTCCCTAATGTTTGTTATAGCATACCAACAAAAATGTTTATAAAAAGTTTTAAATAAATTTATACTTATATTTGCTTTAGAAAACACACAAACAAATTAAAAAAAAACTTGTAATTTGTAATAAATTTAACCATAAATACTACATGTCTACTTGTAAAACTATTTAAGTTTGATAGTACCAGTGCTAGTAGTAGTCGTCGGCTGTTCCAGAGCCCTTTTAGAACAGAGGCCTAACACACAAATGTTTAGGTATTTGGATGTGTATATTTTATGTTTAGGCGTCTGCCTTTTTAAAATCAAATGATAATAAATCACCATGAAGATATCATAAAACATGTTGTTGGCCTTTTGATGATGTTTTTGTGTATTTTTTCATATTCGTCCTTTTCTTTTGCTTAATACACACACTCTTTTTGGTTAACAGAATCAACTAGACAGACAACTATTATCATAATCATACGCCAACAAGGTTTGGTGAAAAACAAAAATGAACTATCAAGAAATGTCCAACAAACCTGAGAACTAATCAGTGCTAAGTCATGAGTATAAAATTCTAAGATATACTTATAAATTTCTTGACATAATGTCAGAAAAGAATAGACAATTTATTGTTGTTCTTTGCGCTAAAAATATGAATAAGTAAACTTTTTACTCATTTACAAATATGCTAGTGATTGTGTTCACTGGGTATGGGAAGAACATGGTAAAGTTTTTTTATTTACTTTCATTATGATTTTATTTAACATACTACTTTTTTCGTTTCTGCCTCCTGAAATGCCTCCTGATATGCATAAAAACGGGTGGTATACATTCATCATTGCCACATATCGAATCAGCATTTGGTAGTGTCAGAGGGTAAGAACTAACATTATACAATACTGATCTACACTAGTTCTGATATTAGTTTATGGTCAGTGTAAATTTAGTTTAGGCGAACAATAAATACACATAGAATACAGGGCTCTAATCGCCGCATTCGTGATCGTATTTGATATCGTACAAAAAATAAATTCGATAGGTATCGAATTGCCTAATTACGGCATTCGATTGGTAACGAATCGAAAATTTTGCGAATTGTAAAAGATTTTATTTTAATTGTAATAGAGTCCTGACATATGTTTCACATAAATGTAAACAAAAAAAGAAAAACAAGAACAGCAAATTTAAAACAGAGTAAGTAACAATTATGCTTTTTAGTTAATTTATTTAATTAAAACATTTTTTATAGACAATGAGTCAACAATTACTATTAATAATGCACATGTCCTCATCGGAATCTGAAGATGAACATGGCGTAATGCACATAAGAAGACAAATGCGGGATAAAAGCGACCCTCTTTCCTTGCCTGCTAAAGCGTAATTAATTTATTTATAAAACCAAAAAATACTTCACTAAGGATTTATTTGCAGATTTAAACAGCGATTTAGACTGTCGAAGGAGGCGTTTAATTATGTTCTTTCCCAGATTGATTTTGTTGGGTATATGTCAACAGCGGTGCCGCCAAGGCTTCAGTTAGCAGCAACACTGTCTCTGTTTGCTACCGGTAGCTTCCAACATGCGGTTGGAAACGATTATTTAGTTGGTATGTGTCAAAGCACTGTTAGCAAAACTGTGAATAATGTGGCAAAGGACATAGAAGAGACAGTATGTCCGAATTACATACATTTTTCTCCGGAACAATCAACAGAATGTATAGAAGCTTTCATGAGAAAATATAAAATTCCAGGAGGTTTGTCTTTAAAGTTATCTTATAATGAAATTTTGAACATGCTTTTAAGTTTTTAGTTGTGGGTTGTGTTGACGGCACTCATATTGGTCTTCAGAAGCCAACGATTAACGAGCATATGTTCTTCAATAGAAAAGGTTTTCACAGCCTCAACTCTATGGTGGTAAGTTGCTTTTTTTTAAGTGAATGGTTAAAATACATTATTTGTACAATTAGATTTGTGACCACGAATATAAAATTTTGTCAATCAATTCAAAATATGGCGGAGCAGCACATGACTCGTTTGTTTGGAAGCATTCTGATGAAAGGGATTTGTTAGAAGATCTTTATAAAAACAATAAATTAAAAAATGCATGGCTTTTGGGTAATTAAATGCAATACGGTATTATATTATTATAAGTAAATGCAATACGGTATTATTTTTTACTATCATTTTAGGCGACTCTGGGTATCCTTTAGAGCCATGGTGTATTACACCATATAGGAATCCTAAAGAAGGTACAATTGAAGCTCATTTCAATGATGTACATTCTAAAGCTAGGTGTATTGTTGAGAGATCGATTGGTATACTAAAAGGACGTTGGAAAATTCTTTCGAATGACAAACGAAGCCGTTACAGCCCTGAAAAAATGGCACTTTTCGTAAATGTGTGTGTAGCATTACATAACGTGTGTATTAAATTTAAGGTACCACAGTACACTGAAATCGTCGTAAGTGAACGGACTGAAATTGATATTGATGTTGGGGCAGAGACAAATCTGACAAGAATTGGTAATAAAATTCGAGACTAAATCAAAATGTCTTTACTTAACAATTTATAAAACTACAAAATCAAATTTTAAATTATAAAAGTAAATAACTAAAATTGTTTATTAAAATTAAATAAAAAATAATACTATAAGGAACACAAAAATATTTTTCATTCAGACTTAACACTATTTTTGAAAATAACACAAAAAACTTAAAAAATGGACTTCATGAGATTCAAACCTAAATTTAAAAAATTTAGCTTCTTACTGTTTTTTTTTTAAGCATCTCTAGTTTGATCGATTTTATTTTAAGAACAACCTTTTTAATTGCCATATTGGCAACATGCTCAACTTCCTTTATTTTCAGAGATCGTTCCTTTAATTCTATTAACCGATCTAGTCTAGAGCCCATATTTGTTTGGGACTCCTCAAGTTTTTTAAGGTTAGACTTCAAAAGACACAATTTCGTTTCAGCTTTGGTTGGGTTTACAGTTTTTTTTTTATTTTTACAGTATTAAATTCCTCTTTACTTTCACTGCTATCCACATCTTCCGATTCAACAACTGAGTTAAAAAAAGTTTCTTCAATTTTGTCAGCAGTTTCTGAACATTTAGCAGTGCCGAACGATTTGACGGATGATAAACCCTCAACGGCAACATCAATGCCAGCAGCCTGTAGTATTTGTTCTTCAGCTATTGATAAAATCATTTCTTCATAAGGACCTCCACCTGTTTTCTTTTTCGATGCCTTGTTGAAAGATAGTTTTTTTTTCACGTTAAATTTTTGGTCTGCATAAACCTATAAATGAGAAAACTAAAGAATTAAACCTATCAAAAATAAAATAAAACATACACTTACCTTACGCCACAATTTTGAATTTTTTGTTGGTGGGCCAAACGTATTTAATTTTACAGTGAGCGTTTCCCACAATCTTTTTGAAATAGCCAAATTGTGGGCTGGGAAAAGCTATTTCAAAAAGATTGTGGGAAACGCTTTGTTTTGCATTTATACTTTTTGCACTTGTCCTATAAACTTAACAATTAATACTTTTTTTTTAATTAAAATTAAATAAAACTTACATTTTGTTCACTTTTTTTCATGAAAACACTTTAAAGGATTTTTTTTTTAATTTCGACACCTATTGCTGTATCGAACAATATTGTAAAAGATTGCACTCGATCGATTGCTCGTTATCGAATCTTATCATCTCAATATACTATTTCAATATAATATTTGTTCGATAACGAATGCCATAATCTCAAAATTAAAATATTCGATCAAAGTTGTTCGATCACGAAAGCGGCGATTAGACCCCAGATTCATCGAAAGGTTCGGTAGTGATTACCAAATTTTTCGATTGTGATAACTGAAAACCAATTGAGACATGAGTTATTTAATTGTGCATTCACAATATTATTTAGTTAAAAATAATCTAAAATACATATTACATTAATCGAAAATACAATCAAAAAGAGGACTACTGATTTTTTATTATATTCAACCCATTTTATTGTTTATTTTCAATCATTGTTTAATAATCGACAAAGGTAGTAAAAGCAATCGAAAGTTGTTTAAAATAACCATAAATTTTTAACTGATAAAAAGTATAAAAAAACGATTTTTGTGGTTTGTTTTCAAAATTTAAATTTTGTTATTTGTATGTAATTTAACAAAACACAACATACACAGATGTATATATTTTTTATTTTCCTGTGTGTATCTATATTTGAATAATTTCTTGTAATTTTTATTGAAATAATTTTGTATATGTACAAACTATTTTGGTAAAAAAAAAGAAAGAATTATATCAACTTCAACTTTTAAAAACAGAAAACATAAAATTTTACATTTAACAGAAAATATCAATTTTTATAGTTTGTTTTTTGAATGACTGATTCAAATAGTTAAAAAATATATTTCTATGAATTTCAATTGATTCTTCATTTAAAAACAAACTTTACGTATTACTTTTTAAATAAACTACAGTCGGTAACGGAAAATACATTGTGAGTGTGGTAATAGAATTTCGGTTGCCTAAATAACAATTCGATAGTCACAACCAAAAAATTCGGTTGCTGCAACTGAACCTTTCTATTGGCAACAAATTCGGTTGTCAGCTTTAATCTATTTTCTGGATGTAGAGTGCTTTATGACTCCGCTTTAAAAGGCTACACTTCTTGGAGATTGGTAATGTGCAGAGGGCAAGATCCTAGTTCAGTGCCCGAAATCGTATGTGCTTGCACCGCTAAAAGCCGAACATACTCGAAGGTACTGGAGTTTAGTATCTTCTTTTCCAGGCGTTTGACAACTTTTTAGTGGCGTGTCCAGGATTTTGTTTCGGAGGAGGCCCAATATATATTTTTCTATAAGCTTTTTTTAAAAACCCGGTAATTTCAAAACATAAATAAAATTTACAGCTTTAAAATTCATATAAAATTTATTGCAACAATTTTGTCTGTATCTACCTCTTCATGATACAGATACATTAGAGCAAATGCAGAAATTGTAATTGTGTTGTAAAGCTTCTTTTCGATTTTAGACCATTTTCATAAATTCTATGAGCCTACAAAATTTATTTCAGTCGTTAACTTGGTACAATATTGTATTTTAACACATTTTCTTGACCGCAAAATCTATTTATCACACTAGAGATTATTTTATCTAAATAACATCTGTATCACCTAAATATTATCTGTAAATATCATCTGTTTGTAAATTTGAACGTTATTTTTGTGTTCCTACCCATCTTGGTAACTCTGGGTCTATACCATACAAGATTACTCAGCATTTCTTTGCATCAAATTGAGCATATCAACAATTAATTTTATATGTTCATAAGCCTTAATTTTATTAAGACTAATTAATAATTAATTTTGTAATTAATAAGTAATTTTAATAAGAACAATTATTTTAACAAAAACAGCATTTTCATTTTAATAAATAGCAATTGTAAGTCAAAGAGTCACATTTAAAAATTAAAAAATATTATTACAAATTAAAACAATATGAAATGCTTTAAAAAAAATAAAGAGTCATTCTATGGTTATCACTGAATATGTATATATGTATAGTCCACGTTCCTGTGATATCTGTGCTGTTTTGGTTTTTTTAAAATTCACGGCGAAATACGATGTTAAAAGTTGAATTTTAGTGGCTCAATGTTTGATAAATACCTCATTTTTAAACTGATCTTACTTTTTGATCAATTATATTTACAAATCTTATTTCATGTATAAGCTTAAATCTTCTACTTTTAGATAAATTTTTCGAAAAAATGGTTTATTTACAGAAATATTGAAAATATTCAGATTATGGGGACTTTTTCCTTTCCAACAACGGAAAGCTTTTTCTATTAGAAAAAGGATTTGTTTATCTTACATTCCTATCAAATTTATTTCATAATGATATACCAATGAATTGAAGAGCGAGTGCCTATAACATTTATACATTTGTGTCATCTTCTCGGCTAAAATATTTAAAAAAATAAATATGGATATTCATAATTTATAATTTAGAAACATTTGTTGCATCCACCTGGATTTTTGTACACATCACAAATACTTACTTTCCCATTATTCAATTATATAGTAACTTCCCGTTTTAATAAATATTTCTTTAAAAAATAATTTATACTCGTACTTATAAAATTTTGTTTTATATTTTTCTATTTCTTGAATTTATTCAAATGCCAATATTTGTGATGTTAGTAAATTTACAAAACTTGTGGACAAAATTAAAATTTATCAACCTATAAATTGTATATAAAAGGTGTATAAAATAATTTTAAGCATTTGGTGTTAACATTTAAATAATAAACAAAATTTAAAAAAATTGTCTCATTATCCAGTAGTAAATTTACAAACAAATTTTTGGAGTGTAGGTTCAACCGGTGTTATGAGTACCGTACATTGTTAAGTTCTTGATAATATGTTATACATGCTACCCCTGGATGCCCATACACAGGGCGATGGAATGCAGTTGCAAATTGATTAACTCTGAAAAATTAAACCTGGCATGCATATTGCAAGACAGGGCATGTTTTTTATCGTTGAGAGGCTTTCGAAACTTTGTCCGATATTGCTAATGCCTTTGAATAACATGATGCCTTGTATCGAATTCAGTAGAAAGTATGAAGTAATCATTCTCAGTAGGAAGGAATGGGGCAACGCAATAGAGCTACTTGGGTTTTATTCTGATACTTTTGACAGTGATGGTTTTGGCACATCTAACGGTGCTTGATACGGGTGGGATCAGAGTGTCAACATTTTTAAAAACTGATAAATTTGCTCGTTTGGTTTCCACATCCATTAGATAATCTATAAAAGATTATCAGCATATGTAGTAAGAGTCAGGCTGCACTGAAGGCACTAATATCTTGGAACAATTCATCTAGGATTGTTCAAAACAGCAAGATGAACATCAGCATACCATTATTAGTACGTTGGATCAGCTCATGTGGGACTAATTGCGGAGGTACGAAGTGGAAGATGGAAATGTGGTAAGATACCTAAACGTAAATGTGTTTGTCATATATTACATGATTATTTCTGAGCGATGGGTACCACATTGTACAACCAACTTGTGTTTCATATTTATGCCACGGACTTTTCTCTCCATGTATTACAGTAATTTAAATACGGATTATTAAAACCAATATTCCTATCAGGCGAATGCTCAATCCCACAAATTAAATTTGTCTGGAATTTTTACTTTTCTCACTGTTTTTCTGTAAAACTTCATACATTATTTGATTGTTAGTTTAAAATATAATTCTCTGCATGAATATTTGTTCAACAAGAAAAAAATAAGTTTGAAAAAATTTACATAAATGACAATGAAATTCACAATGCATGCGTTCATAAACATTTTTTCACATTATTTACTTGTAAATACATTTTGCTACTGTTGTTCCTTAACATTATGCATTATGATGGTTTGTTGGCTCAATATAAAATTATATTTTTATTGATTCAAGTGAGGGACGCGTGATATGAACTTTTCGTGAATTAATTTTGTTAACACACATGAATTGTGCCTTAATTTGGATTTTGTAAAACGCTTTGTACATGGATAAGACGTAATTTTTAAGTACTATTTTAGGTTTCTGTGATCGTGAGAAAACATGTCCTCACTCTACCATCTCTGATTACTTCTATGTTATTTTAGAATGATGTATTCAGACATGCTAACTTGTTTGCCATAATAAATATTTAAATATTTGTTCGTTGTTATCTGTTTAATGTCCACACAAACACAAAAATTGTTTGTCAGACATGTAGTAAGTATAATAATTTATGTATTCATGCAGATGCAGGCTTATGACGGCATTAAGGAAAAGGTGTTTTTTTAAAATAAAAATAGTATCTGATTTTATTGTTAGATGGGCATGTGCAGATTTTTAACAATTGATTGCAAATGATAGACAAAACGACAAAAATTAAACGAATGTTTTGAAGAACAATTTGTTAATTTTATTTTATTATGATGTATTGAACATTTTTGCATAAACAACCAACAAAAAAATATAATTATAATTGAAAATATAAAATTTATATGTTCACTAACGTAGACCTACAAAATTTACAAGATGATTGGTCGGTCTCAAAATGATGTCCAATGTGCTTTTATATTTTTTTTATTATCGGGTTCAATTTTTAAAGTACGGACTTTGTTTTCCAAAAATATCGATTTTCTTGATAAACAAAACTAAAAAAGGTGTTTGAAATTACAAACTTTCCAATGTAATGCTAAACTGTGTTAGTTTTATGCCAATTTGATTTATGGTAAAGTTTGTACACCAATTTTACAGTCTTAACCAATATCATGAGTATAACTCTGCATATCCGCTATAAATGATTTTAGATTAGGTCGAAAATTATCCCCTACTCTGGAATCTTCTCTGATAATTCCAACATACAAGGATCTTTCGGGTTACCTGATCAAGCTAGTGTCTTTCAGGCTTAGTTTTCGGCTATCAGGGAAGCTTGCAGACTCTAGTGGGCGGTTAGAGCTTGGGAAGCTCGGTCAGTGTAAGGAAGAACTATCTAGGCTAAGTTGTCAGTCCCTGATTACATTGGTATGGTCCTCTGGTATGGTACAGTTCCCAGGTTACAGGGACTTTTACTATAATAAGCGGGCAGAAATGTATGTGAGGGCTGGGTCTGTCTCAAGGTTCTTCGAAGCGATGCTACACCGCTGGAAATCCTAAGGGTGGGATCTAACTCTGGAAGCCGAGGAGCAGATGGCATGTACTAAACACTTATAGAACCGCGAGGTTCACATGGCCCGACTACTATCTACAGGGCAATACAGGGTATCCTACATAGAAATTTGGGTGATCATATACTTGACGACCTGTCACTGATATTGGATGTAGAATTAGGTGAACTTTTCCGTTATTTAAATTCATCGAGTTGGGTCTAGTTCTCCAGTTCCATACGCGTCTTTCAAACGGAGTGATCTTTCAAAACGAAGTTGCTTTACCTCCTTAAATAAATATGTGATTCACTTTTGCAATTTTTCTGTGTCATTTCAATTTTCACAACTCAAACGATTAAAAATCATATTCTATATTTGTATACAAAATTATTTAAAATCCATTATTTTCTATAAATCAAAACACGTGCAACAAAAATCTTAAAAAAACTTTCTGTTTCAAACACTGTGTACTTTAAAAAAAAAATCTTAACGTTATAACGAATTTCACTTTTACATTACAAACAATCACCTTAAGCTCTTAAGTAATCGGAGAGAACTATAATCCATTGGTAAACACAACTCTATCTGAATTAAATCTAAAAATATCAAAAGAAAAAAAATTGATAAATTTTATAAAAAAATAAATCTAAACCAATTTCATTTCATTAAAAAATGAAAACAGTGGGATATAAAATAAAAAGAGGAAAATAAAATCATTAAAAGTTGTTTGGTTTCTACATTGAAGTGTTTAACAGTTTTAGGCAAAAAACTAAAAAAAAAACGAAAACTAGAAAAACATCATTTATTCATAACAATCTAAACACTTGATGATGACCCATTGCAGACACCTTAATCTAAGCAAGAATTTACACGAAAGTGATGGCAAGAAGACTAACAACACTTGTCAAGTGTCTTGATTGCAGTACACGTACTAGTTGTAATATAAATAAAATCGAAAACAATGTTGTGTGTTCAGAGATTTAAATAATAATATCGTTAAGTTAAAGAAAACTCGTGATCTCACTATTAAAAATAATATATCAATTGATTAAGAAATATCTTAATATTTTCAATGCCCTATATGAAAGCGAATACATATATTAACTTCATTCCAATTCACCTGCAACACAGTTAAGTGGATTCTGCCATTTTATGCAATAAATAGTCGTGCTACAGATCTGCAAATAATCTTAACTCAAGTCTATGGTTTGGGGGTGAATAAGTGGAAATCAATATTGTATGACACATGATCTTGCATGATTGTCCCAAGATATAAGTTTGCGTTATCACAAGGAATGTATATTTGCTAGAAACTATTATGGTATCTGTATGTCCCATAACTCTATTTACTTCCTTCTTGGAAAATAGCATGCTGAAGTCGCATGCAGAGGACAGCAAATTTGGCTTGATTAATGGCCAATTTTCAACATATCTGCTGGGGTAGTACGGCAGCCAACCTCATGGATCACAGATTACTGGAAACCATTCTGTCTTCGAAGCTAGCGATGCAAAATGTAAAGATATAGCAACATTTGTAGACAATAACTCATTGACCTCACCTTTTCTAACAGTAAGGTGTTTCGTAGTTGACTCACGCTTGTTGTCTGTAAGGGCATTATAAATAATTTGTAGAAAAATGCAAGTTGTTGTTATCCTGATCGACAGCTGTCTACAGCATGAACTATAAGACTACGCTCGCGCTATTTACGTGTAGGACTAAACGGTACCCTATACGGTTAATATCTAGATAATGTAAACAGGTATGATATGTGCAGAATGCCAACAGTTTTAAAGACTAAGATTTTTTTCATTTCAGATGTGGAGAATTAGAAGAAATTGTCGACTTTATGCCAAACGTTGGATCGGTATTAACTTCCATGAATCCGAAACAGCATCTAGGTTTCAGCGCGTCATAGTTCGGCTCATTAATGAAATCTGACGGGACTACCCTCGGATGCAAAGATATCTACTCAGATTGAGTAGAGCTGGCTGCCATATACTTACTCGTCTGATTACGCATACAATGCATGCACTCGTCATATGCCAAGGATGGACATTGCCTGTTACCATGTAGCTTTTTCCAGATCAGGACGAAGCATTTAGACTTGCATTTGTGCTTGTTTAACCTAGCGCACCTCAACCTACACCGTGACTGCTAAAATCAGAGCTTAGTATTTGACACAACGTTGTTGTTTCTGCGGAAACTAAAAAAAAAAAAATAATTGCTGAAATAGCAGAAATTTTAACATGTAGTACTACTACTAAGAAAATTAATGCTTTTAAATATAATTACAAATCGCATTAAGGAATTAACTCTTTTAAATTACTGCTTAAAGTTGATCATTCTAAAAGTTGTTCATTTTGTTATAAATCTTAAACATTCAACTTATTAAAATTAGTTTAAAAAGGGCTTTAAAAGTTTATCCCATCATCTTCTGCCCTTAGTCAGTAGATTGAAAATATTTTTCTATCTTTTATACATATTTATCAACGTCTTTGTCCTGCGCAAAATACCTGAAGACATAAGAAGTTTTCATACATATGTTTCTTTGTAATGCTTGAATGCGTAACAGACAACTTAAATTGCAAACAAATTGTAATTATTATAATTTATGCTAACAAACATGTTAAATTATAATGTTCATTTTCAAAAGCCAAGGTGAAGTGGCTGGGTCTGGATAAACGTTTTAAATTTGTAGTGGGAACCTTATTTATTTACCTAAGCTGGCAGTAGGAGTGTTTTTTTTTTTTTGCAACAAAAAACATCAGACATATAATATGAATCATGGTAGGAAGAATTTTTAAGTTTGCATATGAGAAAGATTAATTAGGGGAAAATAAGATTTAAAAAATAGATTTGGTATAATGCTAATAAGTTAGAGTAGGGATATATGTATTACAGCTTCCGACAAAGTAATACTTTTGATTGCACCCAGAAGGGCTAAACAGTGCCTTCTAGTTTCTCAAGATCAATTCGTTTAACCATTTAAATACTTAGTTAAAATATTTGTTTAAGAGGTTTTCATAATTTTTAAAAATTTAAAAATATGTTTGCACAGTTTTAAATTACTCTTAAAAAATAGTTTTAAGAGTGACACCCATAACGTATATGTTTTGTATACAGAGATATCTACTTTATCTGAAGAATTGTATTTTTTTCATCGGCTATCGCTGTTCAAGTATAGTTAATTAAAACTTAAATTTTCCGAGAGTCATATTTTTCCATATGATGGCAACTCTGTTTATAATACATGGACAATATACGCATAAAATTTTGTATTCTTCAAAGTACTCCAATCCATAAAAAAATATATTAACTAAATATTAATTCGCGGTTAAAACGATTAATCGAATTGATCTAGAAAAAGAGAAAGAACACACGTATATATAATTTTGGACCTTATTTCATAATATATTGGAATTTTCCATGGGTGGAAACTTGTGTCGTCCAGTGTTATATGTAGTTTAATGTTAAATGCTTTCGGTAAGTTTTTGATATCCCTTGTTTCTGCTAATGGTAACAGAATTACAGCTTTTAGAGTTGGCAAAGTCTCCTGACTTGATCCAGTTTGTGCTGACAATTGCCAATTGAATTATCCGAGTTTTTCGGCTGTAACTACCACGTATTCATTGTGGCTACGTGGTGGTCGCAGTCAAATTATAATTTTTTCCAAATGATTTTCGGTTGACTCAACTGAAGAAGTCGGTAACTACAATGCAGCCGAATTATTCGATTAGCAACAAATTCTGTTTTTTCAGTGTACTAATTAATAGTTCCAGATTTAAAATTGTTTAATAAAAAATGCCAATTTTTCACTTAAATACCTCACACTAACATTTTAAAAAGTGCAAGGTTTGTTAACCCTCTAATACTCTTTCTCCTTGAACTACTTGAACACTAACTATGACAAAAATTATAAATTTTTGATTTATCGCTTTATTTAGGTACTATAAAGTCTGAAGACAAATCAAGAAATTCAATAATATCAGTTTTTGCAATAAATTACACTTTCTAGTTTTGTTATTTAAAAAGTTATGGCGATTGTCGCTTTTTGGAAATGGTGAGCTTGGCACTAACCTTCAATCAATTTTGGCAAAAGTAAATTTGCTTAAACTAACTCCGAACATATCAGCTGTGCTTTATTTAAAAAAAAACTATTAGCTAGTTATGGAGTTATAGAGATATTTGTAAAACATGTCCTGATGGTAGCCTGTGTGTTGTGAAACAAAAATAATAACTCAATTTACCAGTTGGCATCCCAGACTAGGTTTGCTATTATCAATAATATTTACCAACATCCCGTTTCTGTATCTAATGCGAGAAGTTTTCGCATCGAAAAATTTATAGCCACCCTTTTTTGAAACTTTATCGATGCAAAAAATACAGAAACTAGGTGCAGAGCGTAAATATATATTTGACGATTTTTTAAATATTTCTTCTTGTTTTAAAAAGTTAATTTTCAAAATTTACGAATGTTTGACTTTTTCTGACTTTAAAGTCGCTCATTGTAGAAAAGATGTGTGAAGGCGAAGAAAGTAGTTTATTATGTTTTCTATCGATATAATACAATTTCTTTAATAATATATTTTTATTTAATCTAAAAATACTTAAGAAATATAACTGTGCCCGAAAAAAAATAATATTTGTGGACATGATTTTTTATTTTGATTTATTAGTTGATACTGATTTTTTTGGCGATATTTTTTGAAATTTTTCGATCTAAGGAAAATGAGAAATCTAAATGGATTAATAAACATTCATACCATACTTGAACAAAATTTGAAGTCAAAAAAAAAAAAAAGAAACAATTAAGTGTTAAGAAAAAAATTTCAAAACGATTTAAGAGCCTCAATTTTAGTCCACAACTGCATTTAAAGGTACTAAACAACCCAGCAAAATAAAATCATTCTTTACGAATCTCTTTTTCAGAACATCCAAAGAAGTTAGTAGTGCAAATTTTTGGATTTGTAAGAAGTCATTTTAAACAACTTACAAAATGTTGATATTAACCCCTACTTATGAAGTCATAAGAATAACATATTTTGTAACAATTCCAATGAAAAGCATATAAATTTTTTAATTTTAATATTTATTTATAACAATTTTTAATTATAGAAAAAAAGCAATTATTTAGTTGGTCCATAAATGGTTAATTCCTGCAGTCATTTAATGCCTTATTGAAAAAATATTTTGCATACCAGTGATATTTGTCCTGGTCGGAATAATAATTATTGGCGTGTTCAAAATCACATTTTTAACTTCAAACCAAAGCCACTCCTTATATTTATTTTGTGGTCCCTATATTTAACAACTTGCGTAAACTAATGAAAAAGTCCATCTGACCATCGATTTTCATAGCACCGAAACAAACTACTTCTTCCCAACGACACGCCAATGTTAAAATCATTAATGATTCACCGAAATTTTCACAACTTAGGGTTCAGTAGATGTAGTGTTTAACTACTTCTTCCTCAGCTCTTACTCATTGGAAAGCCGTAGAAAGCTATACTCCTCTGGTCAGGTTAGTTTGAAAAAGAGGAATCGGAAGAGAAGCCCGAAAGTCAGGTTCGAATTTTACTGAGGATCCGACCACTCCTTTACTTTAAACAACCGCCATTTATCCGGGGCTTGCCCAGCTGACTTCAGTCAAATCAAGAGTCACGGTCCTTTATGAACAAGCCACATACTCTGGTAGATCTCAAAGCGAATATCAGACAAGAGTTCGAGATATTAACGCTTATGGAAAATAAAACTTAAAGGTCTAATTAAACATTTGAAAAAAAATTTTGTTATGTCGTTTCATTTTATATATATATAGCATAACAACATCTTGTAAATATTTTTGGGCCACCCTGTACCATGGAATTTGACAAACTTTAATTAAAAACATACAAATACATATTAGTAATTATAAAGGTTTTTGAACTCCTGTTTAAATTTATTATACTGCATTTAACTTCATTAACACAAAAGCTTACCACCCGCTTTAACAACAATTTCTCTTTTGATTTATGAAATATCAAAAAGCAATATGAGATCGATTTACACTACTTACATGTAAGCTATTATAATGGAATCTTAATTACGAACTTATTTTAAATTTATTTTTTAAGAACTTTGTTTTTAACTTTATATTCGAAAAAACTCAGCCGTCCTTTGGTTTTGTAATATAATAAATACAAAAACACGCATAACACGCATTTAGAGGCGACCTTTATTTTTCATTTATTATAAAAATACATAAAAGTATGTGTGTAAGTAAGTAAGGTGGTACGTACCACAAAATTCAACATAAGATGTTGCAGTAACCTGCCGCTGGTCTTAAATAACATGCTACTGCTGCTGCTAATAATAATAACCAATATCAATATTAGGAAGACGTTTATTAATGATCATTAAAATTTTCAGCACTTTTTTATATCAAAATATGGATTATTTTAGTTCTTCCAGATATGTAAAACTAAGTGGCATCCTATTATACATACTTTGAATATGTGTTGCCTTTAAGGTAAAATTCTGTAAAAAAGCATACAAATGATGTGTGTTTTTCTACTTAAAACCAAAAATAACAACAAAAAATTCACGTGTTTATGAAAAAATTAATAAACAGAAATGATAAATTAGTATCGTTTAACTGAACTCTTAGAATATAACTTTATTTCATATGTGGGACTAATTAATTGAGTGGACTCACAGTATTTAGTGTTCCGATGCCATTTCGTTCTCTTTATCTTGAGCTCCCATTACACTCATTCCCATACCAAGCAAGCCACAAATAGAGTACATGATGACACCGTTTTGAAAAATCACATCAGCCGGAGGGTGCTGATGTCGAAAGTGCTTTATTCCCTACGTAGTATTCAGGTATCTTATCGGATCACCCAGAGCAATCCCTGATATCGCAGATAACTTCTCCAGCATAAGTTTTCCAAACTTCCGTGTCTAGCAGCACAATCACAATGGTGGTGATGTATCGTCTCTTTCATTCCAAGTGTTCCGCAACTGCGACACTGTATGTTTTGCCAGCCAACTTCCAATAACCAGTCAACATAGCAGTCACTATCGAGATGTCCCTTCTACTATGTCTATGATGGTATCTTCTCCGTGTCACAGCTGTACCGCAGATAATAACACCATTCCACCTACCTCTTGCTAAGGTTACCAGTGGTGCTGCAACTGACACCGCTGAGGAAATATCCAGGTAGAACCTGGCCATGCTAGCCCGTTAATTTCCATATAAGTCCCTTTTTCCAGGGGCCCACATAAGAGTGATCATGAGGAGATAAAATAGTATTCACATTTCAAATGTGACCTACAAGCCTCCCTTATTACTAGAGCTTCCGCATGAAAAAACACTAGTTTCGTTGACAGTCTTTATGAGTCTGCAATATTCAACTCCTCAAAGTATATACCGGATACAAAACTGCAGCTTATCTGAGAGCCGTCAATATAAACCTCAATATCAAAATAGCTACTTATATTACCCCCTTTCCCATTCCTCCCTAGAAGGGAATATTCAAAGGGTCTTGACCTTCAGGTCCGTAGGCTCGTTTCACTGCTATCAGCGTTTGCTTCAATATGCAAATAGAGGTTTATAGTGTGAAGTATAGTGTGAGGTGCATCCAAAGAACACGTACTAAATGCTTCAGTAATATCAATACATGCCGAACTCTGCAGTTAAAGAGCTGAGCCCTAATGCAAACCTTGCCTGTGGTTGTCCATCACACAAGCGAGCCGTGAGTAACGGTCATATCCAGCCGCTGAGGAAATCCTAAACATCCATATCTACTAAAATGGTGTGGATAGTACTAGTCTTGATATTATTGAAGACCCCTTTTAAATCCAAGAAAGCACACATGGTAAATTGCTTATATTTCAGACATCTCTCCTCTATTCCCACTACCCTGTGAAGATCAGTCTCAGGGGAGCGATTTTTGAGATATGCGTCTTGACTTCGTGGGAGTTTCCTCTATTTTATGTCGAATCTGAGCATATACTAATATTTTCGATGTATTTAGTAGAAAACATCGAAGATTGATAAGTCTGAAGTTCTCAGAACTCTTGTGACCCCTCTTGACAACTTTTGCAAGTTTACAAAAAGGCAAGTTTAGAGAAAGTCTGTATATCGGGATCGACTAGGGAAAAATCAAGTTTTAACCACTCTGAAGCATTATTGGCATAATATCATTAAAAGTATCAAAGGATTAACAAGTTAGTTAGTTGACGCATCCATAATCCTGGAAAGTAAGTGTTAAGAATTTCCAGAGACTGTTCAGAGAACTCCGAAATCACTCTCTACATTAGCAGGATTCAAGTGTCCCGTGGAAAAAAATTTTTGTCGTCTAGCAGTGCTCCTAGTATTGTCGATCGAGTCACAGAACTCCCTTCATGAATGCCTTTTAGCAGCTAAAATTTCTTTAGTTCTCATTCAGTTACTTAGCAGTTCCCGGCGTAGCTCGTAGAGACCCATGGATTTATACTCTTCTGTGTCCTAGTCTAAGGGCGAACCATTAAGATATTTCGACTACAGGCCACTAATCCTAGCCACTGTAAGGTCTGCAGTGCTAAGCTAATTGCAAAGAAAGATATATTTTATGAAGAGTTATATGTATGGTAAATTCTGGAACTCTTGCTCCTCAGACTAATGTGCCCAAGATTACTGAACTATGCGTAGGTCTTATTCGGCTAGAAGAACATACAGTTTGTAGCATTTTAAGAATCTTGCGGATTAATGGGCCCTTTTTTAAGCATCCCTATCGTGATCAAGTGTTGTTGATGGCGGTTCCCGTACCATTGTTAAGAAGGAGAACTGTTAGTGACAATTTGCCTTTAACCAAAAACTAGCCATTCATGTTTTCGGCACTACTACCAACCACTTTTGGGCAAATTGGAAGGGACATGGGCATCGCGATAAGATTGCTACCCGGTAGCGAAGACAATTCATTACATTCCTCAAATTTAGTATTCAAATTCCAATTCCAATTCCAATTCCACTCCATATTCCATTTGAAACAATATTTCATTCCATGTCATTCATTAATATTAGATTATTGTTCGTATTTTTTTATTTTTGAACAAGTAATGTCATTTTTAATTAAAAATATTTAACTACTAATTGGTAATGACATTTTTATATTTGTATTAGTTTCAATTAATGGTTATTAAATTTTAAATGGTAATAAAAAATTCCCAAGTATGCAATATACATCTTTTTCCTGATGTTAATGCATACATACAATACTGGTAAAGACTCGTTATAATTTTTTGTATTTTAAAAATTTTAATTTTAGCTTATAATGTTACATTCAAGCCTAAAGGCATTGAAATATTGTCTCTTAAATATAATCTTTAAAAAACTTTTTAAATTTTAATTAAAAAGCGCTGTGATTTTATAAAATACTAAATACTTTAGGGCTTACATTTAAGTGTAAGTTTCACAAATATTTTTGTACAATTTTATGCAAAAATTTAGTCACGCTTCTGATATTAATAACTTGTAGATATTTGCCTATTAACTTAGATTTTGGTTTTATTTTTCTTAATCAAACATAGTTAATAACATTAACTTTTACTAATTTGAATTAATTATGTAAATTCTTTTTGTTTTACCCTAAACCAGTTTACCAGAGTTTAGCAAATTTAAGCCTTTAAAAGCTTTATGTTTATTACCAAACAAATTTGCATATGTTTTATGCGTTGATAGTAGTATTTAGGTTTTGTTATCTTAATTAAAAAAACTAAACTAAAAATATATCTAAATTTTTCATCTCAATGATTAATGAATTTAGGTTCATGAAGAACATAATATTTCTATAAGTGAGCAAACAGATGATAGATTTTTCAACAATATGTTACACATGATTAAAGTACAATAATAAATCATATTTTGGAACTAGATATATAAGTTTTTTTTTCGAATTTGATATAAATATACAAATTCAAGTAGATATATACTTGCTAAATACCCTGCGGCAAAAAAGGGGATAGTTGGGAATTAGAAGCTGTCCTGTGATAGGTGAAAACTGGACCGTTCCGAAAATACATATTACGAGATAGGTGAAAAGAGGACCGATTCGTAAAGTACATACCACGAGACCGGTTTTAAGGTTATGACATGTTCTTTTGCGTTTGTTCTGTAATATGTTCTTTGGGCTTAGTTGTGTGACATATTCCTTTTAACCAGCCCTGTAACATGTCACAGAGGGCAATTTATCCCCTCCTAGGACAACCCCATGTTAAAGTTACCAGTCCTTTTCACGAACCGGTCACGTAGCGTGTCCTGCGATAGGTCCTTTTCCCACAGGGTAGTTATATATATATAGCTACTTAAAAATTAAGAATGTATAAAAATGCTGCCAAGTCTTATAAATTGTTGGCCTTTCTCTTTTAAATGTAAACAAAAATATTTGTCATAAAAAAATTGAAATTTTTTTTATTATTAATTTGATAAAATATTAAAAACAACAAAAGCTAACAAAAAAAAAATACGTGTTTGTAAGTAAAGGTAGAGCAGGAAAAACAATATAATTGTATGTATTTTTATTATTAAGTTTGTTAAACACGTTTTTATTTCTTTTTTCTGATATTTGTGGTTGTTTGGATTTTAGCAAGCTTTTACCAAAGCGTTTTTTGCTACTTTTTCCAAAACTGTGCAAAAATATAGGCAATATGAATATCACAAAAAGACAACCGAATTTTCTGCCAACCGAATGGTTTGCCTGGTGTCACAGATGTATTTGATTGTGGCGACAAAAATTCTGGTAATACAACAAAATTATGGTTGCGACAATAAAATAATTCAGTTGCTGCAACCAATAATTTCAGTTGCAACGAAATTTTGTAGTCGCAATGAACCTGCTTTCTCATATAAACTTTAGTATATATGCTGGCAAAAATTGCTTTCCCCTTCACAGAAGCACTGCGGAAGCAAATATTTCAGTGCTGTCAAAACCAAAGTTATGTGGTCCAAAATTATTTTGAACAGGCAGGAATTTGAACCTAGACCGTTATATTGTCAGGCAAAAGCTCTACACACTAAGCTAATAATATGCGGTATGCGCTTATCCTCTGAAAATATTCTTTTTAGAATATCCATTAACAATGTGTTAAAAATGGTCTTAGAAAGTGGGACTACTAAAAATTTAAATGGAAGAAATAGGAAAGAAAAAAGCGGAAAAGTCTCTTTATTTTAACATTAATCGATCAAATATGTACTTTTCGGATGGATGGTCAAAACATGGTACAAACTGGGTCTAAAAAGTAAAGTTAACCTCTGACCTCTGCAAACCTTTTATAAAACCTTAAATTTAAACATCTCTTCATAAATGATTAATAGTAGTCAAAAGAATCCTTAGCATTAAAGTTGGACTTTGCTGAAGTTATCCTTTAATAGAGAGCTTCTCAATTAAAAATTTACTTGACTTCCTATTAATTTTAATATAAACCATGGAAGCTTAATAGGTCTGCAGACCTTTGGGGATAAAGATTTCCCCTATATTTTAAATACTCTATGCATGCAACAATGTATATAAGAAAACCTATTGAACTGAGGTCTTGAACAATCAGCTACAGCTTATTCGGGTCACGAATTATACAACGATATCTTTTTTGTGCTACAAGTGCTTTCCTCGTTATTCTTGCATATATTTTTTTGCAGTTTCAAAATAAATAAATCAAAAAAGTGAAGTGATAATTTTAAATTAAATTTTCTAATTACATTCACCTATATTAAGAGACAACAGGTTAATTTAAAATTTTTTGGCTTTAAACAACCCCAGTTTTTTAATTTATGAGAAACACTTAAAACACCCAACCAATGACGAATATTTTACGATTTTACTTAAGTGCCTGTTTTGCAAATACATAAAATAAAAAAAAATAAATATTATCAAACCGCAAAATTTCTTAAAAATATTTTTTTTATTGCTTATGTAAAGCGATTTATCTTTAAATAAAACAAACAATCATAAAAACAGAATCCAATAAAAATTAAATTGATTTTTAAATAAGGTTACGTTTACAACTTTGGAGCATGTTTATGCATGAATATGCAAAATATAATACGAAAAAGATAACAGTAAAAGAAGATTGTTACACTGATCACGAAAATTCATTAGCATTTTATCAGATTTAAGAGTAACACAAATGAAAGAAGATCAAGTGATCTTCATAATGCTTTAAAAGCAGACGCCGAATTAAACAAAGAAAGTTAAAGAATATTGATTTTGATTTTATTAAAATATTGTTAATATTTTAATAATACCGAAACTATAAGAAGAGGCGGACATTTTTATAATTTTAACATTTCAACTGGGCCTGTGTAACAGCTCAGTTGTTGAAATTTAATTTTTGTCTGGAGAAAAGTAAATATTTGTTAAGTGATTTAGTGAAGGGTATAAAATGAAATTTTTAATTTTAACTCTCGGCTGTTTATGGGTATTTACCCAAGCAGCTTATGTCTATGACCAGCCGACAAAAAATGTTCAGTTACTACTATCTAATGAGAATACAGTGGCAGAAAACTTTCAAGATATTATAGGAAATTATGGGGCACAAGGTACCGATGCTGACGCAGATGCTGAAGAAGAAGTTGATTCTTTTGGTAAAAAGAGACCAGGACGTAATCAATGTAGCAATAAATGCTGTAAGTTTTTAATGACAAAGTTACTATAAATTCAAATGTATAAACGAAAATTCAACTACTTTTTTGGATAACAAATTTTTCTTTGTCTCTCTTATAGTCTGTGGTACACCAAATGTCAATCGTATTGTTGGTGGCACACAGGTGCGCCAAAATAAATATCCCTGGACAGCACAGTTGGTCAAGGGTCGCTATTATCCACGACTCTTCTGTGGTGGTTCTTTGATTAATGATCGTTACGTGTTGACTGCCGCACATTGTGTGCACAATAATCGTGATCAGATAACAATACGTTTATTGCAACTGGACAGATCATCTCGTGATCCTGGTATTACAAGACAGGTGAGAAAAGAAACTCTTTTATGTATACAAAGAACTTATTTGTTTTACCAAAAAAAAAATACAAACTAAAGGAAACTACCAAAAAAAAAGAAAATAAGAGTAAAAAGTTTATACAAGTATAAATTTAATTTTTTGGAAATTATCAAAATTTATCAAAACAAAAGACTTTAGACCCAAACTTAATATTGTAAAAGTGTTAATGGCGTTTTTATCTGATAAAGAGTTATATAACGATTCTGATTTCGATTTTTTAGAAAGTTTTAGCAACTTCTTACTTAAAGAAACGATATATTTATTTCATAAGATCTTTTCAATTGTAAACTTTTAGGATTTGTTTTTGCTTTCTTGTTACAACTTTATATATTAGCCTAAATATTTTTATAAAAGTCTAAAGCACAAATTAGTTTGGAAGTACATTTAGAAAAAAAGTTAGTAGAAATTTTGTAACGGTTTTCAATCCCACTTTACTATTTTTGCACTGACTTTTAGTAAAAAAAATATTATTTATTAATTTTTTTTTTTGTTATTTACATTTAACAAATTACAGAACTTTTACCGAATATTTAAAAATTTTCGTAGCTAACTTCAGAAATCATTTTACAAGTTTTTGAAACCCGATTTGCTAAAATTAGCAAAAAAAAAAAATTAAATATTGAAGCAATGGTATTTCTAATAATTAAAACATATACACACAAACTTAAATTGCCTCAAGATGTCACATAGGTCGAAAAAAACATTTTTAGTTCTAAATATCAGTCCTTAAAACAATTAAAATTTGACCTTAAAATCTAAATAATTTACTAAAAACAATTTCGAAACAAAAATTAGCAAATGAAAACAAAATGATAAATTCGTTTATGTTTTAACTATTTTTAAAGCCTTTGAATTTTTTTTTAATTTTGTCTAAAATTTTTTTTGAAAAGAAAAATAAAAAATCGTTGAAAAAAATATAAATTTGAATATTCAAATTCGTCAGGCAATTAAAAAAAATAGCAACATTAAAGTGTAACTAAAATAATTGAATTCATTTCTGAATTTTAATGATTTTTTTTATAAATTAAAATTTTGCTATATTTTACAATTGAGTTTACAGCAATTTACTAAAATTTAGCAGCGCTTACTAATTTTTTGTACTAATTTGATTGTACTAGTATTAGTAATATTTATTAAATTTTTTTGCTGATTTTAGCAAACCGATTTTAAATTCCACAAAATGTTTACTAAAATTTAGTAGCGGCTACTAATTTTCCTACTAATTTTTTTGTATACACGTCAGCAGTCAAGTGTTGCTAAGACTATCAAAAAATATCGCTGGGCTCAAATTAGCCCGTAAAGTGCTTCAATATAGAGTATTATAAGGTAAGGTGATCTATTTAAATTTTCTTACTTCTGCTTCCAAACAAAATAGTTTTCTATACTATCAACAATTGAAAGTATAAATATGACAGAATAATGCCAAAGTAATGTAGTCATAATTAGTATTGACTGTATAAAAATAATTTCTTAAATTTATGTTTTATGTATAGTAAAAATTCTACAATGACAAACCCACTGTATAACATTACATTTACACAAAAAAAAAAAAATAAGCCCAGAAAACTAAAGACTTAAAAAATAAACTTGCCGGAAATTAAATGTTTTTAGCATTTTTCACTTGCAACTGCTGTAGTCTTTATGGCGGCTATTTTTATTATTCCTCTTCTTACATAACCAAAATAACAAATAATTTATTATTATTTTCGAAATTACAACTTCCTACTTCATTTTACCATCATTACCTACTAAACATCATTATTATTATATTTTTTTTTTAGGTTTCTAAAGTTACTGTACATCCCCGTTATGATCCTTCTCGTATTGTAAATGATGTTGCCCTGTTGAAATTGAATTCGCCAGTACCAATCAATGATAAAATTCGTCCAGTTTGTCTACCTAGCAACAATCATAATTTCGATAGGAAAGATGCTATTGTTGCCGGTTGGGGTTTGATTAAAGAGGGTGGTGTTACATCCAATTATTTGCAAGAAGTTACTGTACCTATTATTACCAATAAGGAGTGCGGTAATACTAGATATAAAAATAAAATTCATGATGTTATGCTGTGTGCGGGTTTGGTTAAGCAAGGTGGCAAGGATGCCTGTCAAGGTGATAGTGGTGGTCCTTTGATTGTTAATGAGGGTCGCTATAAATTGGCTGGTAAGTCTAAGAATTTTAAAATCAATTTTATTTTTCATTTCAAACATTTAATGTGTCTTTTTCAGGCGTTGTTTCATTTGGTTTTGGTTGTGCCCAACCTAATGCTCCTGGTGTTTATGCCCGTGTTAGTAAGTTCTTAGATTGGATTCATAGCAATACTCGTGATGCTTGCTATTGTGGTGCTTAATACATTTGCTAAATAATTTACTTAAACTGCAAACATTTAAATTATTTTAAATTTACTTCAAGACTGCATTAAAACATTATTAATATATTTATTTTGTCCCTTCTTACTCTTCAAAAAATTAAAAAAAAAATGGTGTTGATTATATTTTATTTAAGATAAGCTATTTGTACTCGTCGTTACACAGGATGGAAGATAATATTATAGATTGGAGTGTGTGAATGCTTGTAATAAGAGTATGGGATACGGAAAGTTTTACGCGAGCCGAAAAAAGCATTTTAAAGGTTGGGTTGTACGAAAGATGCCACTCTCCCTTACCTATAAATGCCATATTGTTCCCTCCATTATAAATATGATGAAGTGTTTTATAAAAATTCAGGACAAATGTTTCACAAATCTGAAAAAAATATAATGAAAAACTCCTACAAACAATTTATTTCCCTGAAAAAAATATTGCTGTTTGAAATTAAAAAAAAAACATAGGAGAATTTAAAAAACTTCATCTTATTGATGAATCTTCTTAATAAATGTGATGCAACCCCTTGATAAATATTGATGACACTTCCTCATAAATATGATGCATTTTCTTCATAAACATTTTATAAATATGAAGAACCGTACTTAATATTTTTGTAAAAATTCTACAACACATCTAAGAAAAGTTTCATAAATATGATGAAATATTTCATAAATTTGCATTTTCATTGAATGCAAATCTATAAACTTTTTCTAGTGTTTCCCGGTTAGGGTATTATTCGAAAAATTACCAAAATTGATTAATCGGTTATCCGGGTCGTTTAATCAGAAAAATTTACAATTTATCGATTATCGATATTTTCTGTGTTTGTGGAACTAATTATTTAAATAAGCAAATTCCTAAAAAATTTTGCGAAACAATTTGTTTCTACTTAAATTCTTCACCATTTTAAAAGTTACTAAATCCCATGTTATTTTTTGTATGTATTTTTAGACGAAACTGTTTTTAAGAAAATACAATTTTAGAACTCAAAGCAAACATACGAGGGCGGATCAATAAGTCCGTGACTTTTTGATTGAAACACAGTTTTTTTTTTTGCAAAAAAAAAAATAATTTTCCAACATAATATCCTTTTAGCTCATACACTTAGTCAAACGTTTCTATAAAAAATAGGATTTTTCGAGGCATTTGTTTGATCAATAATTACATCGTTGGAGCTAAATCTCTTTCCACCGAGCAATTTCTTTAGGTTTGGAAGTAGGAAATAGTCACTGGAGGCTAAGTCCGGAGATAGGAGCAGTGTTGCATTTCATATGACTACGAGGGAAGTTCGAAAAGTCACGGACTTATTGATCCGCCCTCGTAACTTCATAGTTAATGTTAGGCAAATACCTAGCCACGTGTTTGATTGCTCGTTAATTTATTTCCTTTAAATAAATCAAGTTATTTTTATTTTGCAAATAATAAACACAGTTGAAATTTTCTATAGCATTTCTTTGTTTATACAGAACCTTAAAAAGAATTACACAAAAGATTTTAATGAAACTCTATTAAGTTACACTTTAACAGATTACAGAATTTGCTAAAATGATTAGTTATACATATTTCTCGCTAGATAAAGTTAATAGGGCAATGCTGTATGTCTATTATGTTGAAGTTAGTAGAAAAAAACACTACTGCAACAACCAATTCAGGAGACTTTATCCTACAGAGGAGGCTTCCAAATCGGGAAACTTTTTCTTATAGAAAAATGTTGACAATCTGAGGACTTTTCATATAGAAAAGCTCTTAGACTCTGAAGACTTTTTCCTTTATAAAAACCATCAGATTCTGAAAACTTTTTCTAATAGGAAAACTTTCCTATAAAAAGTCCTTCTACTTTTTCCAAAATAACCCCCAAATTCTGGAGACTTTTTCTTATAGAAAATGTCAATTGTCAGATTTTGTGGCCTTTATTTAAACAAAAAAAGATTTTGAGGACTTTTTCTATGGAGCATCTTTATATCATATGGAGTATCTTTATATTATATAGGTTTCAGTTTCTGGGGTATTTTGCCAATAGAAAAACACTCCGAATCAGAGAATAAAGATGCCAAATAATATTTGCTATAGAAAAATCATTGGAAGCTGAAGTATTTTCATATAGAAAACCCTTAAAATTTGAGAATTTTTTGTTACAAGAAAAAACTCTGATTCTAAAAAAGGCCTTAAATTCACAGAGTTTTTCATAAGAAAAAGAGTCTTAAAAACCTAACCACATTTCTGTGTGGAAGTATGTATGTTGTTCTCAACATCAAAGGTTTTTTCTCTATTAAACAAATCCTGGCAATATGGGGATTTTTCTTAAAGTCTTTGAATCTGTTCTCTGTGTGCATACATAAAAAAGTTATACCAAATTCGAACGATACAGCTAATCTGGGCAACCCTGTACTTCTACTTTTTTTAATATTATGCGGCCCTTTATGATTTGTAAAAAAACTCATTATAAACCTCGTTGACTATAGCTTATATAAATCTTTTCAGCAGCATTTGCAACATTGCAATCAATGCAAAATATTGTTAGAAAAAGTCTTTTTTTTTATTTTCAGTTCAAAACTGAATATTTAATATGTGATGAAGGCTGCTTAATATAATAATAAAAATATATATTTTTATGTATGTGTAATATGTTGTAATAGTACGAATTTAACTATTATCGTAAACACAATTTTTTTTTTTTTCCAATCAAGTCTTTTGTTCTTTTTTACATACCATAATCATTTGTACATTACAATAAATTTCAATTAGTCGACTAAATATGTTATATTTACATAAATTTGCTTATCATTTTCATAAATACTACATTTTTTAAAACTATAAGTAAGTTTTATGTGCATATTTACAAAAAATAGCAATGCAAAAAAAAACTAAAAAAAAAATTTACTACCTCCAAGGAATCTTCTATTTAACAAAAAACATGCAAAACCGAAATAAAAAACAAAGTCCACTTTAAAGGGCTCATACTAGCGGCATTTTGATTTGCTTTAGAACATTACAGGAAATAAATAATGCATGCAATGCGGCATATAATATATTTCATAAAAGAGTAAATCTTTTGAAAATGCCCTAGAGGAAAATTCAACAAAAATCACTGTTAAAGGAAGATGATGATGATGAAGATCATCATCACTATCCAGAGTAAGTGTGTTGCCACAATGGCATCTTTATCAGTTTTGGAATAACTACAAAAAAAAAAGTGACACGTTATCCGTTGATTTTCCGTACTCTTTAAAACTGACACACTTTGATCTTTCTTGGGCAAACTTGAAGCCAAATTCATATAGCAGACCAACTACAACAAGAGTCAGTGAGTGAGGCTGGCTAGTTGGTTGGTTGGTTGATATCTACGGACAACAACTTTGAAGCATTGTTTGCATTTGTAATTTTCACACCTACTTCACTTATATGGTCATGCTTAGATTACTGACAGTGTGAATTGCTCGTGCCATTCTTTTTACACAATAAATACAACAAACTAACTTTTTAGTAACGCTTTAGTTTTTCCGCATTTTAAACATGCATGCATGATGATGATGCACTCTTACTTCTTATTCATTTCGTTGTTCTGGCAAGTTATACAATCTAAACTCTTTCACTCCATAAAAGGTTCTTCTGTTTGTAGTTACTGATTTGAAATTTACAAAAAGGGTAGTACTCAAAAGGAAACTTTATTTGTCTCGCAACATCTTGACAAACTTCAAATGTTTTTTGTTTTACTAGTAATGAAAAAAGAAAATGAAATAAAAAACGATCTAACCAAAATAAAAATAGAAGTTTAAGCAACTTAAAGAATTTGTCGTGACTTGATAATGATACTCTACGGCAGAACTTGACTTAAAACTAACACGTTTTATCTCACTCGATTGATGCACTATGGAGTAGGTATCAAAGATTTTCGAAGTGTATAACAAAATTTGTTGGTTAATTGACATTTAGAATATTTGTGTTTTTGAAGCAAAAGTATTTGTTACTTAGGATTTTAAAGAAATTATAAAGTAATCATTCGCAACTATTAAATTTCTCTAACAAATCTCTATTGAATTACAACAAACAACAGCAAATGTGCCAGTTAATATCCCAGTTATTAGTTAAAGAAGTGGTTAATTTTTTAAATAAATTTTTAATTAAGTGCTTAATTTATTTACTTATTTAGGTTTCATATTTATTTATTTTGAATTTATTTGTTATCAGGTTTATCAATGCAACAATGTTTTTTAAAAAACATAACAAATTTCAATTTCATCAACATTTCTGACCCATAATGGGATGATACCAACCAATATAACAAAAATACATTATTTTAAAATGCGTGTTCTTTCTAAGTGTTGACCAAACACAATTTGGTTTCATTATCCAAACCAAAAGTTTTGCTTTTTCTTCTTCGGTTTTATTTAGCCACAAACACTAAAAATTATTTTTATATACAATATTTTGGCCATTTTTCTTCATCATTTCTATGGTTAGTGTGATCTGGTATATTTTTGTATCTATGGCTCTTTATGTATGGCCTTTTTATCCCTTTAGTTACCCGCGGGAGTTTTTAGTCTTATACTTCATTTTCATTTTTGTAAATTTTTCTTTTGTTTTTTTTTTTTTTCCTTTCAATTCTTTATAGATTATTTTTCAATTCACCCATCACGACTGGTGCCTGTTTAAAAATGCATTGAAATAAAACTTGCAAATTATGGTAATTTTGCCACTTTGGTTAGGTGATAATGAATTGAAAAAAAACCTAAAGGTTTTTTCCTATTTGTGATTTGTGATTTGTGATTTGTGATTTTTTTTTTTTTGAATACCAAAACAACTTGTTTATTCTAAGTGTAAGTAAACATATTACGATATACTCTTCAATGATGTAAAAACGTATAATTTAATGGAAATTATATCATAAATACTACACAAGTTCTGAGAGCCTCATAGCAACTTTAACTCTTAAAAGCTATTAATTCAAATTGCTAAAGAATCTACAGCAATAGACTTGGTGCTTTAGAAATTTCGGACTACTGAGTTACCTCTCTACCCACTACCCCACAAACACTTATAAATTTTTATGGCTTATTTTGAATTAAATAATTTATTCGGCTGCTTCTACTGAAAGCCTAATCTATATATATATATATTAAAAATTGTTGCAAGTGTGTTGTGACTTTATAACTCACGAACGGTCAAACCGAATTCGATTAAATTTTTAGGATTTGTTCGTATGGTCGTGTAGATGGTTTATCTAAAGCAGAAAGAGAGAATATGAATGTATTGGTGTTTTACACCGTAAGAAATTATTTTATTTTTACAGATAAATAAATGAATGAATAAATTAATAAATAAATTAATCGATACGAGAATATCCGCATTCATTAAATTAAAATAGTTCATGTTTTGTTTTCTCTATTATAAAAAATAAAAATAATTCATAATAATGAGGCACTCTGCCTCATTTAATATTTCAAGAAAATAAAAAAAATTCTTCCCATTTAACGTTCCACATTTTTAATATAAAATGCAAACGAAAAACAAAATAAATACCTACAATAAAAAAAAAATACCTATAATAAAAAAAAAAACAAATTTTTAGAGTGTCCTTTATTTTTTCAACAAAGCGGCATATACTTGCTCTGTTGAAAGTTAGCGTACTACTGAATGAAATAATTGTATTTTTTGTGCTCTTAGCTGTGATATTTGTTGACATTCGTGTTGTGTACGTGTAAATTGCCTATTGTGTTCGGCCCTTGAGTGCTAAATAAAAACATTTAGTCTCATCAAAAAGTATATAATTTTCTATAGAGTATTTTTTCCGCTCTACCAGAAATACAACATGGTACAGAGTTCAGCGGCAACATTTTTAAATGAGAGGGCAACATTTTCAAAATTGCTAAAGTGTTGAAAAACATTAAATTTGGTGTATGCAGTTCTACCACATAAACGGTGTAATTTTTTATCCCAGTTTTTGGGATTCTTAACTGTTTACCAGTTTTTTCATGAAAACAATTTTTTTTTTCAAATCATTGCATTTTTTATAGGTTTTTAGTTATATGTTGCAACAATTAAAAACATATTTATTCTCTTTATTATATATTTTTACCATAGAAATGGGAAATAATGGATATGAATAGACATAGTTGGTCAATGTGTGTGTACACACTATAATACTTTTAATGTCACAATGTTATGTTTGAATTTGTAACTATTTTTTAACACAATTGCAAATTTTTGTTGTATTTTTTTACTTTATTAGACATGTCTAATTTTAGTTAAAATAAATAGTATATTGAACAAATATTATATTTTTATATGAAAAATCTGAAAAATATGAATAAAATAAAAAAATATTTTTTATAAAATAATCTGAAAAATCTCTAGAATCCCAAAAACCGGCAAAAAATAGTTAAAATTGGTTATATGGCAGCAACGCTAAACACTACTAAAAGTTGCCGACCAAAACTCACCTTTGTTGCCGCCAAACTATGTTCGTGTTCTAAGAGAGTACTAAAAAGTTCTTCAGAGAGAAACATACTCTATAGAAAATTATATTATTTTTGGTCTCATTTGAGCTTTCATGTGCTCAGGTTGTGTAGTAGCTTGCTGCTTTTATTCAGGGTTGCCATTTTTATCTTTTATTATTTTTATGACCAGGTTGTGTAGTCGCTTGTACTAGACAACACTGAAAATGTAGAATGGAAGAATGCCTTTTTATTTACCGAAAATTACTTCGAAAAAGCTGAGTGCTTATTATGCCAACGCATTTTTTTTTTGTTTTAAAACTTGTCGTTTTAATAATTATGAATTATATATACTCATATATTAAAAGGTTCTGTTTAAATTCGTTTGAAAACTTGTTTAGTTTCAGCGTTTTCTATTTTCTTAAAACTTAAAATATCATATCTGAAATTAATTTATTATATACGATTTGAAATACATCAATACATCAGAGAAATTTACTCTAATTTGGTTTACAGAACAGTTTTTTTTTGTTTATTATTGTAATAATAAAATTTTATAGAGAACTTTCCAAGCTTTCATTACATGTTTATTTTACATTAACTGTTTGTTTGAGTACAAAATGAAATGGGGATCAGTGTAGATTTTTTCGAATTTGTTCGGGGACAGCGACAAATATGTCTTGGCAGCCCTGGTAAAGTGAGAAAAAAATAAATTACGCTCAAAAACAAACAACCAACACAAACATAAATGTGAATGTATGTGTGTGGGGATAACTTATCTAAACAAAGCTTTAGATTCTAAAGCTTTGTCGACGCGTTCGAGAGTTATGACTTTTCATGTCAACTTGTGATTTTGTCCATATAAAAAACAACAACAAATACGTAGGCGCCCATGAGCGTGTGCGGTATATATACTGTGTGCTGACTTCATACATACAGTAAATACACGTTGTAGCGCATACACGCATACACATTGAATTTGATTCAATTTTAATATTCATTCGTAGCGAAGCACGCCGGGATCCGCTAGTTAAATTATATATTTGATCAGCATTACCGTATTTGTAATTATCACTTTCGACAATTTTTTAATAAATTTGATCGATTTTACCAATTTTCTAATATATTCACTAAATAAATGGTTGCTTCCACTGCATACAAATACCAAGCGAATTTTATTTTTAAAGTTGATTGGAAATGACAGTAATTTAATACTCGTAATTGGATGTATTTTTAGTATCTTTTTCCTTTTTTTAATCCCCAAGACAACATTCTTGCTTTATTATTATATTATATTTTGTTCGAATTAAAATTAAATCCTTACAAATAAATCTTAATCTTTTCTTTGGGTGGGGATATTTTGGTGTAATACTGATAACAAAATAGTTTTTCAAAAAACAGAGAACAAAATCGTTGTGGTAACCGAATTTGTTACCAAACTAATATTAGTTGTTTTGTGAGTAAGTTCGTAAAAACTTAAAAGTTTTTTATAGGAAAAAGCCTGAGAAAAAAAATCATCAGAATCTATAGAAAACCCCACAGACAAGTTTTTTGTATAGTAAAAACTGAAGAAAAAAGTAAAAAAGAATTCAAGGTTATTTCTACGGGAAAATCTTCAAATCGTATTATATTTTCTATAGAAAAGAAGTTCTGAGAATATATTAGGATACCCTCATATTTTTAGGACCTTCTTCTATAAATAAAACATCAAACTTCGAAGGGAATTTCTTATGGGAAAACCTTTATATTCTAAAAAAATCAGCTGCTGAGAAATCTTATTTATATAAAGACCACTACTTTTTGATAATTTTTGTTTTTTTAAACTCAGATTTTTAAGACCTTTATAATCAGAAAAACTCTCTTATGAAAATGATTTGCTGAAAAAAACTTCAGGGTTTTTATTCTTCTCTTTTTGTTTTGGAAAATACATTTCAAAAAATATCTCCAGTTTTCATTGGATTCTTGTTTCCGTTTTTTAAGGGGTTTGTCCTTAAGATACTATAAGGTTTATCCTCAATGTAATGCTGTTGTCTATTTAAAACTATATGACCGATTAACATATAAACATAAAAAATATGGTAAATAAAGGTATTTGGAAATTAATTTTATTACATTTTACCTTAAAAAAAAATTATTCAACACAGATTGTGGATGCATTTTTGCCATTTCTTTCTTTTTTTCCTGATTCTTCAATTTTGTGTTTTTTAAAAATCTTATAAATTATTTATCATTGGGTAAAGCAGCCAGTATTTTCAGTATTTAATTCAAATTGAATATTTACTAAAGCTTATTAAATACCAATTGGTTATTACTACTAACATATGGGATAAAATTAACTATTTTTACCTTTTAAAAAATTGTAACTATCGCATGTTTCAGGAACATTTTATTATTTCTTTAATTGATTAATTCCAATATAGAAAAAATAATAGATATTCAGGTGCAAATTAAAATTTTCATTTACCAACACTTTATTTTAACTAATACAATTTAATTTATATAACAGTTATTATTGCAATTCTAGCAGATTTTCAACTGATTTGTTATCTGTGTGTGTGAGCTAAAAATAGCATCTATTAGGAGCTTCTTTTCCGGTAGGCCAAATATCTCATTATAGTGTAAGCTTTTCTTAGCTATTTGTAAATGCATCTAATCTTACTGTGTGCAGGTATGGGACTTTTTAAGGAAGTAAATAAACTTTAAATGTACTTACATATTTTACAAAAATCGTCTTTGAAGCACTAGATCAACATATGCTCTAGTAGTCGAAAGTGGTATTAAAGGGTTTTCCAATAGCTACTTGACAACTTTGAATGTAATATGTGAACATTTTCATTTTGGTAAAGTATGCAAATTATAAAAATATACTAACGAAATTCGTAGTCGGTGACCGCAACTTTAAGAGTACAATCATCTTCAGTGACGAAGCTCACTTTTTGGCTCAATGGGTTCGTCAATAAACAAAATATGCGTTATTGGTTTGGTGAAAATCCACATGTGCTTCATGAATCACACTTCATCCACAAAAAATAACGGTTTGGTGTGGTTTACATGCCGGCATCGTCATTGGGGAATATTTTTTCGTCGGCAATAACGATCGTTATCGCGCCATGATTACCGATTATTTTTGGCCCGAATTGAAAAACATGGATTTGGCGACATGTAGTTTCAACATGACGACGCCGCAAGCCACACAGCACACGTTACAATCGATTTATTGAAGAGTAAGTTTCATGAGCGTGCTATCTAAAGAAATGGACCAGTCAATTGGCCGCCTCGTTGGTGCGATTTAACGCCTCTAGAGTTTTTTCTACGTCAAATCATTGGTTTATGCCAACAAGCCGACGACGTTGGAAGAACTCAGAGCCAACAAAGAACTTAGAGCCAAATGTTTGGCCGAGTCATCGAAAATTGGGTCAAACGAATCGACTGCTGCCGACGTTCTCGCGGTGGCCATATGAACGAAGTCCAGTTCCATTTATAAACATATCTGAAATAGTTTGGGTTTTATTTTCAAAAAAGTTGTCAAGTCCTTATTGGAAACCCCTATATTTTTACACTTGATTTACACTGACGGTATATAACGAAAGCTGCACTCACAATACATTTTCCGTTACCGACTGTAGTATATTTAAAAATAATTTAGTAATTTCTTTTTGTTTTTTTATTAAAATAGTTTGTTTAAACACAAAATTATTTCAATAAAAATTACAAAAATTTATTCAAACATACATACACACGTAGCCAATAAATATATATATATATATATATATTTGTGTGTCTTGTGTTTTGTAATTACATACAAATAAAAAAGCTTTCAATTTGAAAAACAAACCACAAAAGTAGTTTTTTCTAACGATTTGTCAGTTAAAATTTGATTGCTATTTTAAACGACTTTCAATTTTTTACTACTTTTATCGATTATTAAACAATAATTGAAAATAAACAACAAAATTGGCTGAATATAATGAAAAATCAGTAGTCCCCTCTTTGATTGTATTTTTGATTGTATTTTTGATTGTGTATTTTAGATTATTTTTAACGAAATAATATTGTGAGTGTATAAAAAAGTTAATATAGATATTTCTTTGAAAATTATATGTATGTTCCTTTATTTTTAAATGGAACGGAAAACTTTTTTAATAAACTTCAAACAGCCAACTACATAATATTCTGAGTGTATGGTAAAATGGTCATATCAATCCCTCTTTAAAAGTCAGTGTTATGGGCAAAATAATGCTTCAAAGTTGTGTGGAATAGCATTTAAGGAATATAGAGTTTTTTTATTTTGGTGAAGTTTTGGTTAATGAGGAAGAAGTTGTTAATGGTATTTTGATTGATTGGAAACTGCTAGTAGATCTTGTTAAATATTGTATGATGTATAGAAATTTTTAATGCCAGAATTCAAATATTAGCATATTTTACATATAATATAAATATATACAATATGAATATATATAACTGTCGACTTACGACTTTTGTCAATGCCCACAATGTTTTAAAATTTTTTTTTTTTTTTTTTGTCTGTACTTATAAAAATATACTATAAATACTTTGCTGAGTTATATAGAAAATAAAGAATATTACTACTGCTAGCCATTTTCGAAAATACCCATTTTACAAAGTGGAAAGTATCTCAAGAACTAAACGAGATAGAGGAAAGCGGACAAAACTTTTGAAAGCTTGGGAATGATCCTACTTCGAAAATGTAGATTCGGTAGGTCCATGAGGGATCCCGACGAATTTTCATAGAACACTCACAGCCCGAGCGAGCATAAAATTTACACAGAACAACAATAAAATACCAGGTATAGAGTGGAATAGTTTTATATGTTCTAGTCAGGACAATCAATTAAGAATTTAAATACTTTTTGGAAGGTTATTACATCAGACAAGAAATGGCTCAATTTTTTATTATATTTCGAAACTCTCCACTTGCGATCAGATTTCCCAGATCTCCTTCCTACAGAGCGGAAAGTAATGCGTTTATATAAAATTTAACTTACCATTTGATTTCTAATTATTTGACACTTTAAAAATGCACTAAATATTCATTAGAGTGGTAAGAAAAGTTTTTTTTTAAAACGGTCAATCTATTTCTAGCTTAAGAGTGTTGAAAATAATAAAAAATATATATTCATATATATTTCGATTAACACGATCTTTCTTAATGCATATAAAATTTGAATTTGTGTTAAATTTCGTTAATTCATAGCGGTCTTTAAATATTGACCGATTTTATTCAAATAGGGTAAGCCTTATGCAGCTCAAAAATTCTACATTTTTGTTTATTAGGACAACCTGCGGCACATGTGTAACTGCAATGCACATGAAAAAATCGCAAAAATTTATAAAAATTTGTTTAAATTCATAAAAAATCTCTAATACTGAAAAATCGTAAATCTTAAAAGAAATCCAAAAATTTAAAAATCGATACAAAAAAAATTGCTGAAAAGCAAGAATCTAATTTTCAGTAATTTTATTTTTCTTTTTTTAATATCAGCAAATTTCTAAATTTTGCGATTTTTATATTTAATATAGCCATTTTGGTTTTAATTTTAGCGATTTTTTCAATCCAAAATTTTTTGAATTTCTAACAATTTTGTATAATTGGCATTTTTGAGTTAAACGATCTTTTTTCCATTTGGCGATTTTGATCCAATTTTGTATATTTATGTATATTAATTAATATTATCGATTTTTTCAATATAAGGGATTTTCTATTGAATTTTCTAGAGATTTTGCATAACTTTGGCTATGTTTTTACTACTTTATTTATTCTTTTCAATTTTTAAGGTTTCTTTTACAATTTTAGCCACCTTTTACATATTTGGTAATGTTTTAAAATGCAACGGTTTTTAATTTTTTTTTTAAATTTTAGTTTTTATTCAAAATTTTTTTCTTTTTAATTTTATCTTTTACAATTTTAACAATTTTTTTAGTTGTGGTGATATTCTCATTTATATCGATTTTTCTTTTTTAGTGATTTTCTAATTTTATTAACTTTTTGTTTTCAAACTTGTTTCTTTTTTTTAGAGATTTTTTTTTAATTTTACAATTTTTTCTAATTCGTGGCGATTTTTATAACATTAAGGGATATTTTTTGGAATAATGGCGAGCATATATCTACACTGGAACATTAAAATTTTCGTGATTTTTTTGCGATCGTCTTTAATGCCATTTGTCAATTATTTAATATCAAGTTTTTATTAAAAACAAGAGCAAATGCAATCAATTTTAAAATTTGTAAAGTAATTTTTTGTTTTGTCTGCAATAAATGCAAATGCAGTATCAGTCAATGTTAATATTTGGCAACTTAATTTTAAATAGTTGTATTATAAACAAAATTAATAACATCACTTTCACTATTTCGTAAGTTACTGTTGTTACTAACAAATGAAAAAATTTAATAGGTTTATTTTTAAGAATATCAGATTGACTGCATAAAATGAATAGAATTTTTTTTGAGCTTGTGTTTTTAATGACTTAGAAAAATATATTTGAAAATTAATATTTTTTTTTCGAAAAAATGCTTTTGTACTTTAAAGCAACAAAACTGAAATACAACTCAAATAACTAACAAATATTGAATTCAGAAATTCCCTGAGTTGTAAGGGATGCATCAAAGTTATTGAGCTGTACGTGAATGACCTGGATATAAAGTTCGCAGATTAGATATTATAGAGAAGGGATCTATACTGGGAACTTTTGTGCCGATAGCCATTATCGGAATAGAATTTATTGGCTACGGGTTCAATTTTCCCTAAATTAATCTTCGCAAATATGTATGTGCGACTGAGAGCCTTATAACATATGTAACGTTAGTTAAGGTCAGGTGGCACTTACGCCCAGACAGACGTGATGGTGGTAAACTCTATCTATAATTTAAAGAACTAATACTAAAATATTATACAATTGCCCACCACGACATTTCAGTTTTAACTTTAAGTCATTTACATAGGGCCGAAAGTACCTTTTCTTATTGCATATACTCTATTTGCATTTAATAATTTGCTCACTTCTTATTTTATACATACAAGATGTATTTTTATGACCTTATATAAATGTAATACACAAAAGTAATTTAATTGAACCCTAAAATCATTCGTTATGGTAAATAATTAAACTTAAACAAAAGACTTAAACAATAAACTTTCTGAGAAAATGGTGCAACATATAAAACATTTTTACTACACATAGTACACTAGTTAAATTTCTTTATCCTATTAAAAATCATCTCCCTCTGCTAGTCCTATCAATCTTATTCCACTTTTATTATAATTTGTTTTTGTGCTGATACAATCATCTATCTTTTACATGGATCATAAATTTATTTATTAGTGATTAGGCTTTGGCAAAATTTTTTCCACTTTTAAACATAAACACCATCTGCATATAATTTAAGCCTTTTGGCGGCTAAATGAAGAACAAAAAAAAATGAAAACCGCAAACGACAAGGGAAGAAATCATCTTAAACTGTTCAACTCATGTCTAGATTATTTTAACATTTCAATGTTTTATGAGTTTCATACAAATTCATGTATTTTATGTGTGTAGGCATAGACCAGATATAGTTAGTAAGTTAGTTTATATTATATGAGAATATAATGTCTGGTGTATGAAAAGCAGTGTCCACATAAAACTATACCTATGTATATACTAAGTACATACCAAACATATATCGATGATTTACCATGTGAATAGTTAATGGTTATTTAAAGTTGTTAAATTGAATTAAGATGAAATAAATTTGTTTGATTTTTTTATTTAAAAGATTTATTAATGAAAATTGGATTTCAAATAGCGATCTAAATAAAAAAGGAAACCTCTAAATAAAAATTAGTACAAAGAATTTTTTAATAACATGATTAGTATTTTTGAAAACACAAAAAGTTCACTTATTATACCGTCGGCTAAGAATTTGTTTGCTCCTAATGCCTTAAAGTGATGAGAAGAACGTTAACAAGCACTTATAGATAATATTAAAGGCATAGAAGTAAAAAACGCCAATTCGTCCACTTTTCTTCATGTTCATCGCCAAATTCAAGCGCTTGAAAAGAATTTCCACAAAACTTTTAGTTTTCTTTTGGCCTCACATTTGACATAAGTTCTATAAAATTGGATAACAAAATTAGAAATAACTATTAACATCATACAAGGTGGGGCAATAAGTATCACCCTATTTAAAAGTGCTACCATTTTTGCAAATGGCATTGCATGTCAGTTTAGTTTTTACATTAACAACGTGCGACATTGGAAGTTAACGCTGAAGCAGATGATTTTCAATCAAAATTGATTATGAGCGACGAATAATTCATAAAACACTATTACACACTCTCAAAATCACAGTATGGTGTGCAATTACGCCGCAAAAAACGATTGCACCATGCTGACTAAATTTTTTTTACCTGAAGTTGACGATCCGGATTTAGGGACATTTGGTTCCAATCGAACGGGCCACTAGTCATATTATGCGTCTTTTGAAAGATGCCTTCCCAGGGCATATAATCTAGTGTTTCGATAATTTGGCTTGACCAGCCAGATCGCCCGATTTCACTGTCCCGGACTTTTTCTTTTGGAGAAATTTGTAATAGTTGATGGACGCTAACAAACTCCCGGAGCTTGTAGAAGTTAAAAACAACATTAAAGGCGAAATTAGCAACGTGGCATGTCGAATTCTGCGCGCAAAATGTAATCAAAAGAGCCCAAATTTTCATCAACGATGACAATTAATTGAAACAAAATTTACAGGTGTGAATAAACATAATCATTAAATGTTTATTATAAACATAATAATTTAAAGTTAAAAACCAAATGAGTTTTCTTTTACGTAAAAATTATAGTGAAAGAAAATCAGATTATGGTTTTTGACCCATAACAAAAACAACTCAAATTACTCAAAAATAGCTTATAAGGCACGCTTTTCTGGTGGAATTTATACTACAAATAAAAACGTAAAAAAATTTTATGGAAAATGAAACAGAATTTGGCCGATTGGCTATAATAATGACATTATCCAAGATAACATAATAAATTCTGGACACCTCACGCGGTCTTATAAACCTGTGGCAAAAGTGGGAACAGTTAAAGTTTGAATAATGTCCCATGACTGGTGCAAACACAACCGTTCTGAAAGGAGCTTTCCTGTGACTCGTTTAAAAAATAAAAATAAATGGTTAATAAAAAGTATTTCTATTTACTTAATAACAGGGTAATTACTCAATTACATCAATTACATGTAATTGAAGTAATTTAATTTAGTTGCATATTTCAGAACCCAAAATGAAAAATATTATTATTATGAATAAATTACACAAGTGAACATTTGACGAATGTAATTGAGATCGCCCAGGTATGGCTTATACCCCTAAATTAAAAGTTAATAAAAGTGTTGCAAAATTTTTTAAAAGTACATTTAATTTTAGATATTTATGTGTAAAAAACTATAATTTCTAACACATAAAGCATTTTTATTGTTTTAGTAGACCTTCAATTTGTTTTTGAACTTAAAAGAAACTTTATCAGATTGCACAATTTTTTTTAAAAGTAAATTTGTTTATTACTTAAGTCGAAATATGGTCTACATTTTTGCAAGATAACTAAAAGTCATCACATTAAAATTAAAAGTTTTTATGTAATATGTAGTAAAATTTTATATTTATTAAAGTAGTTTTGTTGAACTAGAGACATGTTGGATTTGAGAGGTCAGAAAACTTTGTACACTTATGCAAATAAGCAAATATCTCAAGTTAATGTTGGCTTTTACTATAATATTTTTTTTTTATAAAATATAACTCATTAAAGCCACACTTTTGTTAATATTATGTTAAGTTTGCTTTTTCATAGTGCTAATTTTAACAATAGTTAAGTTCTGTGTATTTATTGTATACAACTATAATTTCTTGTGAACTCACCTAGCAGAAGTTTTATATTTGATGGTAAATAAAAACAAAAGTTTTAACTAGTAGTTTAGTTTTTCTTAAAAATATAATGTAACATGTTATTTAAAAAAATTAAATTAAAAACGAGTGCTAATTAGTTTCATATACATACGAGTACAATGTTTCAGATGTATATTTATGCAAAATATAATACCAACAGAGGCGTGGTAAATAGGGCTTTGCGTACAAGTTGATTGTATTATATTTAACAACGATACAAAGTTCGTGTTTATGATACCTGTTTAATTTTCTTAATTCGGTTAATCCTTAACAACCTTAACATAACAGACAGTGGCGTGCACAGGATTTTGTTTAGGCGGGCAAAATATATTTTCTAAATTTTTTTTATAAAAGCTGGCAATTTGTAATCCAAAATTTTTCGACCTTTTTGAAGCATTTAAAACAAAATTTCTTCTTTTAAATTGATAAACAATTTTTATTTAAAACTTATTTATTACATTGATTGAGATCTATGTTAATGTACACGTTTAATATTAAGTACATTTTGATTGTTTTTGTGTTGTAAAACTTCTCTCCGCTTTTAGATAATTTTGATAAACAAATCTGTTATTAAACAAAATATTTTTGACGAAACGTCAAAGACTCGGCTTGGTGCAATGTATTGTAACAAATTTCAAAACCATTCGCTCTAAAATTGTATAAGATCGTCAGATGCTGCAA
This sequence comes from Eustalomyia histrio, assembly GCA_949748255.1. Classification (NCBI taxonomy): domain Eukaryota; kingdom Metazoa; phylum Arthropoda; class Insecta; order Diptera; family Anthomyiidae; genus Eustalomyia; species Eustalomyia histrio. The sequence goes on from OX456526.1 coordinate 77,062,500, forward strand.
AACCAGCATATCTGAAATTGACGGATCTCCATTGTTACCAGCAAATTAAATAAGAACTGGCTGTGAGGACACACTCGTGGACGGAAAGAAGAAATTTACTTAATTTTTGTTGCGCATTACTAAAATATTTGATTTATATAAAAAAAAATGTTATTCTAATTTTTTTAAATATTTCAATTTGGGTTGGCCCAAGTAACTTTAATATTTAAGGAGAACATTCGGATGTTATTGATTTCATTCAATGCGTATAATGCTGTCCAAAGCAGCATTTCAATTCTTTGCATATTTTGGGTTCATTTTTCATTTCATCATATTTGAGGTTGTTTTTTATTTCTTCAAACTGGTGTTATTTTATGTAATGAATAAAACCTTCAATCTAATTAATGAAAATATGCCCAAACTAAATTTTGGGGCTAATTTTTATTTGGGTAATTTGTGTTCATTTTCATTATGAAATTTAGCCCCAAAAAATGGGGTTTAATTACATTTTAAGATTGGGGTCATATTTCAAGGGGCTATTTTGCACAGCGTCACCGTGAACTACATCGAATTTTTTAAAAATAAAAAACAGCGCAGATATCATGGTAAACCATTATTACTCAAATTCAAAGGCCATTTCAAAACGATTAAAATGCTTCAAAAACTTTTGAAATCACTCCAAATGTAATTTATAAAGCATCAATTGAAATTCAAAAACAAAAATTAAATAAAATAAATATCTGTGGAATTTCAATATTTTTTTTAATAACGTTTGGTATTTTTTAATTTTTCTTGATCTTTTTAAGTATCGATTTCGAATTTTTGAATTTTATTTCTTATTTTTTGAAATTAAATTGTGTTCCTTTATTTCTGATTTTTTTTTAATTTCAATTGTTATTTTTAGGCAATTTTTTCTATTTTTTTTAGAAGAAAGCTTTATTTTTATATCTCTAATTATAACTTCTTGTTTTCATATATGGACGTCAACGGAGCACGAAATATAGCAATTATATTGTATGCCCTGCTCTACATTCACTAACAATCACATAATTTATTTGTTAGATTTTGTTGTTTTTAATATTTCAATAAATAACAAATAGAAAAATTTTAAATATTTTTATGACAAATATATTTGTTTACATTTAAAAGAGAAAAGCCAAGAATTTCCAAAACTTGGCAGCATTTTTATAAAATCTTACTTTTTAACTACTCTAACTACTTTGAAAGTCTATACATATAAGTGTTATTAATTAAATATTTTCAATTTTAAATACATATGTTTTAATATAAAAATAAGCTCATAAATCTGAAATTTTGGGGATTCCAGTTAAGACTTAGGACGAGTTTTTAGGATGTAGATTATCTTTAAACTCAGTTTATCGCAGTTTGTAACTTGAATAATGATCTTATGTAACGAAAAGTTATTCCGGCAGACGAAATTCGTTTTCGGTTTGACTAAGCCAAGTTTAACTCACATCCCAAAAACTCGGCCTTAATGTGGTATTTGAATCTCAGAGTTTTAATTAAAAAAAAGAATACAATTTGGAAACACGATTTTTTTTGTTCTAAAAGAAAATATACAAATTAAATAATTCCATGCGAGGTAGCTAAATTAATTTTAAAATAAATACAAATTGAAAAAAGATTTTAAATTCTTTTTGACAATATATTTGAATAATTTTTAAAATTTCATAGAAATTTGTATACCTGAATTTGGATTAGATTTTATGTAGCCAGCTCACACAATACTTAAAAACAATTAACTACATATATTTTTTTCTAACATTTTTATTATTTTGTTGTTTCGCTGATTTTTAAACTCAATACAGGATAATAGTAGATAATGGTAGTCGATGTGTAAATCAACATTTAATTAATCCTTTCCGAATAATAAATTAAATAAAAAAGGCAATTGACTGGGTTTTAAAAACTTAAAAGTGTATGTTTGGTTGTTTTTACCCAAATAATAATACGAGTGTAAAAATAATTAATAATAAAGGAAGGATAAGAATAGATTTCATCGAAAGCAGCGGCCATATAAAATTCTGTGCATATTACAAGGTTCGGTAATTGAGAAAAAACTGAGCGAATTTCCCTGATTTCAAAGCACAAATTTCAGAAAATTTCCCTGATATCTGGTAAAATCAATTGGTCTCGGAAAGAAAATCAATTGGAAACAAAAAAGTACAAGCTATGTTCTATATGTGTACACTAAACATAGTTAAAAAAATTGTATTTTGGAAATAATTTCGGGAGGGGCCCCACAGTGCTTTGTTCCCATATAACGAGTGGACAAAAATAGAAGGAGTTATCGTAGCTTACTGAAATTCGGTACGCGAATTCATTAGAAGATAAACAAAATTTTGGGAAAATTGGTGCAAGGACACGCCTACCTCCATATATCCTGAAGTTTAAAAATGTAATGAAATCTTCAAATTTGATCAGAACCTAACAAAAATTGACTATTGTTATAACAACAAAGTTATTAACGTGTCTGCCAATTTTCTTTTCAATCGAAGGAACGACTCGCTTACCTGTCATATATCTTTTATTAAAAAAATTACATAAAATCTGTAAAAGTTAACCGATTACATTCAAACTTATCAAATTAATTTAAATAAACATAAAAAAACATGTATACTTAAATTCGTTGAAAAGTCATTTTGTATATAATTTTTTTTAAGTCTTTATAATCCCTAAAAATATTTTTAAAATATATAAAAAAATTATATACAAAAAAATAAAATATTTTTAACGTTATAACAAATAACTAAATACTATATTTAAGAAAATAAGTTTTTATTGAAATCTGACTTTTATAAAAATCGAACTTGAATTTCAAAATTTCTTTTATATATTCACAACTTGGGAAGTTTTTAAAATAAAAAACTTAAAACGATAAAAAAACTACACTTTCAACCAACTATCTCCGGTAGTTGAGTCTTCGCTCAACGAAGCCATGTAGAATATTTATTTTCAAAAAAAATTCTATTATATTTGCTTATATTCCAGTACTTTTTAATTTTAACATTAAAAAAAAATGAAAACTTTGTATTAAGGTGTTTTTGTCGGAATATGAATCTCCTATCTTTTGTGTTACAAATTTGTAAATGTTTGCTACTTTATTATTTGAAGGTGCAAAAAGCCAACAATCAATTACAATAGAAGCCATCACAAAAAAAAAATTAAATATAGTGTTTTTATTTGATATTTTGTTTATACATATTAACAATAGAGATAGACCCGTGAGAAGTTTTAACATTTACGTTCAATGTACTTAGGAAATTTTAAGTTCACCCACAATTATAAAACAAATTATTTAAAAATAGGTTTGACAAACAAAAGGTTTATTGTAATAGTTTTAAATGACATAACCCTTAAAATACAGTTACATTATACGTCATTGAAATTAATTTTTATTAAAAAAGTTGAATAAATTTATTTTAAATTAGCCTTAAAATACCGAAATTTTCGATAGATCTGTTACGAATATGTCGAACTACGCATGATTTCGTTTACCACGCATTTTAGAAATCCGTAATTAAATTTTTAAAACTTTTTATTAAATAAAAACTATGTCACGTTCTCATCCCTAACTTAATAAATTTTAATAACGGAAACAATTTGTCAATATGATAAAACAAAACAAAGAATGCGACAAATGTTATCAGGAATGGAACCTTTTAAATAATACGAAAAATTAAATTAAATAAGCGAAAATGAATAGTTACAGTCGAAAACGTTTATTTGTTGCCTAATTCCGAGTTTTTAGGATGTAGATTATCTTTAAACTCAGTTTATCGCAGCTTGTAACTTGAATACTGATTTTGAAATTTGTTTTAATTTATTTTATTTCAATGAAGACCAAAATTTTATGTAACGAAAAGTTGTACCGACAAATTTATGTTAATAAACATGGAAATGGCAGACAAAATTCGTTTTCGGTTTAACTAAACCAAGTTTAACTCTCATCCCAAAAACTCGGCCTAAGAAAATTGTACTTTTTATTCGGAATTTGGTTCTTTTTTTATTCGGCCGAATATTCGGTATTCGTTTCGAACCAAATACCGAATATTCGGTATTTTGAATACATTATTTGTAATGAATACACTCGAATACACTATTCGTGATATCTCTAATTAAAACCGATTTCTTGTTAACAAGTTTTCCTTAAAATTTCACGTATTTAGCGCCCTCTACTAGTACAAATAAGAGTCAAATCTATTTTTTTTCACACAACGCTTTCTAAAAATATGTTTATTTTAAATATATCATCGGGGAACTTTATTTTATTTTATTTGATTTCATTTTATTTTTTAACACTACAAAATTGCATCAAATTTATGAAAAAATCATGAAAATAGACATTTTTAAAAACATAATTTTTTATAATTTGTGGTAATATATTTGTTCTATTCTTTTCATTATCTTTAAGATAATAGTATAAACTTTGAAAAACTACAACAAAAAAATAACCGTTTTTTCGTATTTTTTTTTTACTCCAAAACAAAATCTATAAATTAAAGCCACAAAAGCCACAAAAAAATGTTTAAAAGATTTACATTAAAACTTACAAAAAAAATTATATTTTTAGTTTATTACAAATGTACTAGAACAATTAAATAAAAAAACTTTAAGCCACTTTTTGAAAAACTTAATTTTTAATTTTTTTTTTTGTGAAACATCTAAAAATTTTTTTTTTTTGTGTTTAACAATTTTTGCTTTAAATTCTCTAAGTTTAGCGCCCTCTCGTGGCTCTAAAAAAATGTAAAACAAAAATATTCTCCAACACGATTTTAGGCTATCTTATAATCTTTCCAAAAATATATTTTTCATCCATATTTATGGTATATATTTATTATTTTTTACGTCATTTCAAATTTGGCACTTTAAAAGTGGAACAAATTTTAGTATGAATTAAGAAAATAGACATATATAAAAACATGTTCTTTTGTAATTTGTGACAAAATATTGGTTCAATTCTTTTCATTAACATTGAGATAATAGTATAAACTTTGAAAAACAATAAAAAATAAATAACCCTTTTTTCGTATTTTATTTTTTTACTCCATCAAAGTTTTGTAAATTTCGATTTTTTAACACAAAAAAGTAATTTTCAGAGCCATAAAAATAATTGTGCTAAAGATTTATACTATACAGTATATTTTTAGTCGATTACAAATCTATTAAGGAAAATAAAAACCAAACCTTAAATTATTTTTTTAAAAAATTAATTTTTTTATTTTTTTCGTGAAACAACTAAAAGCCATATTTATTGTTATACCATTATTGCTTAAAATTGTCCAAGTTTAGTTCCCTCTCATAGCGTCAAAAAGAGTTAAACCAAAATTTTTTTTCATATCTTTTAGTTGCTTTATAATCTTTCCAAAAATATTTTATTTTTCAATATTCATGACCAACATTTTATTTTTGATTTTTGTCTATGGAACAAAGCACTGTGGGCCCGGGCCCCCTGACCCCCTTCCCCCCTGGTCACACCACTGATCACATATTACGGTTAATATCTTCACTTGAGTTTAGAATTAAAGTTTTGATTAAAATTAGTGGTATACTTATAAAATAATTTTTCAAATCTTGTCTTATTTTGTATTCCATAAACTGACATAATTCCTTATATTATCGTAGCTTTATAATTTAGAAAAATAAAATGACATCATGTATGAAGTAATACGATCACCACCACTCTTAAAAATACATACATGTATTATGATTTATTATCCACTTGAAGAACAAAAATTATACACAACATGTGTGTATTAATATAAATTTTTCAAGAAAAATAAAACTAAAAAAATAAATGTTTATTTCGAGGCGTGGAAAAAAAATAACACTTAACTTCGTTTACGATGTAGTGACCTTGAAAGACAAGAAAAAGTACAAGTACTTTTTTGTTCAACAAACAAAAAATGGTAAAGTGGATGTTAAGCTAAAGAAAATTATTTTTTAATATTAACCCTCTCTAAAACAAATTTAATTTAAACGAGGAAGTAAAAGATCGTTTTGTGAATTATGTTATTTGGCAAATGCTTGATTATATTTAATAGATTTTAGACTATCACCAGGAACTTAATTTGTTATTTCTTATAAAATTTAAAAATATTTAATCCACAAAATTTACACTAAATCCTCTATGTTACGCTTTTCTTTCTCATCTTACACACTACACCCTGAAAATATATCATGAAATTCATCAAAAACATAAAATATACTTACATAGAAAAAAGTATTACAAAATTTAAAGCAATTAAAAATATTTTTTAAAATTCAAATTCGTTTTCTAACAATTTTTTGTTTGAAATATTTGTGAATTGTTACTTTTCATATAAAAACTCTTTAAAAATAAAAATTGAAGTTACAAAAAAATAACAAAACGTTTTTTGTATTTACAAATTCCATTGTTGGTGCCTTTTTAAAAAATATTTTTTTTTGTATTTACAGAAATGTTCTATGGACGATGTTCAATATTACAAATAGAATTTTGTAATTTTATTCTGTGTAAGTCTAACAATTATCTTTATACACTCTGAAAAATGTATGAACTAAAATTAATTTTACATCTACTAAATTAAAGTCTATATGTTTATCTTTAAATTTAATTAAAGTTCTTTAAAATAACACAAATTTATTTGATTTTAGTTTACGAAAAAATTTCAAATAACTTAAAAATAGCGAGGCATTTTGCTTAATTGCTCTCCTCTCTCTCTCTCTCTCTCTCTCTCTCTCTCTTGATTTAGGTTAATGTTCTTTAAAACTGATTAGAAATTTATTTCTGATATTTAAAAATCTCAAATAATAGAAATTTATAAATTAAAAAAAGAAAAGTTTATAATTTTATGAATATGGAACTTTTTTAAATTGTTAAAATCTTTAATGTAAGGAAATATTTTCTTTAGCATTCCTAAAAAGGTTAAGAATATTTTAGCATAAAAAATTCTCATTTGCTTCATAGTTTATAAATAAATCACTGTGATGTAATTCATGCTCTAAATTAAGGGAAAAACATTTAAAAAATCCTAGTATAAATATATAATATAAATAATCAAAAAAACAGTATGATGGCAATAGCCATCACCAAGCAAAGTCACATGTTTAGCTCAGCGCTAAATAAATAAAAAAAATATAAAATCAAACAAAAAACACTAAAAGCAAACCGTTCTGCCGTTCTGATCCTCTTAGTTGAAATGATTGGCCACATTAATTGCCGCTACATTCCCATTATCAGTTTGATATTCTAAAAAATTTCAGATTAGTTTCCCTAAAATACCACAACCACAAGAAGAGACAAGTTTAAACCTGTTAATTGATAGTATTACTTGTCTTTTTTTGACTGCTGTGCTCCAATTTATTCAATACTCATGTAAAATCTTGCCTGCAACAACCAATACCCAGCTTGTGTGCCTTTTTTTTTTGGTCAGTAAATGTTATGATGGAAATTTTCATCACCGTGCAGAGACGGGTTAGAAAAAATATATTTTGAAGGGTTAAGTAAATAAAGATTTTATACTTTAAAGTATATTCTTATTATGTATTTATTATTCATGTATTAAAAGAATTAAATTGGAAGTCAATAAAACAAATGAATTTTCGACATTTTTTTCGTGAAATAACTTAAATTTCGCTGTAAATTCCCTGATTTGTATTAAAAAGAGTCAAACCGAAAATATTTTTTCATATTAATATTCATTTACTTATAATCTTTCCAAATATATATACTTATGCCCTCATTTTGCAAAACACATCGCCTCACTTCACATAATTTAAAAAAAAAAATCGATTTTGTAAATCACTTGAATAAAGTAGGTGATTGCTCGCGTTGAAACAGCTGTTCGTTATGTTATTTGAAATATTATACATACAAATTAGAATTTCTTAAATCACTGCGCTGAAAAATTAATCATTTGAGATGTCTAAATCATCACTTGAATTGTTTGAGCGTTGGTTTGAAATAATTTTCAAACTATTAAAAAAACATAAAATTTTTAATAAATTTTATTTTTATTAAGAAGTTTTTGAAATGTTTTTGTTAAAAAAATTTCAAAAATTGCTCCATAAATTTTTTGCGGGTTTAGGTTTTAGGCGGCCTAAATATTAGCATAAGAAAAAGATGATTTTCAATTAGCTGTGTTGCCAATAGCAAAAAAGTGTGGATAAATGTAATAAATCAAGCATAAATTCCATATACGCATAAATTCGGGTAAATTATTAAGTATTGAGCAGAATCATTTTATAAATTGCTTTTATCATTTCCAAAATTAATTTATTTGCATTTGTGTTGTGTAATATGGCTGAGGTGCACTTTCTCGGGCGTTGTTTAAAAAAGAAATAAATGACCCCTCTGGAATAAAACAAGAAAATGTTTTACTATTATTTCAATGTGAAAAACTCTTCTATCAGGATATAGTGCTTTTACACTCATTTTTTGATTGTCCCGTTAGCTTCTAACTGGGACTTAAATTTAATTTAATTAATTAAAATTAGTTAAATTATAATTTTGATTGAATTTTATCTGGACATTTAGTAATCTGACCTTAGTCTAGTGCAAACTTATGTAGGAGGGTGTTTTTGAGCTTTTGTAATTACATATTTATTATTTCTTTAAGAAAACTTATTTGTTATTCATAGGATCGTTGGAGGGTTAAAACAAAAATTAAGTATATAATATATGGAAGTAGAAGGAAGCGTAGGTTTTGATGTATCAAATATGTTTTTTTTAATAAACCTATAGTGACGATAGTTTCCTTTAGAAATTTTAAATAGGGAAGATAAAATACTAACAAAAGTTCCAGATACCTAGTTTCTAAATGATAACTTATGCGAAAAGGTTTTCTTTTATAGACATTTTTGCCGCTGTTAAGAAAGTGAGTTAATTTTTGTTTTGCGGAATGAGGTTTTCTGGGTGTTTCTTTTGTTCATTTTTTTGCTTCTTTTTTGGTAAATAACTACACTTGGCATTTACAGGCACATTGTTATTAGGTTCAAAATCAAAGAGGCGTAACTATTGGCTGTTTTTTTCCACGTTCCTCAAAGTTTAAAATAAAAAAAAAACAACAAAAATCCATCATAAGATTGTAGTAGTCTAAATGGTTTCTCTATAAACACAAGTGTTTATGTTTAAAATAATTTTATTGTAGCTTTTTATTGCTGTATTTATTTATGAGGGATGACAGGAAATCATGTTAAAAGTGTTAAAAATTATATATATATATTTTTTTTTTAATTTTTAGAATAAATTAATTTTAGTCTGAAATATAAAAACACCACAAAAATCGTGAAATCAGTTTCCTTCCTTTAATGTATTTTTTTTTTTTTTAATTTGCAATTTTCTTATTAACACTTTTTTCTGTTTAAGATTAAGTTCCACAAACAGAAAAGATTTTAAATCTTTGCTAAGCCAAGCATAAAACCGTAACCAAATTTTTATATATATTTTTTTTTTAAGCGGATGTTGTTTTACAGTTTTTATTTAAATTATGATCATATTCTTAAAAATATATCGTATTTTTGATTGTACAGTAGGGTACTAATTTGCAACTATGTTTTTTAATTTAGCTTAAAATAAACAACTGAATTTCTATCTGCATTCCAAATTAATCAGCAGTAAACATTTAAACTTAACTACAAAATTCAATCGATACATAGAGAAAAAAATTTCTTACTGACAACCGAATTCGTAGGCAATCGAATAGTTCGATTGTAGTCGTAAAGTTTTGTGATTGTGACAACAGAAAACCATTTGAGACAAAAGTTATTTTACTGTGAAAACAGAATATTGGCAGCTTTAATAACAATTTTGTAGTCACAACCGAAAAAATGAGCTGCTCTAACTAAAGCATTCCATTGGCAACAAATTTGTTCTCTGGCTACCGATGGATACATTTTTAGGTCTACTTCCCATTGGAATTTCCCCTCATATAACGGCAAAAAACTCGAGGGGTTTTCTGAAACCACAGGAGAAAATTAGTCATACCAAGCAAAACCACACATTACCAAATAATGTGTAATATATATGTGTAGCTACAGCGACCGATGCATTATCTTACATCTTACTTTTTATGAATTTTACAGGTGATAAGCCTCAAAGTAATGTATAGAGGTGATTAAGTAAGTGGTTTCTTATATGGTTACTAGGGTGGGAAAAGTACTGATAGGAATCGACCATGGTGACTTTAGTTGCCAGCCGAGAACTCCACCCACTATGCTATCGACGCATATATTATTTTATAGCTTTGAACATAAATAACACAGTACAACACATAATTTTGGGACTTAATTCTGAGAATTGCACCTGAAAGTAGCCCCAAAAAAAAGAACTTCTGCATTATTCGTTTTGTCAAGTTGGCTGCATTAATAATTTATTAACTTTTATCACTTTTTCCATATTTTAACACGGTTATATCTCGGTATACCGAACGGAATATCTCTTTTGTGTCTAAAGCAAAGTTGTAGATATTGAATAGGAGCAAATAAAAAGAGGAGCAAACCAACCCGAAAAAAGTGCATCCAGTGCCCTAAAAATAGCAAAAATACCCATTTTCCCCCATTTTTTACCTTTTTTGCTCAATAACTGGATTACAAATCCTCAAATATGCTGTTTTTTATTACTCAATTGGTTTGGCTATTTTGTGTTTTGGTTTACTCATTAACTTGTTTACTCTTACGCGCTACTATCTCCTTTACACACATACGTATTTTGTTAGTGCCTTTTTTTGTTCATTCGATTTTTGAAAGCTGTGGAATAAACCCTTTTGTTCAGAGTGAATTACCCCTACGGGAAATCGACCAGTCAAAGAGTTAGTCACATGACCGGTACTTTGTGGCAGAAACCGGTCCTCGAGGAGGTGGCAATTTCTACCTTTTAAGCTACTTGCGACATATCACTGACCTTGTTTAGGATACCATATCACTGCATTGGTGTAAGTGAATGCGCAACACAACAGGTTAGAATTATCTTACACATACATAACTAGTCTCATGTTAGATACTACGTGATGTGTATCAGAACTAGTGCAAAATGAAACGTTACGTGAGTGGCTCAAATGTACATACAACAGGACTGAGGAAAAGTAATTTATAAAAAACTGGATGTATACACAAAGTAATATGTTGCAGGACTTGTAGGGAATGAATAGTTTCGTGACATATCACGATGAAAATTAGTTAGCATGTAACCTGTCAATATTTCTTCCGCGTATATCATATTAAGAACATGTTTCCGAAAGATTCCTTAAGATCCAGTCACTGAATTTACCTGCAAAGTTTAATACAAAAGTTTTTTACAATATTTTGCGACTTTATACTATTTTCTCAAAAAAAATCACAGAATATTTTTCAAATTTTAAGAAAATTTAAAAAAAAACTTGTTTGAAATTAATTAAACAAAAAATTAATTCAAAATTTTCAAATTATGGGTGAGGTTAAAAGCAGGTCTGTAGAGGCAAGTCTGCCCCAGACTTGGAGACAAGTTTGACCCAGACCCACAAATTAAAAATTAACATTTCGCAAATCAAAAACGTGAGATCTTCTGGAATTTTGAAGTTCACGATGTAATTATTAAATTTGATCGTTTTTGGTCTAAGTTCAAAAATATTTATTTCAAAAATATTCAGGATTTTTCAACAGATAAATCCAATTGATTTCAATCAAATTGTCCAATAGAAGTTCTCAAATTTTAGTTGTTCTTCTCCCGCAGAAAATTCATTTGATTCAGAAAAAATTTGTTCTACAGCTAAAAAACATAAGTGGCTGCTTACTTTTTATTATGAATAAGGGGACAAAAAATTAGTTTTGTAATTCACTTTTTTAAAATGAATTAAATTTTAGTCGAATAACATTCCATAAACGCATTCGAGGCGTATTGAGGATTCTCGTTAAAAAATGTTAGTTTAACCTTCCGCAAACACATTTTGAAAAAGTACAAATAATTTAGATGTCCCTTTAAAAATTTCTATTTAAATATTTAGGTCATGTGCGAGGTGGCTAAATAAATTCTAAACTTAATACAAATTGACAAAAGGTTTTGAAATTGCTTAAAAAATATATTTGGAAAAATTTTAAAATATCATAAAAATTTGGAAACCTGAATTTAGTTCAAATTTTATTTAGCCAGTTCGCACCCACCCATAAAAAATTTAATATTAAAAAAAAAACGCTATAATTTTACGTTACATGTTTTGAATTAATATTAATCAACGAATCAACTTTAACAAATGATTCCAACAATAAATGGTGCACTTGATATATATGATATTTCGCGAATTATTTTATCGAAACAAAATTAATTTAATATACATAAATTAAATTAAATCATACTCCACTTTATTCAATACCAAATTATTCCTTAAAAATGATTATAAATTAATCATAGACTTGTGAAAAATGTTTGTCAAATTAATTCGGGAAAGGGATTAATATAATCTAAAGAAATTAAGTCTAAGGGCCAGTATTATAGTAACACATTATTAGGATTTTTGACCTCAATTTTACTTAAGAAATTTTCAAACAAACAGCCATTTTGAATTATATGGTCGTTTAAATAAAACAGTGTCCATAATGGAGTTAAGCGAAAAATAATTTTTATATATTTTAATTTAATGAATTTTGTAATAAAATTTTAACAATGTTAAAAGAAAAGAGTCGTCGATCGAAATTTTCAATAATAAATTTTGGATTTTAAGGTATTACATCCCCCCTAAGGTTTGGTTTATAAACTCTTAAGTGTTGTAATACCTATTTTTCAGTCCCGGGAAGCTTAATTTACCTATCATTGACATTTCATCATGCACACTGGATTCATTTTGAATTAATGCAGTTGTATGTCACTATCTAAACAGTTGCATAATTTCTTATTTTTGAACTAGAATAGTGTTATGTTATCATTTATGCAGTCACAAAGTGGGTTCTGTTTAAATAAGTTCAGTATTTTGTCAGCTTTGCAACAATCGCGGGATTGGGGTTTTCGCCACCGATTGACATTCTTTTGTGCACAGCAAAAATTGTTAAACCATTTCCGTGTTCTGTCATTATTTCAACTATAACAGCCCTCATTTCTTAAGTCCACATTGGTGTTATGTTCATTTCTCTCTAGTTACATGATGTATCTACAAATAATTAGTCAAGGTTATGCCACCATTTCAATAGTTGGGACATTGATAATTTTACAGCAATTACTACTTTTTCAGACACTAAATTATATTTTACACCAGTATTGTGACATCTCGCTCATTCATCTATCACAGATTTATCACCTTGGATCAATCGGCCCTTCATTTCCCGAAGGGACATTTTAAAACCAGAAGAGCATTGAATATTTCAATATGAAAAATAGCAAGTGCCCTAAATTCGATGATTTTTGTTGGACATGATGAATCCAAGTTATGGATTGAACAGAAAAAAATTGAAAACAAAAATATACATTCCTGCTTTTACTGTGTCACTTGTAGTACGACGCGCTGCTGTTACCGATCCACCTAAACATACGAGTCTGGATACTATGTCCCTGCAAGCCGAAATCGTTTTCACCAATCCGACCAATGTGAATAATGCAGATTGGACACCCGATATTGAAAATAATTCACCACAACCGCTAACACAATTCGAAATGGATTACATTGTGGCTAAGATAGAACTATCACAAACAAATTCAGAACTTTTGACATCATTTTTGTAGCGTAAACAACTCACAGAGCAAAATGTCTCCAAAAGTTTAAAGTTCCAAAGTTTTCCTGGGTATTTCATATGAAGCATACATGGGCATTACAAGACAATTTTTTGGATTTTCGGTTTTTATAAAATATCCAGTAAGTGAATTTGACATTAGGCCAAATTGAAGTACTTTAAACAAAGCGTTTAAGCAAAATTTTATCTTGGTATTTTTCAAAATTTTTTTAAAGAATCAATTACTCAGTGATCACAAAGAATTTGTTGATGACAATTGTTATAATGTAATAATTATATTTTTTAAAAAATTTTTAAAGCTCAATTTTAGTCACTTTCGAAGATACGAACTTTCTAAAACATTTTTTCTCAATACTGTCGAAAATATTTTTACAACCATCATAGACCTAAATTTGAAATTCTGATTTACGTTTTTCATCATCAGCCACTTTTCACGACTTTTAAGTCAGATCAAATAATATTCAAAAATTTATATACAAAAACATAGGGCACGATGTAATTTATAAATTTATATAATAAACAACACTCAAATATGTTGTGAAAGAAAATATTAGTATGCCAGATTCCCAATTGGTTCCCAGAAATGGAAACATTAACATTTGGAATGGCAACCCTGTCAATTTGTGCTTCGAAAATCGAAGATGGTTGCCAAAGGGTAATTCTATAAATAGATGGAAAAAGCTCATTTATACGGGTAATCATTCACAAACTGAAAAATGTTATTTCACATATTCATTTTCCTTAGAGTGTGTGATATAAAATGCCTGTTCATAACCATGAGTTATTTGTGTTGGGTGGTTCATAAGGAGGCTGAAGATGACCTGGCCGCTCGGGTCGAAAGTGTGCACTCCTTCTAGCGCTGATCCTTACAATTTTTTCCATTTAATAAAAATATTAGTGTTTACTATTCGTTAGTATCATTAAAAAAATTATGGTCTTGAGCCTGATAAAATTAAAAATATATAATTAAAACATATAGATCAAATAATATTCAAAAATTGATATAATTTTTTTTAATATTTTTTTAAGAATATCAAAATTCCTAAGAAACACTTTGCACAATCTGAGAATTTTACTTTAAGGAAAAGTCCATAGAATCTGAAAATATTTCTATCAGAAAAATTTCTAAAATTCTAATATTCTGTATAAGAATCCTTTTCGCTCAAAACAACTCTTGGGTTCTGCAGACTTCTTCTAATACAAAATTGTTTTATTAATATTCTGAGTAGGTTTTTCACAAGAAAGTTGTTATTTAACAAGAAATTAATTCAAATATGTTTATTTAAAAAAAATTTTATTGTTTTTATTCAAAAGAATTAGAAAATATAAAATCTTTATATATAATCTTTATGACAATGAATTTTTTCGACAATGAATTGATTAGTGTAAATAATAATGTCATATATATAAGAAATTTTTGAAATGGTGAAAATTATCATAACATATATTATCATTTTACATGGGTTACTGATACAATTTTTTTATGGAAACAAGACGGTATGACTGTAAATGTCAAATTCATGTTTTACTTGATTTATAATTATTTACCGAATGTTGTCAGCATTGTATACTCGTAGTTCCATAATTATCATATTTTTTTATAGGCAGAATAATAAAATGTTGGTGGCGACCATATTGACAGTTAGAACCTATTTATAAACCAATAACTTGATTGTGACAACCATACCCGAACATGATTTTTCTGTGAGTATGCTTCAAATACTTTTTTTATAACATATTTGGTAGCTCTTCGTTTATTGCGGATATATATTATTTTTATTCACGATGTCCTCCTTAGAAAAAAAAAATTACAACAAGCAAATTAAGACAAAAACATCAAAAACACTGCCTTCATTTATTGCATTTTTGCAAGGAGAGAAAGAGAGTAGCGCTTAATATACGCTTCAATTTCAACGTTCTTGATTTGAAATTGGGGACGATAGGATTATCAGATAGGGCCCCACACACGCTTATATTTAGTTGGTGAGTAATTATAAATATACAAAAGAAATTACCCATTTCACATTTTTACATTAATACAAATTTCGCTTATATCAACATTTTATTAAAAGTTCCAAAATTGAACCGGAACTTGTATTTTTTGTACAAAAGTTTTTGCTACAGCTACGCTAACTACGTTTTGTCGCAGCTGAATAAAATTGTGCATCAATGTATTTCTAAAATTAACTCAAAACTTCAAAATTTAAAGTAGCGGACTCAATGGCGGCAAAATAAATGTTATTTTCGAACGATAAAATAAATACTTAGTGTTGGTGTGGCTTTAGGGTTACAATTTTTGAGTCTCTAAGAAAAGACACCAAGGTTAGCCAAGCCGAATTCTTAGATTCTGAGGACTTTTCATAATAAAGACTTTTTCGATTCTAAGGACATTTCTTTAGTAAAAATATTCTTAGATTCTAATGACTTTTTCTACAAGAATGATTCTGAAATCCTAAAGAATATCTAATAAATCATAAAAATGTCTCTAGAATTGAAAGTTTTTTTGAAGTATTTTCTTTAAGAAAGTAAACTTTTCTTCAATATCAAATTTTTTTTCTTAAGGAAAAACATTTCCTAACAAATATTCTTAAATTTAAAGAACTTTTTCAGAGCTTCGAATCATTATATAACTTTAGGGACCATATTATGGTGAAATTATGTTTATTTTATTATCACAATATGATAACTATATTATAGTACGACTATGGTTGGCACAATCATAATTCCAAAAATATATGATGCTCTTCGAATATGATTGCCCCAACCAGATTTCAAACAGAAGGGCTTTTACAGAACGTTAGGAGCAGATTTTTACCTGTTTGCCCCTTCAGGTAAAAGAATCAAAAAATATAATTTTGGTGGATTTCTTCATTGGATTTCAAGTACTTATCTCGTGCGGTTTATTGTAGAGGCACTTTTTAACCCTAAAAATATATCTTGCCGTTTATGGCGAGACCTTTTCTCTTTTGATCCCCAATATTTACTTTGTTCCTGACTAAAATTTTTAAAGATACCTTACCAGTAAATTAGTACATATTCCAGGAAAAACACGTTTTAAATTTCAAGTTTCTAGTCAAATTGCTTTGGGTACGCCGATAAGCGAAAAACTTTTCCTCTCTTGAACCCCATTTTTATGATATTTCTGACGAAATTTCCAAAAATAGCTTGGCAGTGGATTGTCAGTGAAGGGAATCCTTATAGGGGAGTCCTTATAGGGGGACTCTCTTTATTTTTTGGCCCTACCGCAAAATTTTTTGGATGTCACGACTTAGGTTTAACATACATGTTAGAGTATTCAAAAACCGAAACCGAAAACCGGTCAACCGGTTTCTTTATTTTTAAAAACCGATCGATTTCGAATATTTTGTAAATTCGAAGAAAACCGAAAACCGGTCTTTTTTGTTCGGTTAACCGGTTTTTTTAATTACATCACCAACTAGGTTACTTGGTCTCTTTTATTTTTTCCGAACACTTCTATAATCGTTTGTTTGGTTATGAAGATTTAGATGTAAGTCTGATAGATTCCGATGAAGACTTCACTTTGGATATTCCAAATTCAAAAAGTTTAATTTCTGATCTAAATAACACAATAAACAGTATTCAAAATCCTAAAAAAGAGACTGTACAAAATCATTCATCATTATATAATGATTTTATATATCTTGATAAATGCGACAAAAGAACTGAAAAGTTGGAAAATTTATATAATTGTCTTTTGACTATTTGTCCAACATCTACTATTAGTGATAGAGTATTTTCCACTTCTAGCTTTATCAAAAGCAAACAAAAAAATTGACTTAAAACGAAACAATTAAATTGAATATTAATTTTAAAATATTATTTTAGAACTGAAAAATAGATTTTCTTTTTACATATTTACAAACTTATTTAATGCCAAACGTTTTAAACGTTCAAATTACTAACGTACATAATTTTACTAATTTACAAACTTAATGAACTGTATTCATTTGATATGAATATAGTTTTATAATATTAATTTTTAAGATATTATATTAAAAAATATTGGTTTTAAGTTAATTTTTTGTTGAAATGAAATACAATAAAAAATTAAATTTAAATGAATATATATGTATATACATATATATATATTTTTTTCAAATAATGTATTTTTTTATTTTTATTACTTTATATATTAAATTTGTTTTTTTTCTAATAAAAACAATTAACAAATTATATAAGCTTTTTATTCAAATTAAAAAAAAAAACCGGTTGAACGGTTTTTTCTGCAAAAACCGAAACCGGTTTTTTTTAAATTATATTTTTCGAAGAAAACCGAAACCGGTTTTTTCAAAAGGCCGGTTTTTTGAATACTCTAATACATGTCTAATTTCATATTCCTGTCTCAAACGGTTTGTGCTTGACGACGTTCAGTCAGTCAGTGAATCAGTCAGTCTCTTTATTCTTTTAAATTTAGAAATTTAACATTCCGGTTTTTGAAATATTTGAAAAAACGCAAATTTTTTGCAAACCTGAAACAAATATCTTGGAAGAACTAAAAGTTTCAAATCAGTTTTAAAACATGTAATATCGCTATCCAGTACAAAGTTGTATATAGATAATGTTCAAAAAATTGAAAATAGTCCAAGTGCATCAAGCTTATCTGAGTCTTCGGTTTTTATACGATATATTGCCAGAATAAAATGTTAGTTATCATTTAATGCGCCTGGTTTGAATTTTGCTAGATAATTAGTTACCCAAAGATTTTTATAAGAAGTCATGTCCTGACTGCACGCAGAGAAAAAACATGGTTGAAATATGATCACTGCTACTTTATTGTGCTTGCTGCAATCGGGTATGGTTGTCACAACCAAGTTATTGGTTTTCCAACCATCAACATGGTCGCTTCCATCATTATTTAGTAAATATTTTACTATTTTATGATTGGCACCTTATATTTTATATTATGATTGGCTGTAACCATACTGTGGTAACAAAAATTCTGACTATGAAAAAAATATGATAATTATGCAACGATAAAATGCTGGCAACAATCAATAAATAATTTTACAATCAAAGAAAGAAAAGTTAGTTTTCTTAGATTATGGATTATATAATGATAATCCAGGAATCATAATATAGTTATGAGGGCCCATAATATGATAACATTTTGAGTATACTATGATTACGTGCGATCATATTATGATAAATTCATTATAACATGAATATTCAATTTTTTAAGCTGAAGATCTTTTTTTATAAAATTTCTTATTTTATTTTCAATATTTCGCTAACAATGTGTTAGCATCTTCAGGAAAACAAAATTTTAATTAAATTGTTAGCGAAATATTGAAAATAAAATAAGAAATTTTATAAAAAAAAGATCTTTAGCTTAAAAAAATTTAATATTAATATTAAAATAAGATCGAATAAAGTTATATAATTTTCATTATAACATGTTTATTTAGGACCATAATATGGTAATTTTTGAATCATAATATAACTGTAGGGACCATATTATGGTTAAAATATGGTAATTTTATTATAATAATATGATAACCATAATATAGTACGATTATGGTTGGCACAACCATAAACCCAAAAATATATGATGCTCTTTGAATATGATTGACCCAACCATATTTTTTCTTTGCGTGTGAAGTCAGCCAATCGCAAGCCCTGCAAAATAGCGAGTGTTTTAGGTAAAAGAGTGATCCGATCCCCATTAAAATTGGAACCTACATTAAAGCGCACAACAAGGTTTTAATTAAGTGAAAAAGTAAGCAATTTCATTTGTAGATGGAAACATTTCCTACTTTTATCATGAGGCCCCTTAAGGCATAATTTTCTATAGTAAATATGGCCCAGACATTAATCTTCAATAAAGTTTTTACATTCATATTTATGATGCATCTATTTTTAAACGCAACTAACAACCTATCAACCTTCTTCACTTGTCAGCATATTTGAAATTTCAAAATCTTTCACAAATTCGATTTTTGTTTTTGCAGTTGTTAGTCTCATTTTTATTTCGATATCTCTGGCTATGCATCATCTTCACATACATACAGTCATCTGCCATACAATATTTAAGCATTATGGTCACGTAGACAACAAAATTTAATATTTTTAGCAAATATCAACGCCCACCACAAGGAGAATTCAAATAAAAAAAAGGAAGAAAAAATCAAACTCTACATACAGGTATGCGTGCCAACTAAACACGCCTAAAAAAGAGTACTAAAAAAACGGAAAACGCATTTTTCTGCGCACTTTAACAATTTATTTTAATTTTTTTACTTTAAAGCCACTGCAACTTTTTCCTAAATTATGAAAATAAAAATATTAAATCACGTAGTTTTAAAGGTGCTGCAGGAGCATATGTTAAGATACAAAAAAGATGTCGTCACCCTTTTGTAAAGAAGTTTTTTTCTTTGCTTGTGAATATTATTTATATGAATGTAGCCCAGTCGGATAAATAAAGGAAACTCCATGGATATTAATGATTAACAGTAGGAGTTATAAGAAAATGGGAATTAATTTTTTATAAAAATGTAATCTTAATTATTTAAAATAAACGACTATTAATCGCAAATCAATGTTTGCTTACTTCTTTGATGATGAAGTAACAACATTGTGTACAGAAGTAGCAGGCTTTTAACATTTTAAATTAACTATTTAGCTGAGGCTTTGAACGCTTTCGCCTTCATGTTTATCTACCAAGATGAGATTTTTTGAAATTTTTTGGTGGGAATCGTTGAGGCATCATTTTGAAGCTTTTGAATTCCGAGCTAAAATTAAGCTTCTTAAATGCAAAATGCATTTTTTAGAATCTGACATATTTATTACCTTATTTTTTGTTTTGAAACACATTGAAAAAATATATTTTTTTTATGAATAAAAAATCATATTAAACGATTAATCTAGTCGAACATTTATTTGGGTTTTTAATTCTTTGTTTTGACATTTACTCATATTCTCCTGAATTCAGAAATCGTGCCAATTTTTAAACGAAAAAAGCATACATAATATTGTTCAGTATTTTTAATTATCCTACCGCGTCCAACTGAAATTCATCAACGGATCAATTTTTTTTTTTTTAGTTCTTTTCTAAATTTTAAAATCCAAGAATAATCAAGATTATTTAAAAAAAATATATAAAATTATATTTTAATTAATTTTTAACATAAGTTTTTTAAAAAAAATTCCGAAATTGGGATTTTTAAATTAATTTGTGGTGACCTTGTAATGGTGCTGAATCTCTTAATATGTTCCAATCGGCACAATCCATATTACCAACAACATTTGCTGAAGTTAATCAATGAGGATCTAGGGGGTAAACAATTGTAAACAATTCAATTTCACATTTCTACTTGCATTTGTGTTTCTATAAAGGGCAACGGCAAAAAGGGAAATAGAAAAAACAAATGAATATCTGTCAATATTAGGTGACAGCTAATTGGACATGGAATATATAGTAATAACAGGAGAATGTTAAGTAAGTTCCATTATAACTCTATTATGTAACGTGAATTATTTCTCATACAGCATTTTCCATTTAAGTTGTGAGTTTAAAAGAGAGATATTTACAAATAACCACGAAGAATGTTAATGAAGGTCGTAGCTGACCAGAAAATAAATTTCATTTGAGTATTCTCCATGATTATAAAATATATGATCCTGAGCCAAACGTATATATAATTAAAAAAAATTATTTGGCATCGTAGCGAAACTTGTATTCAATCTTATCCTGGTTATTGCGCCTTTATACAAATAAATTAATTTATCGATATTAATAGATTAACAAAAATGGAATTATTGCTACTGTATTAATGACAATGTCGTAAGTGTATAAACTATTGAAAACATACTGATGGATATGATCTCACTACAAGAACATACAAAATAGTGTTGCTTTAACAAAAAAAAAAGCATAGTCTTATTGGTGCTTTATTTTCCAAAAAATAATTTGTTTCTCAGATTATACTACAAGGGGCAAAAATATTAAAAAGACTTACCCATTAAAAAAACCATAACATATAATATATGTTAAGGTTTATATGCTTAACAGCCCTGTCCACCCATTTATTTGGTTTATTGATTAACGTGACAGTTATTAAAAATTAAAATTTTGATTCTTGTCTTTCGACATAACCGAATGTGATTCCTTACGACATAAATTTTTTCTCCAGGCAATTCAATTTCGAAACGTTTTCGCATTGTTATAAAAACTAATTCTATTATCCGAAGAAATATTTTACGTAAACAACAAAAAGATTGAACTCAATTGGCAGTCTCATGCGTTTAAATTTCAAATAGATTTTTTTTCTTAAAAAATATTTTACGTTTTTTATTGGTAAGGCTGGTAGTGTGAAAAAAATATGTTTTTCATTTACTATATAATTTTATGTAATTTTTTCATGTTTAATTTTTTTGCTTGTCAGATGGCTTTTAAATTACTTTTTTTTATTTTGTATAGTTTGGTCCAACAAGTCTTTTAGCGCCTCCTTTAAAAACTAAAATTATTATTTTGAATATATACAGATTTTAAATTAACTATAGCCATGCATTAATCTCTTTATAATTGCAAAATTATTCCCTTATAGTAAAAATAATATATATAATTGGAATAAAAACTGGAATTTTATTTTTAAATTTAGTTAAGTTGTAATCTTTTGTTGTAAAGCAATTGATTAATCTGGAGTTTTTTAAAAGGAATCAGATACTATAAATGTAACTAAATGGTAAGAAAATATATTCAATAAAAGACTTAAGTTTTTGTGTATTTATTTCGTTATCTACTTGAACAAAACTCACTCACCGTCCGTTTATTTGCTGTAGAAATATATAAGTATTTTAAATGGACTCCCCTCTAATTTGGTTTACTCGTACAGAGTACTTCCAAGTCAAAGTCGTCTTTAAATATTTTATTGATCAGCCCATAGTTTTTGATATATTCCTAAATCAGAATCAACTTCTTTATTGAAATTTCAAATGATTTTTTTTCTTTATTGATGCCGCTCGTACTTGATATGTGTGCTGTTTAAGACTCACGAAATACTTTGCTGACCGAAGATAAATCCTAAATTAACAACAACAAAACTGGGATATGTTTAAAATATTACAACTGTTGTTACCCTCGTACCGGTTCTTTTATATAAAAGGGATCAATCACTTAAACATATGTTTGTCATAGAAGACGCAGAATAATCTGTCACATAACTAACACAAACTGTAACAACAGTAACGAAAAAAACTAGAAACAAATCTGACGGAAGGGACACATCGAAAGATGGATCTTGAAAAAAATGTCTACGCAATTAAGTATAAAATGAAAACTTAAAATAAGTAGTTAAGTATATTTTTCCTAGTCATGGGGTTGATTTTTTCAGACCAGTCATAGGATAGGTTGAAAAACCTGTCTTAACACCGGACAGGTGTTCAAAGTTCAACTGACCCGTTATAATGATTGATTTGATTGTTTGATCGCGGTTGTTGAGCTGAGAAAATTTAAATAAACTAAGTAATTTGGCCATTAACTAACAAATAAAAATATTGACTTAAGAAATTAAATTTTTTACACTCTGGCAAAAAACTAATAACAAAACTACGGACTTAATACTTAATCCTTCGATGGCAAAATTAGGCCCTTTGATGATTTTTCTGCGACTACCGTTGAAATTCAAAAGATGTATTTTTTAAATTCAACAAACAGCTTTTAAGTTACTACCAAAATCTGTAAGTTCACTTCACTTATCTATGTTTAAATAAACACTTTTCTAAAGAAAAACTTTCTCATAACGTAAAGTGAGTTGAGTTACTTTGACTGCCTTAAATTGTTTTGGGATGGACACATTTTTCTTCTCTTACACACAGAAAAAAAATGTGAATATTGAATAATTTGGGTTTTGCATCTATATACAATCAGTTGTATTAACCGAATTTTGTTATGAAAACTAAAACGTAAAAAACAACACATTTTTTCTCAGTGTTTATACAAAAATAAAAACATTTGTAACGTTTGCTTTAATTTTGGCTTACAATTCATATTTTAACTTATTTTTAAAATACTTAAAAATAAATGTTAAAATTTTACCTACCACTTCTGTAAAAAATAACTGATTATTCACTTATTTTAAATTTTTTCCGTTTTTTGTATTTTTGTTTGTTTTGTGTGAATGATCATATGTGTATATTAGACCGTACCACCTTTTAGGCAAAAAAAAAAGTTCACCGTACACCCTCAAATATAAAGTATTTTAACAAGAAAATTTCGAAAAAGTTTTTTTTTGGCCGAACGTAGGGGTTGCCATTTTATATTTTTCGTTATATCTTCGCCATTTACCGTCGGATCTTAAAGTGTTGTATATCAATGTTTTTTGTCTCGCGGAGACCGATGTTTTCCTCCAAGAAGCCATTGACCTCAAGTAACCCGTTCTAGTATTAACCCACCAGATCTCAGTTGCTACCACCTCAATGTACTAGCCTAATATTTTAGATTGAAAGCTCGCAAAAAAGCAATAAACTTTTGCTAGGAAAGTATTCCAATAATTCCAGCGGATCTATAATTTTATTTTTTTTATTTTTTTTTGTTGCCGAATGTAGGGCATTTTTAATTTTTTTGTCATATCTTCTGTATTTACAGTCGGATCTTAAAGGGTTATATATCAATGTTTTTGTCGCAATGATACCAATTTCTTACATCAAAAATCATTGACCTCAAGCACCCTTTTATACTACTTAAGGGGTCACACCTATGTAAAAAGCCTATATATAAAAACTTCCTTTTTTTATTTTCTATATTTAATTGGTTTTCACAAGATTTAAAAAGGAGTAAAAAAATATTTGTTTTACACAAAGTTTTACAAAATGATAGTATATTTACAATAGGGGTCCACGGCACGCAGCATTACTTAATCAATCGTAAAGAAACAGCTCTAAGTCAAAAAGTATTTGACCTATCAAAAACTCCTACGCGCATCAATAGATAATTTAGTTTTCCATATGCATTATAAATTTCAGAGAAATCCACCAAAAATTGCGTGCCGTGGACCTCTGTTGTAAATATACTATCATTTTGCAAAACTTTGTGTAAAACAAATATTTTTTTGTACTGTTCATAAATCTTGTGAAAACCAATCTTTGTTAACACATCTCCGTAAATAAAGAAAATAAAAAAAGGAAGTTTTTATATAGGCTTTTTACATAGGTGTTACCCCTTAAGTAGTATAAAAGGGTGCTTAAGGTCAATGATTTTTGATGTAACAAATTGGTATCATTGCGACAAAAACACTGATATATAACCCTTTAAGATCGCACTGTAAATACAGAAGATATGACAAAAAAATTAAAAATGCCCTACATACGGCAACAAAAAAAAATTAAAAAAAAATAAAATAATAGTTCCGCTGGAATTATTGGAATACCTTCCTAGCAAAAGTTTATTCCTTTTTTGCGAGCTTTCATTTTTAAATATTAGGGTAGTACATTAAGGTAGTAGCAACTGAGATCTGGTGGGTTAATACTAGAACGGGTTACTTGAGGTCAATGGCTCCTTCGAGGAAAACATCGGTCTCCGCGAGACAAAAAACATTGATATACAATTCTTTAAGATCCGACGGTAAATGGCGAAGATATAACGAAAAATATAAAATGGCGACCCCTACGTTCTTCCAAAAAAAAAAAAATAAAAAAAACATTTTCGAAATTTTCTTGTAAAATACTTTATATTTGAGGGTGTACGGTGAACTTTTTTTTTTAGGTACGGTCTAGTGTATATGTTTATGAAGTTTCTGTAATTTGTCTTGAAACAATTTAAATTACAAAAATCTTGGAACTTATTAATATTTTTTTTTTTCGAAACAGACAGGAAACAAAACTTAAATTTTTAATAACTGTAACGAAAGCAAATAAACCACAAATTTAAGTAAACTACATAATATTCTGAGTGTACATGTTTTATAAAACTGTATGTTATTTTTATTTTATTCCTTTGTATTGTGCTCTTATTTGTTGCATTTTATTTTCTGATCACAGAATAAGTTTTTGTGATGCTCTTATAATCCACGCCTACTCAGGTTTAAATATGTAAACCCCGCGTATATTTAATACCACCTCACTGAATGACCCGGAAACTCCGGGCATTTTATATAGTTTTATATATTTAATAGTGAAGTTTTTATTTTATAGTTGTTCTCTTTAATACTTATATGTATATTTCATAGAAATATTTTTGCATATGAAAAAGTTTTCCTATTTTTATTTAGTAATTTTATTTAGTAATATAAGGAAATTTCATAATTTAAAAAAAAAACTTTATTATTTATATATAAATAAATTGTTTTCTTAGAAATCTTTTCAAACTTTTGATGTCAAAATGTTCGACCACTCCTTCTAACATTCGCATAAATCATATTTAATTTGAGTTTAAATGTTTGCATTTTAATGTTAATATGTATTTTTAAAATAAATCTTGCGTAGGAGTCCAATTTGATACATTGTTTATTCAATATTTTTAGTAAAATCTACAGAATTAGAAACGCAAATAAGAATTATAAGCAAGGCTGAAACTTTCATGCTCAAATAAAATAGAAAATTAATAGTTGAAATTATGAGCCTAATAGCCTCAATTTGCAGAGATGTTAACATCTTTCCACACGTAGAGAAAAAACATGGTTGCAATATGATCACTGCTACTTCATTGTGCTTGCTGCAATCGGGTATGGTTGTCACAACTAAGTTTTTGGTTTTCTAATCATTAACATGGTCGCTACCAGCATTATTTAGTAAATATCTTACTATTTTATGATTGTCACCTTCTATTTTGTATCATGATTGGCTGTAACCATGAAAATGACTATGAAAAAAATATGATAATTATGCAACGATAAAATGCTGACAACAATCAATAAATAATTATACATCAAATAAAACATTTACAGTCATAATATTGTCTTGTTTTCATAAAAACCAAAATTTGATCAGTTAAGTCAGTTTGTTTTTACTATAAAATATCTTTAAAATACAATCATATATTGTTTACTAAATCTGGAAAATATCTTTCATATGTCAATAAAATATTTCATCAATTGATCCATTAAGATCCAGTTCATTTTTTTTAGCTTTAGAAGATTTTATTTTTTTTGAAAATTCCTTATAAATATAATATTATTTACACTATTCATTGTCAAAAATATTCTATTAAAAATTTTATATTATTTAATTCTTTTCAATAAAAACAATTAGATTTTTTTTATTTCACTTCATTTCTTCCCATAATATTAATAATATATTTTTTATAAGAAATAGTCCGTAGAACACATAATTTTTTTTGTATGAAAAGGTTTCTTACACAAAATAATAGATATTTATAAATTTATCTGATAAAAACATTTTAAGATTCTATGGACTTTTCCTTAAACTAAAATTCTCAGATTCCCCAAAGTTTATATATTCCAAACAAACTTAGATTCTAAGGCCTTTCTTTAAAAGAAAAATGCATAGATTCTGAAGAAAATACTTAGACTCTAAGGCTTTTTTCTAGTAGAAATATTCCTAGATTCTAAAGACTTTTTCTTAAAGAAAAATTTCTAAAAACTTTCGAAAAAAATCTTAAAAATGTCTTAAGATTTTTTATTACAAAAAGTCATTAGAATTTTAAAAAAAAGTTTTTAGTATTTTTCTTAAAAAATGTCCACAGAATCAAACTTTTCTTGATAGAAAAGTTCTTAGAATCTATGATATTTTCCTTAACAAATTTTCTTCAAAAAGTCCTTAATATAATTTTTTTTTAGAAAAAATTTAAAGTACTTTTTCATGGTTTCTAAGAACTTTTCCTTTCAGAAATTTTCTTAGATTATGGATCATATAATGGTAATCCAGGAATCATAAAATAGCTATGAGGGACAATAATATGATAACATTTTGAGCATACTATGATTACGTGGAATCATATTATGATAAATTCAATATAACATGTTTATTCAAGACCATAATATGGTAATTTTTGAATCATAATGTAGGGATCATATTATGGTAAAAATATGGTTAGTTTATTATCATAATATGATAACCATATTATAGTACGACCATGGTTGGCACAAGCATAAACCCAAAAATATATGATGCTCTTCGAATATGATGCCCCAACCATGATTTTTCTTTGCGTGCATAAGAATTATACAGGCCAAAAATTCTACATCTTTCTACAACCACAAAAGATGAACCTTTCTCATTTTGTTCCATCGATTTTCTTTGTGCCATCACTAGAAATAGCAAACTGACAAATTTATTCAACAAAGGAAAATGAGCGGCACATGTACTGCATTAAAATTCGGGTTTGTTCGTGCAAACAACAACTACTCAATTGATTTATGCTTTCTCTAAATCCATTTTTTAATTTTTAACAAAAATTATGCGACTTTTTCTTTTATTTTTTGACAGCTAAATAAATGACAAATGAAAGATGAAATATGTTCCCAATGTAAATTTATGTTTCACGTTTTCAAAATCTTCCATGCGTTTCACAATGATGCTGTGTAAAAAAAATGGCAAAAAGCCTATAATTCTATGGTGAGAATTGTTCAGTCATAGCCACTATTTCCAGTTTGGGTGTTAAGTATGAAAATGTTTTTGTACATACCTCACAACACACAGCTGTCTCCTAAAATTCTTTTTTAAAACACTTAATTATAAGATTGGTTTTTCATTTTTAAAATATTTCAAGCATAGAGTTGGGCATTTACAGCTGATTTCATTCCTTTTTTTATTTAAAGCGGTTTTTACTCTTTCTGGTATATTTACAACCCTCTTATATTTACTATTTTATACTTCAAATCGTGAACATACTTTTCGTGTATATTGTAAATTAATGAATCAGCTGATTTTTGTTTTGTTTTTCATCAATTTGAAAACTAAAAATACCAGACTTTGAAGTTAAGAAAAATGCCCAAAATTACAGAAAAAGAGAAAACTAAAAATTTTTTAAGCCAAAATGCAATTGACCAAATGGAATTTGCAAAACTTCTGGAGTTTGAAGGTATGGTATTACTTGTAATAATAAAAACAACACAAAAATATACCTAATCAAGACAAGATATTTTGCAAATGCTGAGGGTTAGTCGAATTGAATTTAATACACTCGTGACTATGATTTCTAAAGATATAGAATTTTACCAAGCCCATTCATTTGTACAATTTCCATTTGAGTAATAGTTAGCAATTGTCGGGTCATCTGGAGAAGGGGCGAGTATTAATAAAATTACAGCTTTTTTTGGCGTGAGTTATGGTGGTACGATCGAAAAAATTACACGTCGTATTTTAAAGCCTTTTTAAAAGTACATATCCTTACAGAGAAAGGAATAGAACAAAACACATATTACGTACTCCCATTCTGCATTGGATATGTTGATGGTTCTGAATAACCATTTGCTGAAACTCCAGTAATCAATTAAGTATCTTTTTTCCCGAACACACAAATACTCCATAAAAATTCATGCGATTTGCGATTATAAACTTTGCATACGACACGTTGTTGTAGGAAACCCTGATAGTGTCCACGATTCAAATACTTTAAAAACTGTGACATTCATAAAGAACATCAAAAATATTTTTCGTATCACCAATGGTGAGCAGGAGATTCAGGTTATTCCTTATCGCCAACTATAATAGCATCTTACAGGACTAACTCAAAGGTTGCAAAGGTTGGTCACACTCCTTAATTGTGGAAAAACATCCCACATTAGCATTAGCTAATGGATAGCAAAAAGCAAAAACACTTCAGCAGAAAACATAGCTCATATAGAGTTCGAATAGAACATTGATTTGGAGCGTTAAAGGAAAAGTTTAATAGTTTAAAAACCTAAAAATAAGCATTAATTGTTATCGAAGCCATTTGTTTTGTTGGTAATGGATCGCGGTATGCTGCATTCGGCATAATATTTTATTGGATGTAAGAGTGCAAGCCCCGGAGGAATTAAATGAAACTGAGGAGGATGACTAGGAACCAGATGATGAGACAGAATTGTATTCAGCATATGCAAAATATTAATTAAGAAGTCAAGCTATTTATAGTTAAATTAATTTAATTAATAACAACGAAATATTAAAAAAAAAAGAATTCAAAGTAAAAAGTCAACACAAAAAATTTAATTAATTTTTTTAATGTTTAAGTTAACAATTCATAAAAAAATGAGAAAAATATTAAATACATAAATAAAATTTAATTATTTTGAAATATTTAACTCTCTATTTCATATTTGTAACGCACTTCAAAGCGTTCAAAGCGCTCTTGCTTTTCTAATTCTAATATTCTTTTTCTATTTCAAATTCAACTTAAATCCTTGCTTTCTTTCTTCGATTTTCCCTTTATATCTTCTTTTGTTTAGTTCGAATTCTTCTTCATATTTTCTTTCGCTTAGTTCCAATTCTTTTTGACCCAAAAAAATTTTTAGGTGCAGCTCTTCTTATCTTCGCTACAAACTCATTCACAGATTTATTTTTTTTTTTTTGTTGAAGATTTTTTTCAACTTGTGGTTCTTGAGGTTAAGATGGAGGAGTTGTAGCTAATCGCTCAGAAACTGCAGATGAAGTTGGAACTTCAACGCAATCATCTTCTATTACTACAGCTTTTAAAGCCGCAAAATTCTATTTGTTCATCTACAGCACTATCAGAAAAAGGTGGTGTAGTAAATGGTAGTACTTTTACTATATCTACAACCTTTACAAGGTTTACAAGGGTACTTAACTACCAAGTGAAAATTCTTTATATAATTCTTCTTGTTCTTCAATACCTGGCTAAAATATCATTATATGGAATTATGGAACAAACACTTTTTCGAGTAGTTTGAAAACTTAAATTAATGATCATGGGTCTTTTTTATCCCAGGACACTAAGGGTTAAATACTTTTTAAGCAAAACTACCAATCATTACTTTTCTAATAAAATATAAAAATCATTATTGTCTAATATAATAAATATAATTGATATTTTTTTGTCAATTATGCCATAGACACTCTCACAATCTTTTTGCACAAACTGGCGTACAACACGAGCGGTTAGTGCTTCATGTCGGCCAAAAATTCTTTTCAACATACGTACAGTTTGGGAAACACAGCAATCACTTTGGAAATTTGCAATAGTTTCCAACGTTGTTCAATCTTAAACGACTTGATTTGGTCCGCGAAGACTGACAGTCAACATTTCAAGCAGAAAAAGTCTATCAGTGTAAAAATAACATATGCTTTAAAAGATACCTTTAGTTTGAACACCCTGTATATTATTTTGAAAAATTTGCAAATTTTTTTATTTTTTTTTAAGTGGATATTTTTTGGTATTTAGTGCAAACTTCCTTTCTGGTGCATATTTTAAAAGCATATTGACGATTTTTAAAAATCGCTGTCCTGACAATTTTTATAGACAATACATTAACATACTTTATAGTAGTGATGTGCAAACATTTTTTGGAATGTAGCATTTGAAGTGATACCTTTAAGAGGTACCTTTAAGCACTATATATACAAAAGTATGACTGCCAAAGAGTACAAACGGTGGAGTTTTCCTTCGCAACTACTTATCCCTTACAACTTTTACATCTAAAGGTTTTGGAGAATTATATACGGATAGTTAAATACATTATTAAAATAATAAAAATACGCCAAAGTTCTTCTTTTAAGTCTGGCTGCTCTTTGTGATGATTCACGCAATATTTAAATTATTTTTAACTAAAATGTGAAAAACAATTCTATAAAAATTTCTTTAACGCACACGAGATCATTAAACACAAAGTTTATTAATAAAATGAGCAAATAAACATTGTATTGTATTATAAAGCTGATTTATGTAAAGCCCACACAAAAATTTACAAATATGTATAAAAACCGCACAAAATATAGACATATTAGTCTAATCCACCAAAACACATGACACTTCTAAACAACCACAGAAGGTAATAAACATTATTTATCATACTTTTTGTTAAATAAATGAGAAATTAAATTAAAATTTTTCCTTAACATCAAAGGTGTATTATTCTTATGTATGTAGACATGATAAGGCTTTTTCTCGTAATATGTAGGCCTATGTTTACATTAAAAAACATATTTAAAATATGGTTGAAACAAATTAATCAACTTATTGAACAGAAAAAAACTAAATTCATTGATTGATTAATTTATAATAGATAATTAATAAAACAATTCAACCGATAAAAAATTTATCTTTTTAAGACATCTTGTAAAAACTACATGGTTTTTGTGCTTTACATCATCACCATGTGTTTAATCAATTAATGTAAAACTACGTTTTTAATTAGAATTAGTTCCTTTACACCATTTTTACTATAAAAAAGTAAGAACACAAAATTAACAACGTTTCATGGTTTCGTGCTGAGATGAATAATTCAGCTGTGGTAATTGAATTCTTAGGTTGTGCTAATAGAAATTAAGCTTACCTTAATAAAAATTCTGCATTCACTGTTGTTAAATTTTCTTTCTTCCTATGTTAATGTAAGTTTTGCCAAATTTTTTGATGCGTTGATGAAGAGTCGTAATATTTAAGAAACTTTCATAAATATGATAAAGAATTGACAGTAAATATGTTAGTTCACAAATAAGATTCCTAAATGTGATTACGTTTTTTCTTGACTGTGGGCTCTCTTGAATGCCTTTCATTTAATACCAAAGATGTCTATGATTCTTTAATTGAAAAAAATAATCATATATGCACCCTCTCTCCTTATTTTTTAAAACCTATATAACATTTAAAAAAATGAGTTTATTATTATGAATTTATCCCAGTGGTAGTTATCACTCAGGAAGAAATTGTCTGATTCACATCTCTCATTCTGAAGAGTTGATTTTGTTCTTTTCTTCACTATGCAAAATTGAGTACACAGCACTGTATTACATTTCACATATTTAAACAAGAAAGTCGTAGGATTGCTGCTTGACAAGTACACTCCAAACGATGTTTTCCAACGGGTAACAGGACAATACTTTCAAGATTGTTAATCCTAGGTAATTCCAAAGCATAACATACCGTATTTTTCTGCCTGAGCAGCTGTCTTGCAACACCAAATTGTGTCATCGACAAACAGTAATAAAATAAAATCGCATAATAAATCCTGTAAAAGTATAAATAAAAAAGGGATGCAACTATGAATTGATAGGTTTTTTCAACTTAAGTATTATTATATAACTATATTCGATCTTATTTTAATATTAATATTCATTTTTTTTAAGCTAAAAATCTTTTTTTTTTTTTAAATAAAATTTCTTATTTTATTTTCGATATTTCGCTAACAATTTGTTAGCATCTTCAGGAAAACAAAATTTTTATAATATATATATATAGAAATATTAATTCGGAAAAAAACCGCATTTTCATCTCATTGTTCTATATTAAATCACCATCCTAACTTTGAAAATGTTTCAATATTAAGAACAGAAAATAATTATAAAAAACGTTATATGTTAGAAATGTTAGAGAATAAACTTTAAAGCTGACACAGAAAATTTAGCTCAGAATTATAGATATTTAATTAGTAAAAAATTAGGAAACTTAAATGTATAGATATGTTTTTAGTAACTATAATAATTTAATTTCATAATGTTATTTTATTTTATTAACAACATTTATTATGTTCAATTTCATAAACCAAAGTATTAAACCAATATGAAAATATTTTTACGAGCTTTAGCAGGAAAATATTGTTTATAAAATTACCACTTCTATTTGTTTAAATGTTAATTTAATTTTTTAAAAATTTAATTTATATTTAAATGTTAAATATTTTTTTGTTTGTCAACTTTTTTATAATTATTAAAATTTTGTTTTCCTAAAGATGCTAACAAATTGTTAGCGAAATATCGAAAATAAAATAAGAAATTTTATTAAAAAAAAAAAAAGATCTTTAGCTTAAAAAAATTGAATATTAATCTTAAGTATTATTCTTTTTTTACAAAGCTAAATGTTAACTAGTTCGTTAAAGATGTACTTTATTTTTTTTTTTTTTTTGCTTCAAGCTGTTCTTGATGATATATGTAGTAACGTTTTATAGTTTTATATCTTATTGTTTTTAATAATTTGTGGTTATTTTTTTAAATATTTCAATTGTTCACTTAAAAGCCAACCAGTAATTAGTTTCATTGATTTTATCATAGTGATTTTGTTATGCATTATTAAGCGAGTGCGGCTCGAATTAATTATTCAAGGACCTGGATCGACATTATGGTACACCAAACGCCTTAGAATCAGATTATGAGTCGAATCACATTTTAGCGCTGATGAAAAAATACCTTTGACGCCTTCTAACATTTTCATATAAATGTTAAAATGTCAGCAGGAACAGGAGATCAATGTCGTGAAAAAATGTTGAAATGTCTGTACATATTTAAAAACTGTTAAACCGCATTATACCAGAACACCCAATGTAATTATTGGAGTATTTTTAAATAAAAGTTTTTAAATTTACAAAAACATTAATTGTAATGACAAATTTTAATTTTTTTATGCTAGTATTACAAAACATTAATTGAAATGGCATGAACAGTTACACATTACTTTTCTGTGTTGTTCATCGGCATACTTGTTAATTCAATCCATACCCGATAAACATTTTTGCTGGAATTGAAGTCATGTTTTTTTTTAATTTTAAGCCTTGATTTATACTTTAATTAGGCTTTAATTCAATAGCATATTCCAGCACTGAAATTCAAGGCGAACATTACAATGAGAATATACTTTAATTTAAGCCTTGAATCACAGTTCAATTCAAGTTTAAACAACATAAAAATAACATTTGTTTTTAAGCCATTAAAACACGGTACTGATTGGTTTTGTTACAATTTATTTACACTTTTTAACATACTTATATATTTATAAATTTAGTTTTGTATATTTAATCTTGATTTTTTGACTTTCGATGTTTTTTTGTAATCCTTTTTTATTTAGAAGCGTAGAAATTTGTAGAACGTTTCTGTAATAAGAAAAAAGATAATGCTAGGATATAGTTTAGCTCCAAATAATTGTGTCTTTCTCTTAAAATCCATGCAAGAAATTCAGATTTTATAAAAATCTTCACAGGAAAATTTTAAATTTGAACAAATGGTTTAATTTTTTTATAAATTATTGACAATAAACAAAAAACATGAAACAAATTATCTTTATTTGTATGAATTTTATTTTGACTGTAAATAAGACATATCAACAAAAAAATCATAATACACTTGAATTTTCAACTTTTCAATGTTTGTTGGTTAATAACAAATAGTTTTATAGTAATTAAACTTTTCAAATTTAAATATTTAATTCTTATTTGAATTTTTCTTAATTCAAATTATATTAATATTATTTGAATGGTCCTTTTAAATTTAAATTTTTAGTACACAAGGGTTTCAAATCTGATATGGTGAATGGGCAAATCCCAGAAACAGTCCAATATTTTTTGAAATTAATCCAATTTCATTAATTTTAAGACTAGATACGAGGGCGGATCAATGAGTCCGTGACTTTTCGAACTTCCCACGTAGTTATATGAAATGCAACACCGCTCCCGTCAAGTACCACCTGTTAATAGAGAACTGTCAAATTTTGAGCAAGTTCCGTCATTTACTTTGCGTTTAACAGCTGTTCAAAACATACAACGTGGATTTTTTAAAAATGGGAAAAAGTGAATTTCAGGTTATCTTTAAACATTATTTTTTGCAAAACGAAACCGTCAATCAAACCAAGGAAAAGCTTGATAAATACTAAAGGGACTCGGCACCATTAATTTCAATGGTAAACAATTGGAAGATGCAGAACGTTTAGACGCCCAGTTAAGGTCTATACACCCAAAATAATTAAAAAAAATCACGATGTGGTGTTGGCCGATCGGAGATTGATAGATTGTGAAAGATATAGGCACCTCAAAGGGCTCAGTGGTTTGAATTTAGAACCATCACTCGAGTATGAGAAAGCTTTCCACAAGATGGCTGCCGCGTTTGCTCACAATCGACCACCAACGGAATCGTGTGACATCCTGGTTTCCTATTTCGAAACCTAGAAATGGCTCGGTGCAAAGAGATTTAGTTCCAACGATGAAATTATTGTTCAAACAAATGGCTATTTTATAGACCTCGAAAAATCCTATTTTTTGGAAGGGATACAAAAATTGGAGAAACGTTGAACTAAGTGTATTTAGCCAAAAGGAGATTATGTTGAAAAATATTTTTTTTTTTTCAAATGAAACTGTGTTTCATTCAAAAAGTTAAACCGCCCTCGTATTTAATATGATAAATAAAAATAAATTATAAAAATAATACAAATTGTTTTCTAAAAATAAAAAAAAATTTTTTGATAAAAAACGATAATATTTTTGTCTTCAAATAAGTTATTTTAGAATTCTGTTATATTAATTTTTCTCTAAAAATTTCTAAAACACTCTTAAACTTTCAAAGTTACTTCCAATTTTCGTAGCGTCCGTCACAAAACTTTAACAATTA
The DNA here is from genome assembly GCA_949748255.1 of Eustalomyia histrio. Classification (NCBI taxonomy): domain Eukaryota; kingdom Metazoa; phylum Arthropoda; class Insecta; order Diptera; family Anthomyiidae; genus Eustalomyia; species Eustalomyia histrio. The sequence goes on from OX456526.1 coordinate 77,098,614, forward strand.
TTTCGCAACAAATACACGCTAAAAAATTATATTTTTTGTCATTCACTTTTATTATATATAACAATTACCGTTATAGAACCGTTAAAATGCCGAAACAAAAATAAAAGGGCGGTTGAATTTTAAGAGCCGATGTTGAATGTGAACCACAACTAAACGTCAAGTCTGTTTTCTACATTTCATTTGAGATTTCTCAATTTCAGACTAACTCAATTTGAACCATGGAAAGATACACAATCGAGCTACGCGTTAAAGTTATTCAGGCTTATTATGAAAATGGGCGTTCAAATCAAAATGCATTTCGTGCACTTCGTGATTTTTTTTGGTCAGCATAATCGATCAAATGTGTTCACAACCAGGAGAATTGTGGGCAAATTTCAGCAAACCGGCTCTGTGAAAACACCTGTGCATGCTCGCCCAGTTAGTTCTGCGGAAAACATTGCTGTTGTTCGCGATAGTGTGTCATGAGGTCGGCCAAGCATTTACCGTGAATGGTGTTCGCTATCGCGAGATGATAACGAACTTATTGTGGCCAGAAATTGAGGATATGACCCTGACGCTATGTAGTTTTAACAGGATGGTGCCACTTGCCACACAGCTAACGAAGCAATAGCTCTTCTGTGCGACAAATTCAATATAACACGGCCATCTCACGTGGTGGCGATGTCATTTGGCCGCAAAGATCATGTGATGTGACACCTTTGGACTTCTTTCTTTGGGGTTATTTGAAAGAAAAGGTGTACGTTGATAAGCCAGCAACAATTCCAGAGCTAAAGGATGAGATAGTTCGTCACATCAACGGCATAGAACCTCAATTATGCCTCAGCATCATCGAAAATTTGGACCAACGGATGGAGGTGTACCGCCGAGGTCGCGGCGGTCATTTGACTGATATTTTGTTCCATACATAATTGAACCATACCATATTATCATAATAAAAATAAATGACAATAATTTCCTAAATAATTTGTGTTTTATTCAAAATCAACATTGGCCCTTAAAATTTAACCACCCTCTATTATCGGTAATTTGCTGATAAAAGGAAATGTTACCGGTAAAACAAGGAAATAAAAACGATAAAATTTTAACACAATTTAACTGAATTTAAATTATTAAATTTAAAATTATTTGTTAAAATTCAAATTCGATTTTTAACAATTTTTAGTTTGAAATTTTTGTAAGTTATTATTTTTTATAAAAAAATTCTTTTAAAATAAGAATTGCAGTTACAAAAAAATAACAAAAAGATTTTTGTATTTATAAATTCCATTGTTGGTGCCTTTTCAAAAAAAATTTATTTCTATTTGCAAAAAAGTTCTATGAACGATAAGTTTTGGATTTGGCAATACCGTTTGACATGCCATCCACCTTAAAAATAACAAATTTTGCTTGAAGCTTATTGTTAAGCCATTTTAATTCTATTATAAATTCTAAGTTCATTAATCTCTTTAAATCAACGAACTTTTCAACATTACAATTAAAATCACATTTATTGTTAACTAGTAATGCTTCATTACGTTTATTTGTTGTAAAAATTAGCAAAGATTTTACAAAACAAAATAAATGAGTGAGTGAAGCCTATAGGTCTATGTATGAGGAATTTTTATATCAAAAAGGTAAACGATTAAAACACTAGCACACTAATGTAAATATCTTCCAAATATTAAATATCTTCAGGGCAAACACCTTTTGAAATAAATTTTAATAATTACTTTGGATGAATAAGGAATATTAAAAATATTTGAAAATAGAAACATTTTACATAAAATTTTAATTATTTGTTTTATAATTACACTTTTGGAGTTTGAAATGATTTTGCGATTTTTTTTTATAAATCCCTTTAATTTATAATACGATTTGTTACCACTTTCTTAAGTCTTTTGTTATTTCTCATCTAAATATATAAATACAATGAGAATTATTTTAATTTTCGTGTTTCTACATACCTGTGTATCTGTTTAGAGCTAATAAATAGATTTCCTTTGCTAAAACTGTATAAAAGTGTATAGAAACGTTGAACTTTTTGTTCGTTTTTTAATTTAGTTTTTTGAAAATGCCTTAGGTAAACAGAAATTCATAGAATTTTTGAAAAAGTTTATTTGAGTAGATTCTCACAGTTTTTAATGCATAAAATGTAGAAATGTGAGTATCATACAGGAATATGGATATTAAAAATTTTATCAACTACAAAAATCTTAGAAAACTCTTTTAAGCCACCTTAAGTGCTTTTGTTCAAAGCTCACATATATTTATTAGAAGAATACCGAAATATTTCCTATGTGTTTTCTTGTTTGTGTGTGTTATACATAATTTGACTTTTCAAGTTGATGGGTTAATTATAAACTAATGATTATTATGAGTAATGATCATGTGTGCATTATTATTTTTTACACAAAAGTTATTAAAATTAACTTGAAGCAGGTAGATTTTTACCAAAAAACTATGAGAGATGCATAGTTAATTTAAAATAATTGCTATTATAGACTTCAACAATAAAATTTTGTTTAAGACCTACGTCAAAGATATTCAAATTTGTTGAAAAAGTTACTTACGCCGTTATTGCTGAGAAGCACATATTATATAATGCGAATTTGCGGGCAAAGCCCGTATTGCTTTGGCAAGAATGAGTAGTGCTGAAAAGAGGGAGTAGTGTCTGTAAACGTTGCTGGAATATAAAACTGTTGCGCAACCAAAAGCTTGAGTTTGGCTAAAGTCCTCCCCCCCCCAAAAAAAAAAAAAAAAAAAAAAAAAATACCCAAAAAGTACACTCTAGGGAACAGATATTTTAAATTTCATATTTCTAGCAAAAGGGGTGGATGCAGGCCTTCAAGGTGGGTAGCTTCCCTTTTTACCCCTTCCCGCACGGATGTCCGAAAATTTCGTCTAAGAGTCCAGTTAGAGTATGGGTTTCTAGCCAAATAGATTTTGGCAGGCCTTCAAGGGGGAGAGTTTTGCCATATCGCGTATGAATTTCTAAAACTTACGTCCGAGTGGATGTCGATGAAATCACCTGTATTATTTTCCAAAGATATCATCTCTGCTGATGTCTACGCTGGATGAGTAATATTTATATCAAATTTCAATTTCCAAGCTCTACCTATTTGGGCATGCGGCTAAGACAGTCAGCAACGTTATTTCTTTATTAACAGGGATTGTATAGTTATATGTACCTCATTTGTGTTTTATATCAGTCATTTTAATTTAAATATTACATATGTATGTAAATTTCCTTATTTAAAAAACTTTCTCAGTTAATTGTTTATATTAAAATTCATGTAAATATTTTTTTTACATATTAAAATTTACAATTATCACGATTGCAATAAAAATGAAATTAAATTATAAACAGCCATTTTAGCAACTTGTGTTATGAATATTTAAATAGTAAAAAAATTAAATGGAAAAATTAAAAATATATTTACGCAATTTTTTAAAAACTTTTTTTCTCTAGAAAACTATCAATCATTTAGACAGTTAAATACAGTAGTCAGTTAGTCAAAATATTTGTACATTTTGAAAAAATGTTGTGTAATACAAGTAGTATGCATATAAATTTGGTATGATTTCATGTAAGTACAAAATTATTATAAAAATATTTAACATAAAACAAAGTTAATATTAAATTTAAATTTCTAATTGACTTCCGGGTTTATATGCAAAAGCTACTTTCTGATTATTAAATATACACCCTCATGTTTTTTGGGATTATAAACTTATAAGCAATTGAATTTGAATATGATTTTAAAAAGATAAACATATTCTTAAGAATGCTAAAATTACTACAATCGGTCACAACATTTTACAAATAGTTAAAAAACAAATTTTTTTGGTAATCATTGGTTGGTTGAGGTAACCAAATTTTTCGCTTGTGGTTACCGAAAAAAAAAAAACAATTAGTTTGTCCATATGGATCGAAATTGGTTTCAAATGAATCTCTTAAGCTAATGCATCAAAAAGAGTAGGCTTCCAGCAAAAACATGGTAATGACAGGTCGTTACTGTCTAGATTACCATGTAATGCCTATAATTTTTCATTACTTTAAATAACGAAATAATAACCTACTAATAATGGAGGAAAGAAGTACTTATATGTTGACGCAAAATAATGATTTATTGATATTTCTTTTCTTACTATTATATGTATTAACTTGTTTTGAAAAACTACAACAAAATAGAAAATTATCTTCAGTATTAGTAGTATACGAACCATATTTGGCCCAGAGGGCTTGGTTCTTGAATATTTGAATAAAATAAAATAAATAAAAATAAATAAAATTAATTTTTAAAAATTTTAATATTTCAAAGCCTTTTTATAAGAAAAAGGATTGAATTATGAACTTAAATTTTTGAGTTCAAAAAGTAGATATTTTAAAGATTTTTTATAATCTAAATGCAAGTTATTCTTGTCGATTTCTTTAAGTACGAAAATTTTACTTGATTTAGGAACATTATTGGTTTATTAAGAACAACAACTTACTTTATTATTGTAGGTAACCACTTATTTTTTCACTAGAAGTAACCATACTGATAATTCATTATTCTCACTTTTTGTAAGCGAGAGGGTAATGACCATCCATGAAGTTTGAGACATCGCGTACAAAAGTAATTAAGCGAGTAAATAGCCGTTTGTGTGCTACTTACTCCCTTAATTACTTGGTAATGTCTGTTTTTGCTGGGCTAAGACATAAATTATTTATCTTGCCTTTACTTTAGAAGACTTGGCAGATTTCGATTTTCGGAAAATGCGAAATTCAATGAGAACGCATCTATAATTTAATATTTATTCGCAGAAATTTTAAATTCTATCAGACTGCTTCCTTTTGACTATGGTTAACATATTGACCACTTGTTTAAAGCCAGTATATCTAAAACTTTTTCAATGTCGCTAAGAAGGGCGTTGAAAAATTATTAAATTACCAAAAATTCTAGAGGAAAGACTCTTCCTATGTGGATTCGTTTTCCAGAACATTCCCGATAGACTAATTTTAGTTAAGTTGCAAAATGATAACAAAAAAAGATTAAAGGTCAAGGAGAAAAAAATAATTTTTTTAAATACAATTTTAAAAAATCGGAGAAAAAATGCTTATTCAAAATTACCTTTTCTAGACCTGGAGAAGTAAGTATGTAGGAAACTTTTACAAATATTGAATTATGTCTGTACCACGTTTTAAAAGCTAAAAAAAGCGTGTATAAAAAAGTTTTAACAAGGAAACTTAGTTGTGATGTTTATAGAATTTGCAAGTATTTTAGACCAGAACAAATTAGGAATCTAGTGATGTTTAAGGTATAAAATATCATGTTTCCTAGCAACAATTTGGGTCTTTTTTGTCCTCAAATCGAAATATTACCTCCATGTGGATCACAGTACTTAAAACATATATTTCTATAAAGTGAAACACTTTTTTCAGCAAATCTAAAATTTTAGAAACCTATGAAAGTTAAAACAACAGAAAATGTAAAATATAGAAAATTTCACTTAAAATCCGGTCTGCTTACTTTTTACTGAAATCTAATGGGCTTTTGTCATTTAAACAACTGTCAAATCAGAAAAACTAATAAATATTCAGTTAAAAATAAATCTTTAAATTTTGCTTACCGATTCGGTACAAATAAATTATGTATTTCTTATTATTAATAATAATATTTTTATTATTATTCATTTTTTTGAAATTGGTTTGATTTTTTATATTTAATTTTTTTATCTCAAAAATGTAGACACACACTATTCACACATCTTTCATTAAAGGCTGAATGTTGGTATGTGTATCAAATAGAATTGAAATAAATTTGGACATAAAACCACAACTAAAAAAAATTAATTAAATTTTTTAAATATTTTGTTTTTTTTTGGAATAGACAACAACGAAATTTAAATTTATAATAATTGTAACTGGTTTTGTGGATATATTTTTAATAAATTTCAGACAAATGAAAAAAAAACATTAATGAAACTGAGAAAAATTGGTAAATGATAGAATATTATTACAAAAAAGTTGTAATAAATATTTCTTTGCAAGATAAATGCGTTCTAAAATTTTTTCCAAATAATTCTAAAAAGTGTTTTCGCATTTTAATAAAATTTATAGTTTACACTCAGAATATTATGTAGTTAACTGTTTGTAGTTTAATAAAAAAGTTTTCCGTTCCATTTAAAAATAAAGGAACATACATTTATTTTTCAAAGAAATATTTAAATTAACATTTTTATACATTTATTCAATATGATTTACTATCATTTACCGATTTTTTTCAGTTTCATTTATTATTTTCATTTGTTTGAAATTCAATAAAAATTCACCCACAAAACGGAAACTTGTGGTTTATTTGTGTCCGTTACAGTTATTACAAATTTAAATTTTGTTTGCTGTCTGTTTCAAAAAAAATATTCTAAAAATTTCAATTTGTTTTTTTATTTCAATTGGTGGTAAATATACAAAATTTTTCAATACAAATTACAAGAACTTCATAAACACACATACATACACAAACACATTAACACAAAAAGTGTTTATAACTTCATATGCATACATACACTCACAATATTATTTCGTTAAAAACAACTTAAAATACATATTAAATTAACCGAAAATACAATCAAAAAGAGGACTACTGATTTTCCATTATATTCAACCCATTTTGTTGTTTATTTTTAATCATTGTTTAATAATCGACAAAAGTAAAAACAATTGAAAGTCGTTTAAAATAACCATCAAATTTTTACTGACAAAAAGTTAGAAAAAACTACTTTTGTGGTTTGTTTTTTAAATTGAAAGTTTTTTTATTTGTATGTAATAACAAAACAGAACACAACACACGCAGATGTATACGTTTTTATTGACTTTGTGTGTACATATATTTGAATAATTTCTTGTAATTTTTATTGAAATAATTTTGTATATATACAAACTATATTGGTAAAAAAAACAAATAGGAATTATATGAACTTCTGTTTTTTACAGCAGAAAACATAAAATTTTACATTTAACAGAAAATATCAACTCCTACTGAATGTCTGTAAATTTTTATAGTTTGTTTTTTGAATGACTGATTCAAATAGTTAAAAAATATATTTCTATGAATTTCAATTGATTCTTCATTTAAAAACAAACTTTACGTATTACTTTTTAAATAAACTACAGTCGGTAACGAAAAATATATTGTGAGTGTACATTTTGTATTGTACGAGTATATTAAAAAAAGGCAAAAAATACAAAAACGGAAATAATTTCAAATAAATGAAAAAAAACATTTATTTTTTAAGGATTGGTAGGTAAAAATTTGACATTTATTTTAACTGATTATATCATTTGTTTCATACGGATGTGTCAGTTGATTAATCAACATTTAAAAATAAATAACAAATGGCATTTAATTTAAATGCAAATTAAGAAGACCGGTTTTTAAATGAAATATCATTTCTTTTAAATGATATTTTCAGTTTTTTTAACTTACAAACTTTTTTAAGTGTACGTTTGCACCCGGTTTGAAGACGGTTAGTGATGTCCGATGGATTCAAAATGTTATACCTGAATTATATCGGTTAATTCGGTTCCTTTGTAACGTGCCGTTACAAATATACTTATTCTAATACCCAGTATTACTTCTTTTACCCATACCCAATATCATATTTTTTGCAACACCTTGTATAATTCTCATAAAGTTGGGAAAGTTATTTACATATGGTGTGAGAGTTAAAGGCTGTAAGGGGAGCTAGAACCGAGGGTCAGATCGGGTAATACTTCGACCCGGGAACGAGGTATTACATGATTTCTCTACAGGTTCCTGACTCCCTACACGAGAACCGTTGTCTGTTCTTATCATTATTTAGCCGTATTATTTGAACACAAGAACCGTTGTTTTTCTCGTCGTTAGCCAACCGTATTTTTTGAACACGAGAACTGCTATTTATTCTCGTTTGTAGTTAGTCGTATTATTCTAGAGTTCGGTAAATATTACCTTCGTGTAGTGCCGATCATATACGATAAAAACTCGTACAATGTTCTATAGTAAATCTCGCTATTCGAACACCAAAACGTGGTTTCCTCTAAATCCGTGTCGTATTGTCGGCCATCGTTGTAAAGGATTGGGTTATCGTGTATTATTTTATAATTACTTCAAAGGAAGCAGACCTGCGTCACACCTTTGTATATACGAATATTTAATATAAAGTTTGGTACCAAGTAGATAAAGAAAAGTCGAGGCGAAAATCGATTGAAATTTTTCATAATGAATTCAAGGCGAAAAAATCATATTTTGTTTGTTTTTAAAAAAAAATTTGTTACAAAAGATACTCGTATCTTTTTAGAGCAAATGATAAATTAATCCAAATGTATATTTCGTTATCTTCCTTAAAACGTATAACAAATGGAACGCGGATCCAAGTTATTATTTTTTTTAGTATGTGTATGTGGTATAAACTCCTTTTTCTATGCAATGCACTGCATTTGTAGGGTATCCCCTGAGCGTTAGTTTAAAATAAAAAAAAGAGTGCTTCGAGTATTTTACTTGGAGGTTATTGTGGTGGCTCGGTAATTGCACATTCATCTTATTTCTTCCTTTGCTTTGAGATTTATGATTACGATACAAGTTTTTAAATTAATTACATCTTCAACAATCCTAGTACATACTACCTTTGCTTGTTGTAGGGTACATATTCTAATTTATGCTTTATTATAAAACGAATGTAATAAAATATTTTTATTCTTTTCTCGTTTATCTTCTTTTATTTTTTATTTATTTTTCATAATTTAATAAACATAGAAAGTCAATATCATGTCGTCGACTTTATCATCATGCATAAAATCAGATCAAATTTTTTCGTATAAAAATACAATGATTATTTTTTTTTTTTTGAATATCTGTAGTAGCTAGCTGCAACTCGAACTTAGAATATTTGAACTGTAACTGCCAATCGTGCATGAAAAAAGAAAGAAATAATAAAATATATAAAACAACTAGAAATTAAATAAAATGTTTTAAACATTATATTTAAAATAAGTTTAAAAAAATATATTTCGTATGTTGCAAACTCTTTCAAATAATAAAAAAAGGAATGACTTTGCAAAAATATAAAAAGACAAGGAAGATACTCCAAGCTAAGCACTCCGATTTTAATGAAACTTTAATATGTTATGGAAATGAAAATTCTAAGATCTCGCATATGGTGCTCGGTATCGCTGGAAAGGGATTTATAATGGTCGTATTTACCTCTTACTAAGTTATAAAAATTATATAAACTTTTTGACTTCCAAATTCATATACTTAACACCATATTTCATTTAAGTGAACTCTCTATAAGTGTAATCTCTTTTTTGGTGTATCAAGAATACTTTTCGGAATAACTTTGCTAACTACCACTTTTGAAGAATACATTAAGGCTATGCAATTTTTATTTTTAAATTCGAAAGTTTTTAACATCGTCCCGAACAAAAAATTTATCAAAACAAGTCAATATTTTTCGTTATAATTCATATCCTTAATCCGCGAAGTGACCAACAATAAATTATTGTAAGATGTATTTTCTCTATCATATACCGAAATTTCTTACGAATTCGTATGTTACGCATGGAATACTTTCCTCGTCAGTATGAATGCTGGATTTGAACGTTAGGAGCATACTTATTTAAATGGTATTTTATTTTTTCAATATCTGAAATTGCGCAAAAGGAAAACACTCAGTATTTTTGGACGATCAATGAAATTAGTTTTACAATGTATTTTCCATTTCTTATAAAGATTATTATCAAACGTCCCCATGAAATTGTTATTAATTAAGAGGGAATGGTCTAAACAAATTATATATGTATCGTTTAATAATAATAGCCACCCTAATATCAAACTATATGCAACAACATGTATTCATATGCAACATTGATAAATGTTATGCTGGCAATGAAATCGTAAATATTATCAAATAGTTTACATGTGGCCACCATAAAAAAAATAAGTTCCACCATTTATACAGTAGTTTCTTTTGGTTGTTTTTGTTTTCTATGTTAAAATATTTAAGACGTTTCCTTGTGTTTTTGTTTTTTTTTATATTGTTTTTGTTTAACATGAACTCACGTGATCCTGCATGCATTCGTTATTGGATTTTGTTATTATATTTTTTGTTGGTTCGTAAAAAATTGATATCATAAAATTTTAATTAAATACATGTTCTCAGCATGCTGCCAGAACTGTTCTACACAGTATTTACTGGAAGCATAAAATAAAAGCTTTCAAATGTGTAAGTATGTGTATATCTTAAAGAATAGGCGCTAAATTTAAGTTGTTCGTTACCCTTTTTTACTGGTAGTGCAACAAAAATAAAATCTTATTGTATAATATAATATCATAATCTTTAAGATTATATATAAATATATAAAGACATATAAAGCCTAACGAGGCTGATTAGAAATGGCGGTTTTAATTATAGCTTGTTATGAAACAGCCTTCCTAATGGCACTTTTTTAGAAATCTGGAAGACATTAATAGGATATACATAATGGTTTACTTCAAATTGCAACTTACACTATTCCCGCGTCTCTGGGATAAAAAAACAAAATAATATTTGTATATGACGCTTTCCATACCAACTATCCATATAAAAAAATATGATTTGAATAAAAATTAAAGCAACTTTTAAAATTTTTTCAAAAAGTGGACTGGACGTGGTTAAATATTTACAGCGGTCAAAAAAAGTATTCGACAAACTGCTTGTTTTTCATAATCATGAAAAATATGTTAAAAAAATTCTACAAAATGAAAAATATAAAAATGCAGATTATTAGCTTAAAGTATTATCTCTTTATTTATGAAACAAAAAATACAACAAAAAACAATATTCTGGAAAAAAAATACAAAAACAAAAACATGTTATATTTCAACGCAAAAAAAGTATTCGACAACGTTGCTCTGGTTGTAATTAACGGGAAAATATTGATTAAAAATAAATAATTAATATTTAATATTTAGTTGCTCTTCTTTTTGATTTATAACGGCTTTTAAACGCTTTGGCATTGATTTAACAAGATCTAAAATGTAGTTTTGGTCAATTTTTTGCCACTCTTCTAGAAGGATTGATTTAAGCTGGTTTTTGTTCCTGAAATTTCTTTTCCTTATATTTTGCTCTAAGCAGGCCCATAGGTGTTCGATGGGGTTTAAGTCTGGGGACTGTGCAGGTGGTTTAATCACGTTTGGACAGTTATACAACATCCACAACCTTGTATTTAGGGCCATATGTTTTGGATAATTATCCTGATAATAATGAAAATCACTTGAAACACCCAAAATTTCGGCACTTGGCTTAAGATTTTCCTTGAGTAGGTTTATGTAGTACTGATGGTCCATTATTCCATCAATGAAAACTAAATTACCCACGCCTGAAGCCCCATACATCCCCAGACCATAACACCGCCACCACCGTGCTTTACAGTAGGCACCATATTTCGCTCCTCCAACTCGGAATTAGGCTTTCTATACACCAGAACCTTACCATCACATCCAAACAGGTTGAATTTAGACTCATCAGGAAAAATGGTCTTCATCCAAAACTCCATAGGCTTATTCACATGCGCTTTTGCGAAGTCAACTCGAGCTTTTCTGTTCTTTTTTGAGATATGCAGCTTTTTCCTAGCTGATCTTGCGTGATAATCGTTACTGTGTATAACATTACGCACGGTCTGAGGTGTAACTTGATATTAAGATCATGTTCTAGCTGTTTTGTTAAAACTGTAGCGTTGATCTTAGGATTTTTTTTATTTCACGCAAGATCCACCTTTCGTTTACTTCATTAAGTTTTTTTGGACGCCCACTTCTTTGTACATTTTCAATACTTTTAGTTTTTTTTTGTATTTATTTATGATGTAGTGAATAGTTGTTCTAGGTCTTCCAACAATTTCTGCTATTTCTTGTTCAGTTATTCCCTTTTTAAAGTGTGTAATTATTATTTCTTTAACATCTAAAGAAATCTCTGCACCCTTTCGACCCATGTTAACAATTAATTCAATAAATGAAATTAAGACATTAAAAAATATTAGTAATAATGAAAGACATCAATATAAATTTCAAAGAAACGGTGCTTTTCCCGAATACTTTTTTTGCGTTGAAATATTACATGTTTTTGTTTTTGTATTTTTTTTTTTCAGAATATTGTTTTTGTTGTATTTTTTGTTTCATAAATAAAGAGATAATACTTTAAGCTAATAATCTGCATTTTTATATTTTTCATTTTGTAGAATTTTTTTAACATATTTTTCATGATTATGAAAAACAAGCAGTTTGTCGAATACTTTTTTTGACCGCTGTATAATCACAGCGCTCAGTTTTCGTAACCCTTAAATAAATATAGTTCGATATCGAAATTTTTATTATTATAAATATAGTTCGATATCGAAATTTTTATTATTATGAAATCGTTTTGGAAAGCAGCCAATTTCGCGTTCCGATCCTGTCAACTGGCCGTCTAAATCGTGTGATACCTTTTCTTTGGGGTTATGTGAAGTCAAAAGTCTTCGTCGATAAGCCAGCTAAGCTTCAGGACTTTGAAGCCAAATTTCTTGCGTAAGTCGCGAAATGCGTTAATCACAATGCTTGCGTAAAACGCAATGCTGAAAAGAGTGATCGAATTGGACCTTCCGAATGGACCACAGAACCTACAGCAAAATCGCGACCATTCAAAAAAAATTATCTTTAAAAAGTAATTGTTATTTTGGGTCATTAAAAAGATTCCGACATCCAAACCAATTTGAAGTGTATTATTTAAAATGTAAAAATGTCTAAATGGATCTCTCTTTATCTTAACAAATAATGATGGTCGTACCGGGTACGTGCGCTTATTACAAAAGATGCGCTCTACCGATTGACACCAAACTTTAATAATATGTAAGGATCGTCTTCAGGAAGGTTTCTAATAAGTTTCTTTCCAATAGGTAACGCTGTAGTCGTGATCTTTTAATATTTCCTATTTATCATACGGTTTTGCTCTTTGCTTGTTTCTACGCTAACAACGTAGCAGACTTTACTCGATACCTATAAATAAAATACAATCAAAATTAGCTCTCAATTACTTAGTTGCTGCATATTTATATTTCACTACATTCCGTAAAGGATCACTATGCATAAATATTTTGGTTCATCTTCATCTTTATTAAATTTATATCTTTCATTTCGTCTATAAATTATATAATTGTTATTTGCTGAAAAAACCATAATTAAAACTTTTACTAAATACACAATTTCAGGAAAATAAAATTTAAAGGAAACTAGTTCAGTTGATATTCAAGACGTTTTACTTATTTTTCTATTAACTTATTTTTTGAGTGTACAAACATTAATTACCCCATACCTGCAAATTTTTTAGCTAACTTAATTTAAATTGTCAATGTATTTATCAATTTCCTAAAATTTAACTTGCCTAAACTTAGCAGACCATGATTCTCAACTTCATTGAATATTCTGCAGATAAAAATATACTCTGAGTCTCAAAAAAAAAACTGCACATTATTTTTTTATGTTTTCAACATTATTTGACTAATTTTCCTTATCGATTTATTCGACAATTTTTGTTATTTGAAAAACATATTTTCTGCTTTTATAATAAAAACTATAAAAAAAAATCTTATAAAAGATACCACAAAACAAAAATACTTTATATTTGCAGCATCAAAAGTAATTGTCCATTTAAAAAAAAGAAAATAATTTTAAAAACTTTAGTATTTTGTTTGCTTTGATTAAAGCTTTCAATCTTCTGGGCATCCATTCTGTTTACTTCGGAAGAGATTCTAGCTGGTAGGTGTTAATTTTCTTATTTGGCGGTATATATGCTCTAAAAATGTCCAAAGGGGTTAAGGTAATCTGTTTTATTTATAGTGCTCTCTACAAATATCGATCACTCACACAGTATAAAAAACTGAATCGTGAGGAATCTTCAGGAATTATTTTTGATTTTTCCCTTTATATATGAGATCATGGTCATATATGTTATCATGGGCATATATAATTATGTGTTGTCATGTATGATCATGCATATTCATATATTTTCATATGCGATGTTGTAGACATTTTTGCAAGACTGCTAACAAGTTCTCCTAATTATATGTTATCGTTCTTATGTCCTAGTTACTTAAGCGGAATTTTTGTTACTTAGTACCAGTCCAACATTAATTTCGTAAAGACAAATTCAGAATGCAGAAGGCTGCTTTAACAATTTACGCAAAAAGCCTTTTTATGTTATAATCTTTATAAAAATTGACATAATAAAATCAACATTTTAGAGTAGAACATAAAAATATAAAAATATGAAACATAAATTTAATAGTAAAGTGAGGACAACAAATGGAACTTTAAAAGAAAAAACTCTTGTGATCGTATTATTAGTTAAATAGAAAAATAAAATTCACTTTATTGATCAGGAACTTAATGAGAAAAATAAAATATGATTCAATTAAACTTTCTATTCAAACACTAAATTGTTATAATAAATATTAATTAACCCTTTAAAAAGATCAAGACACATACACACTAAATTAAATAATTTATTATTTATACATTTTATGTGCACATTTTTCGCTTTGTAGATGAAAATCTTTGATAGTAAACTTAAATTCAGTTATATACAAGTTAGTCAGTATATAAATAGTTATAACTGGTAAACGTTTTCAATAGCATAATGGTGGTCAAAACTAATCACATTTAGCTAAAAGGTTGGAGAAAAAAACTGACGTTTTTATAAGATTAAGACCAGCAGCAATGTTTTTAAACAAAGCGAAAAAAAAACTCTTTTTTACTTTAAACTACTGCACTATGAGTCAAGCCAAATAAAAAAATTGTTTCTTGGAAGTACAATTTCAACATTAGCTCCCATTTTTAGAAAAACTTATAGTTTATGAAAAATGTAAGATATTTTTTCGTTCAGTTCAATATCATGAAAAATTAAATTATTATTATATTTTTCAATCACACATACACAAAAACTATTATTAGCCGCAAGTCGAATGGAAAGCGTTTTCTGGATAGCTACGACCTTCATCAACATTCTTCGTTCCATTTCTTTCGTTCATAGTGAGTAATTGCGATAGATTATAATTTCTAGAACAGTTGTTGGCCTCCATTGGCGAAATTGTTGAAGCTTTTAAGTGCACAGTCCTGTTATGTTATTTTACTGCAATGGGGTTAAGTGCTAAGGGAACAATGAAGGCCGACTTTGTGCTATGCATGAGAGATACAAATTCACACATATTTCAAACGCGCAACCTTCTTTGTAAATATATTGTATACTTTTCTTATATATGCACAATTTTTAACAATTTAAATGGAAATACTTTTGAAATTTGGAATTGAACAAAATTAATACTATTAGTACACTCACAATATTATTTTGTTAATAACAACTTAAAATACATATTACATTAATCGAAAATACAATCAAAAAGAGGACTACTGATTTTTCATTATATTCAACCCATTCTGTTGTTTATTTTCAATCATTGTTTATTTGTATGTAATTACAAAACATATGTATATTTGAATAATTTCTTGTAATTTTTATTGAAATAATTTTGTATATATGTATACAAACTATTTTGGCAAAAAATAGGAATGGAATTATTTGAATTTCTATTTTTTGAAGCAGAAAACATAAAATTTTACATTTAACTGAAAATATCAACTCCTACTGAATGTCTGTAAATTTTTATAGTTTGTTTTTTGAATGACTGATTCAAATAGTCAAAAAATATATTTCTATTAGTTTCAATTGATTCTTCATTTAAAAACAAACTTTACGTATTACTTTTTAAATAAACTACAGTCGGTAACGAAAAATATATTGTGAGTGTAGGATTTTAGATCATATAATAATATTCTTTTTATAAATTATTTTATTGTAAAGAAACATGAATTTTTTTTTATTATTAAATTATAGAGAATAAAAATTGAGAAATTCCACAGAGCCAGCAGGATAAAATACTTAGAATTTTCGGTTGACACTACCCAACCTTATCAATATCCACGTTCTCCTTTCTCTCCTTTGGTCATTGCTTTTTGATGATTGTCTATTTTATATTGGGTGTTTGGAAACAAATTAACAAACTCGAAAACAACACACAATTAGGCTAACATCAAAGAAATTTAACAATTTATATTTTAATGCTCTATAAAATTATCTAAAATCATCAGCTTGGCGGCATATAATTTAGTCGAGCCGCGTAATTTGATAAAACTTGCTGCTAAATAATGCAAAATTTTATAATTTGGAGGTCGTCATACTATTAAAAAATACACACATTTCATATCGAAATATGGATTTTAAGTAAATTAACATTTCAGCTAAGAGCTAACCGACAGTTTTTGCTGCTAGAGACAAATTAAATTCCTCTAGATCAGGCAAGAAAATCGCAAAAACTTTGTCGATGCGAGAAATTCTGAAACGGTGTGCATAGGTCCTAAAATATTTGTGACTTAAATGTGATAAAAATTCGACGCTTCAGTGTATCCCATTTACATGAATTTACATGCCTATTTGAATTTTTTACAACCGTTCAAACATTTTTACGATGTAAAAAAAAACGGATCGGTTAACCGGTTTTTTTTTTTTTTTTGTAAAAACCGAAAGCGGTTAAAAAATGATGTTGGAATAAACCGCAAAGTGTTTTTTTTTTAAATTCCGGTATTTTGCATACTGTCACCACCACGCTACAGTATCGAATAACTATTTCCGTTTATTCTCCATGATTGCAAAATAAAATAATTTTTTGTATTTAAATTTTGTATATTATTCGATCTATTTGTTTTAATTATATATTTTTAATTTTTATCAGTAAACACTAATTATTTATTAAATGGAAAAAATTGTGAGGATCAGCGCTAGAGGGAGTGTACACTTTCGACCTGAGCGACGAGGTCGTCTTCAGCCTCCTTAAGAACCACCGGACCCACAAGCAACTCATGGTTTTGAACAGGCTTATATGTCACAGACCCTACAGAATATGACCATGCGAAATTCCTTTTTTCATAGTTAGCGTATGATTTCCCGTACAAACTGAGCTTTTTTCCATTTATTTTGAATTACCCTTGTCAACCACATCCGATTTTGGAAGCAGTCGAAAGTGTGCACTCTCTCTAGCGCTGATCCTCACAATTTTTTCCATTTAAAAACACAATAGTGTTAACTATTCGTTAGTAACTTTAAATTATGATCTGTAGCCTGATAAAAATTAAAAATATAAAAATAATTTTTCATTTGAAAAAGTTTGTGATCTTGAACTGATTTCCTTTGTTTCACCTAAAATTTAGACATATCAGAATAAACTCCACTATGAAACCGCACTCGAGTAACAACAGTGAGTAATCGTTAAATACGTTCTAATCAAAAAAATTAATTTTACCAATCGAAATGTATTATATTATATGATCGAAAATAATTATAAAACAAAAATCCAAAAAGGAAAACAAAAACAAACACACGTCTTTCAACAAATTTCAATGATTCTTTTTTCTCTTAGAGCTTCTTTTACAATTAACACTTTAAGGATCGAAGAATGTTTACAAAGTTCGTAGCTGGCCAGTAACTGAATACCATGCGCCTAATGTCTAATAACCTTTTAATGTGTATTTTCAAAATTACAAAATATAATAATTTTTCATTGAAAAATTTTTCATGACTTCGCTTTGAATTATGAAAAATTCCAAAAATATTTGTCTAATGAAAGGTTTGTTCATGTTTATGAATAAACTCATATTTTTTAAAATATAAGAATTGTAAATAATATATTCAAATCTCATTAAAATGAAGTTTAGTAAATCCAGTTCCATTGTGTTTTAACACATTTAAGAGAAATTCTCTAAGTAGTTCACATTTTGTATTTAGAGGGGGAAGAAGCCTATATGTATTGTTAAAGTTAATGATAAACCGACAGACAACTGAAATATAATAAAATTAATGACACATCATTACGTTAATATTGTAGTACGCGATCATGTTGCAAGTAGCACTAAACAACAACTTTGAAAGCAAGCAGAAACAACACAATCAACAACAGCAAACAAATAACCAACTTAAAACAGAGATTCAACAACAGAGTTTTTCTTTTTAGGTTTTTGTAGTGAATGAGCTACTCTATTTTTGTTTTTGGCCAAGGCTCATTGGGTCAAAAAACAGCTATATAGCTTACAAACAAAAACCCAAGATAAAGTAGTTACTTTGAAAAAAAAAAAAAAAAAAACAAAATAGCATTTAAGAAAACGATTAAGGACTAAACATTTAAAATTTCCATAAACAATGGCCGTTTAAATTATAGTTACCTACTTCAGGGTATTTTAGCAAGTGTGTGGTAAAAAAATATTTTACAACGTTTTAAAATAACATTATTAGGTCAAACAGCAGTTACTTGAATGGAAGTTTTAATAGTACATTATAAATGGACTATTTTCTAACAGATTGAAGTTGCATTTAGATTTGAGTGTAAGAATTTATATTGGAATTTTTGTACATTCTTAAAAAATGTTCTTTTGCGGTAGAGCACCAGATTTTAAGGAAATTTCAATTTGTTTTTTGGAGAAACAAAACTCAAAAAACTATGATCAAAAATGGGACTAAAATGGGAAAAAATTTACTAATTTAGTCAAAACTTTATTTTGAAGACTGCATATTTTGGAATAATAGTGTTAGTGTCATAAAGAATTGCTCAATATTTTTCCCAATCTGTCAAAATGTGGGCATTTTTAAGTAGTAACGTGTGTTTGAAAATTGATATTCAAGATCAAATGGATGCCCTGGATATTGCCGCCGCAGCAGGTTCATTACTTTATGGTGCCGGAATCCATGATTTCTCAAAAATTTATAAACCGATCTTGTTAAAATTTTGTACACTTCTTCAAAACAACATAATCTAATGCTTGAATGAAGAATTTTTTTATTACAACTTATTTTATGAGGTAATTTTACCAAAAAAAAATGGACTTTTTGTTCACAGCTCCGTCAAAAAATCTAATATCAATTTCTTCTTTTTCCTTTGTTCCGGCACGAGCTTTAGACATCAACTAACGGAAAAAAAATAATTTTTTTAATTTCTGATGAACCAGTTACAAGTTATCCTGACTACGCCAAAAGCACATTTTTTGAGAAATCAATGACTGAATTTTCTAAATTTTTAAATAGAAATTTCCAAAGTATTTGCATACCGACATTAGCGAGAAAACTGGCACAACTCAAAAAAAGCCATTCCGAGATAAATGCATTTACAGTTTTTAATTAAGCCTAACTGCTGAGAAAAGTACAAAACACTTTTGGACGCCACTTAATGAGAGAATATCTCTATCAATACCATTTCTTGATATGCTTTTTATTATGGTGTGGTCCATATTTTTACATCATTACCTCAAAAGTCGAGTCTTTCAGTTATGCCGGTATTTACATGCAGTTATAAATGAACTTTTTGCTCGTCATGTTCAAAATTTTTAAGCCTTCGTCCTTTTATCCTCTAGACATCAGATTGTCATTTCCTTGTTACCTGTTGTGATTGTCAATTCCTTGTTGCCTGTTTTTTAATCACCGGATTTATTTTTTTATAGTAAAACTTTAATATTTTGATTCTTAATCTTAAATAAATTATGTTTCTCCAATAGAGCTTCAGTTTTTGCGTTTTTGAAAATATTTTTTTTTCTTTTACATTATACTATGACATTCGACTGTCAATTAAGACAAAAACAAAATTTATTTCTAATTAAAAAACTATTTAACGAAACAAAATAAATCCATAAATAAATCCGATGATTAAAAAACAGGCCTAATGACAAAAGTCTTATTGGACGAAACTCAACAATCACTTTATCAGGTAGGATCTCCGATGACCTACCTAAAATAAGTATGCTTTTATCAGAGAGTACGCATTTAAGAGAGATTTTACTTCTCACTGTTCTCTCGGGTTGAGTCCTTCAGAGAAGCATTGACGGAGTCTGCTTCCAAATTTCACATATGGATTGTTTATATTATGAAAAAGATTGTTCTTCTCTGTTTCATACAATTATTTACTAAACGTATCATTGAATCTTCAACAGTATATAAGTTTCATCATACGATAGCATAGTTAGTTCTTAATGTATGTTCATTGGGCATTTTAAAATACCTTTTTGACTGTTTTATGTTTGTTGTCAAAACATTTACTCATCTTCCTTTTCACAAAACTCTGTTTCTCTGGAGGAGAAAATAAGAAGTGATCAGTAAAACATTATTATGAAATACAAAAAAAAAAAGCATAAATAGAATTCATATGAAGATCATCACACATTCCACAAGAAACTCAATTGATGGGCCGCATATGACCGCGTGTATGTACGCATGTGCGCGCGCGCCTTTAGAGAGATCTCAAAAATTATAAGTAAGCTACCCAACCATTGTCGTATTGTGTTGAAGTCAAAACAGTATCTAAAATATACTGCTGTGATCCTTTACTCTTTCTTTACTTTTTTTTCGATTTCTTTCATAATGCAAACACATAAAAGTATTCGTGGCAAATAACCATAAATCGTACAAGCTGCCATTTAGTTAAGTTTTTGTTGCCAATACGCAAACCTTTTTTTTCTTTGTTCGCGTAGATTAAAAAAAGGGAATATTATGCTCAAATATTTATTTCACCTTTATTGATATTCTATTCTAGTATAAATTATTTTGAAGTGTACTTTGTATTTGTAATGCGTACCCGTTGTTGTTATAACAATAATAAAGATGGTATTTGTTGGCATTTTTCGTTATGAAAAAAGGTTAAAAGAATTTAAAATATGTTAAGAAAAAAGTATACAAAATTTTGATATATAAACAGAAATCTTAAACGGTTATTATATTCAGCTTTATGATACGTGCATACCGAACCCCAAAATAAATTTTCGACTTTAAAATAACATACAAGTTTTGGATGAAGTGCACTTTGTCGGGCGTTTCTCAAAAAAAAAAAAAAATATATATATATGACCCCCTCTGGAATAAAAAAAGAAAATTTTTCATATCTTCCATTTTTGGGGCTTGGTCCTGTGGGACCCCCAAAAACTGCCTCCAGCGCTTTTACATCAGAAAATGCTTTTTCCATGATATACTGTTTGTGGATCTCTCTAAAAATTTTTCCCTGCTACGCTTTTAAATCATGATCTATGATATGTGGCTCCGTCTTGATCCATTTAGGATCCCTTTGAGGTGATTTCGAAAAAAATTAAAAATTCTGCCTGCGGCGCCGTTTGATCCACTCAATAACTTCTGGACCCCTTTTCAAAAAAAAAAAATTAAAAGAAAAAACTGATTTCCCAAAAATAATAAAAAATTGTCCGAAAAAATTGCTTGAAATCGTCCCTATTTTTAAAATCGCGTTATTTTAAAAAACATTTCTAAAAAAAAGTATTTTATGAGATCCTGAGGAAATTTCCATTCATTTGAGTACCAATAATTATATGTTACTACGTCACAGGCCCCAGCCCCGGAAGATATAAAAAAAAATTCTTTTTTGTTCTAGAGGGAGTCATGTATTTTTTTTAGCAACGCCCGACAAAGTGTATTTTTGCCCAAATTTTTTAACGAGAACTTCAAAAACGAAAATACGTATTTTGTGGCCTGGAGTTTTGTAAACATTTTTAATTCGTATGTATTGAACATTATTGAAACTAAGTGCACTACCATAGACAAATGTGTATGTAAAACTTATATGTATACATTTTGGTCTACAAAAATGCACACAAAATGTATTAATAAGCATATTTTATTTATAAATACACATTTTGTGTTTATAATTAATATTTTCTGCTTCAAAATAAATATTTATCATGAAGTGAGTAAATGTATTAACATTTAAATGTAATCATGGAATGTTTCTTAAAGTTGACTTCCAATTTATTAATTTTTACTTTCAAAGAAATAAATATTCTTCATTTTTGCAGCCTGTAAGCATTTCAATTAGCATGAAAATTAATGGATTTGCTAGTTGCGTTAGATTGATTGGGCTCTGCAAAAGCAACATGAACACTATAGATGTAATTTTATTTATTTATCAAGAATTTTGACATTATTTTTCAAGAAATTTTCCTGGGAACACATATTATAAAATTCGGGTTTCTAGTTAAAGTCTTTAACGTTTTTAAACCTCCAGTGTTACCACGTTCCTTAACATCGTTTCTAACATCACGATGAATCTGTTTTCTCTGTGTACAAACTTCAGAAAATTAGCAAGTTAAATTACTTCCAATTTAATACAAAAAAATAGTTAAATTTTAAAATAGTACACGTTTAGCAGGCGTTTGTGCCAAATTTTTTTATGAGTGTAGAGTTATATCAATATGTATTAAAAAATTCCATTTACTTTTTGCGCATACTACTTATTGTTAAATAGTTATTTTGTATTTGTGATGATCAGTTGCTGATTTGTTTTATTTTGTTGCAGTTGTTACAATTGCTATTTATAAACATTGATTGCATTTACTTGTCTAGTTAGTTATTAAATAAGTACAGCTATGTATGTACTCACGTAAGTTCATCATTAAGGTTGAATCGAAAATTATAGTTTTTTGTAAAATTTAAATTGTCTTTTTTTACACAAAATTTATTGTAGATTTGCTACAATGTAAGGTATACTTTTGAAATTTAAATTGTTACAGAAATATGGAGATGATTTACAGATTGAAGAGGGTTTATTCAATTAAAATATTTTACGTTAAAACGAATAGTTGTTGTGTAAATTAAAGTTGCTTATGCACAAATTGTTTAAAATTGTAGTCTCTTTTGAATAAGGTTCAAGTAAAAGTTTGAATTAAATCTGTGTCCATTTTCACTAAGGGGAGCTGTAAACCTACCTTAGGACTTACTTGATACTTTAGTAAACCATAGCTTTTTTAAGAAATCTGCTCTTGACTTAAGTCAACCGGCCACAAACCTCGAAAAATGGCGTGTAAAGGAGTGGTCTGATCCTCAGTAAAATTCAAACATACATGAGAGTGGATAACAAGCCGACTTTCAGGCTTAAGAGTATGTCCTATTTTTGAACGTGAGTTGGTATCTTTTGTTCCGATACTTGTTATGGGTTATAATAAGTTAAAATATTTTTTCCGGATGTCTTTATCGCTATAAATATTGTCAAAACTTCGGTTATGCAATAGACACTTATACGATTTATGGCAAATAGACTAAAAATATCTTAAAAAATACATTTTAAAAAGGCTAAGGTAATTTTTTCTACTAAAAAATTAACTTCATATAGAAGATCAAATTCTCCTTTGTGAAGAGGTTGGTAACACTGCTTAATTGTGAAAAACTCCCGCTTTAGCGAGTTGTTTTAATGCTAAGTTTTTCTACTTTTGGGCACAAAAAAAAAACACGAACAAAATTAAAATTAAACCATTGAGAATCTTATTGGCATATTTAGAAATAATCGAAAATGTTTCTGTGTATTTATTTTAATCCAGTCTCTTTGATTTCGTGCCATTTGTTGTTCTTATCCGTCCTCGAATATTTATTTTTTTTTTGTGTTTCTTTTGATAAATAAAGTGCTTGAGTACATTTATTTATGGACGTCCTTCTGTTATTTCTAGTAAAGAACCCAACAGCCACATGCGTGTTATTAAAACATATTTTGTACTAATTTAATATGTAATTTAGTTGCTTTTAAACATTTAATTTGTTAAGCTTAAACACAAATCACACTTTGGTTATCTTCTCTTTTTATAGATTAAACTTTAAATGAAATTGATTTATGTAGAACATTAAAATTTGAATTAATTTTATAGATAAATGGTATTATTGTGAGTATATTCGGCTACGACGAATTTTAATGCCCTTAACAAATTTTTGCGGTAAACCTAAAAATGTTCAAAAGAAAAACATTAAGTAATTCCGAAAAAAACTATATATACATTTTAAAAGAAGTTATCTACATTTTCTAATTATCATAAAATCTAATTCTAATCTTAGAATTTTACAAGGACCTTAGTCTTTGTTCTTTTATAATTTTGACACCTGGGAATCAGTTCTAGTATCTGTTTCATAGAACTGGTGGTAAAAGAACATGTTCTAGAATAAATTAAAATTTAATCTTTTCTATAAAATATTCTGGGTAATTTATAGAAAAATTTTAATTTTTTTATTATTAAAGTAAAATTACCTTATTCAATGTTGATGCTTTTATTTTTATATCTATTGGCTCAACAAAAAATTTGTTAATTTAACACCATATTTTCATGTATTTGGTTTTGAATCAGATTTGTTTATTTTAATGCAATTTTTTGTTAAATCAATAAAACTGCAGTTTTATTTTTATTTATTTTGAGGTTTAAAATTTTTTAAAATTATAGGGTATCTTTACCTCCCCGGAACTGGTCAATATCTACTTAGGGTATGTATTGATATATTGTAGGGAAAAAAACATTTTGTCAGTTTTCGAGATATGAGCCATTTCATAAAATGAAACTTTTTACAAAAAAAAAAAAAAAAATTGCGAGGGTTTAAACCGCTCAGGTGCATTTTTCGAATAGAGATGAGGTTTCCAAAACTAGGAGGCGACGAAATAGCATCTTCTTCAAAACTTCATCTACACTGGTAGTGTCATTTACCGAGTAATAGCAGATATTAAAAATATTATATTTAAACAATAAAATGTGTAAAACTGAACAAATGGGTTATACAAAATTAATTAAAAATAATTGTGAAAATAAATCCTC
Organism: Eustalomyia histrio; assembly: GCA_949748255.1. Classification (NCBI taxonomy): domain Eukaryota; kingdom Metazoa; phylum Arthropoda; class Insecta; order Diptera; family Anthomyiidae; genus Eustalomyia; species Eustalomyia histrio. The sequence continues at coordinate 77,123,279 of OX456526.1, forward strand.
AAAATTAAATAATTAATTAATATCACTGAAGATTTAAATTATCTTGTTAAATGAAGATAACTAAAATATTTGTTTAAATTAGTATTTAAACAAAAAAAATGTTATTAGTGTTCATTTTGATTTTCACATACAGTAAATCTTCTTATACAGACACTTTCCTTTAAAGATTCAAAATTCTACATAAAAATTAGCTGGTACACTCAAAAAAATAAGTTAGTAGAACAATTTTGTAAAAGGGGTTGTATATCAAGTATACATCCAAGTTTTCAGAAATTTTTTTGCTTATATAGTGTTTCCAGCAAAAAATTGGTTCGAGTACATTCTTTCAGTAATAAACTTATTTCTTACTAATTTTTTGCTAACAAAATTGTGCTGTCAACAATCACAGCTTGCCTAAATGTAGTACAGACAAAACCTGACACTAATGACACTCTTCCAAGTCATAAAACATACAATTGTGTAAGATTTGTGTATCTATAATGTGAAAGTCTGGATATTTTTATATTTTTCAAAGTTTTGTTAATTTATTTCGGAATCATTCATTTTGAGAAAAATGAAATCACCACTTAATTAATTTTAACTTCATGTACAGTACATAATACAAAATTTTATAAATATTATGAAATATTTATGAAAACCAATCAGTCTCAAATTTTTACATATGCTTTTTAAGTCTTATATATTATTTATTAATTCATCTAATGTTTTCATCAGTATAAATATTTTCCATTTTATAAAATATTTAAAGTTTTGTCAAAATTCAATTTTTGTTTTAACAAATCTGAAATTTGTGGTTTATTTGTTTCCGTTACAGTTATTACAACTCAAAATTTTGTTTGCTGTCTGTTAAAAAAAAGTATTTAAAATATTTATTTATATACAAAATTATTTTAATGTAAATTACAAGAACTTCATAAACACACATAAATATACATTCGAACAAAATGTGTCTATAGACTGTGTGAATATACATACATTTTGTAGATTAAAAAACAAACAAAAATATTTAAAACCGGAAACAATTTCAAATAAATGAATAAATCAGTTTAGTTCATAATTTTTTACTTATGCGTGAGCTATTTAAACAACATTTAAAAATAAATAACAAAAACCATTTGATTTAAATGAAAATTAAGTAGAAGGGTTTTTAAAGGAAATATCATTTTAAATTGTATTTTCTGTTAATTTCTTCCAACTATTTAAGTGTATATGTATTAACGTATTAATATATTACTGTAGTATTTTTGGTTTTTCATTTTAGATGATCTAGTCAAGAAATATTGTGGTCACTGCAAGACGCTCACGGACTGTAGTTTATTTAAATGTTATCCGTAAATGATGAGTTAAAATAGAAAGAATTATTCTTTTCAACTCTTTTTGCCATTTATTTTATGAATAAATTACATATAACCCAGGTAAAAATAAAAATATATGCTCATGTATTCTCACATATTGCTTAATTAATGTACGTATATGAATCATATATGAAAGTATGTGATATTTATGGACGCATATATTTAACTATGCATGCTAAAAATACATCAATTTTTGGGAATATATGGAATCATACATGTTATTGTTTTATATACTTTTCCATTAATGATCATATGTTATCTCATTTTCTATTTGTTATTTTAATTTATTTGTTTGATTTAAACTTCAAAACCACAATGTCAAATTTTTTTTATTTATTTATTTTGAAATTTTTAATATTCTTATATAATTTTTATGAGAATTTATTGTGTCAAAAAATTTATATTTATTTGTTGTGTATTGTTCAAAAGTTTTTATATGATTTATTTTGAGGAAAATCTTTAATTAATGTGATATCTTACATGGGGCTCAAAGATGATATTTTAGAATTTTATGAGATTTGGTAAGTTTGCGATAAAGATTCTTTACAATAAATTTATTTATGTCTTACAATTTTAGTATTTATCAACTTCTGTTTTAAGATGAAACAAACAACGTAGTTCATGTTATTAAAAAAAATGACCGCTGTTTGACATTTTACCCATAAAGATGCTAAAATCTAAGCCGCTATCCTTCCATTTATTCGTGTTAAAATGCAGGATTAAAAAGTTTCCCCCATTCTCGGTAAATCTTGCATTTTTATTCAATTTATCTTTTAGAATCACGAAATGATTCGATAAAGCCATAGTTCTGAAGAAGAATATATAACCAGAAACTCCAGACTTGATTTGTATGTTGCATAAACTTTACCGTGATGTGTATTTTCGTTCACATATCAGATACATTTTTTATGTAAATTTATATAAATTTTATATTTAAAAGAAAATTTAATAAAAAACTTGATCAAATTTACTAAAAAATTAAAAATAATTCTTTTAATGGCAAAAATATATGAAAACCAGGAATATATACACATGTATAAATACAAATATGTCATTATTTACCATCACTCATGATCATAAATCTACATATTACCTCAATTTTCGTTAATGTTCATATATGGAATAATATATGATCATCTATACATAGACATGCATGAACATATATGATTATTTTTAGCCGGGAAATACAAATTTTCTGTAACAGTTAATGTTTTCATTTAAAATGTTTTTATTTTTATAGTTAAATTAACAAAATAAATGAGAATTCGTTTATTTTTACAAACATTGTAGTTAAAAATTGACACTTAACAGAAATAAATAAAGGAAATATCATTTGTTTTTACGGATATGTGGCTAGTTTGTTTACGATTAAAATAAATGAAAAATCATTTATTTTGCACGAATTTTGTAAGTAAACTTTTTAACAAAAATAAAATAAACGATACGTTCTTTTGATTTAAATGAAAAGTTAATAGATCGGTTTTTAAATAATTTTTGTTTTCTTTTAACTTGCATTTTCAGTTAATTTTAACTACAAACTAATTTTAATGCAGTTAAAGGTTTCTATAATACCTATATGTACAAATTTTTACTTAAATAAAATGAAAGGTCTTCTCAAGAAAATTTTTTCAAACATCGATTTTATTTGGCCTCATGATTCTATATTAGCCCTTGAAAATTGCTTAAGTTTTTCAATATCTTTTAAAGGTTTTTAGATATTCGACTTAACTATTTGCAATTTCAAATTGTTTTAGTTAAAATATCTAAATTATTTTTGTGCGGTATTTAAAAGAACATCGCGATGCTTTGATTTAGTAAGTTTCGTGAACCGCAAAAATTCACTATGTGAAAATTTCTCGTTCAAAATAAATGAAAAAATTTAGGAATATTTCTTCTGAATGCTGTATGAATGCTGTATGTAAAATGGTTATCGAGTAGAAAAACGACATTTTAATAATAAATAAATTTAAAGGCAATTATATATTCATTAACTACCATGTATATGTCTGAAATATGCTTCTAATTGTTTTATGTATATGTATGGTTATTATACCTATGTTTCCAGGCAAACATCACAATGTTTGTATTTTCCTACCTTAGCACACATATATTTGCAATTGTAATTTTATCGTTATTACTCTTGTGAGATGTAATAATAAATATATATGGTAATAATAAACATATATGGGTGCATATCATCTCATCGAAACATATATATATGTTTACAGATGAATATATTATATTTGCAGGCAAACAAATTAATATTAATATTAAAGACACGGAATGGAGATTGTTATACACGGCTAGAGTTATTAAGCAAATTTCATCAAAACTAATTAAATCAACATAGATTCTTTCTCATATGCCTTTTTTCATTTAAGTTGTGTTAGTTATTAAAACATTTTTAAATATATTTTTTTAAATCATTTTGAATCTTTCAGTTACAGAAAAGTACAGTAAGTTATATTTGTGTAAAGAAAACTAAAAAAGAAATGACGACATTTTTACAATTAATAATTCATTACCTTACTTAAGCAAATAATTTGATGTTTTAACTGTATATTTGCTCATAACATTAGATGACTGCTTCAAAAATGTATATACAGACTTACAAACCAGAGAATCAGACGAAAATAAATCAATGAATGAGTGAATAAATGAATGATGCCACCATATCAATGCGGATATTGTTAAGAATTTAATTGTAAAGTGCTTAATAATGGTGAGAATAATTTTAACTAAAAATAACAATGGTCTCAATAGATGAATTTGTGAAATTAACAAAATCAGTTAAATGATGAAGTAATTATCTGAATGTAAACAGAATAAAAGCTTAACAATGTACTTTTTTACAAATCTCTTTTTATAGTCATAAAATTACTTTATCCCTTTTTTGTTAAAAAGTGTTTAAAATTCTTGAAATAAATACATCTTAATCATGATCATCATATGATCTAAAAATAGTACTTGGAGGATTTTTTCTCTGGTATTTTGATCTATTGACTGTCATTTATAGTGATGTGTAATTCATTTTGTCTCTGTGTCTGTCTAAAATGTGCGACAGACACAGTATCATATTAAAACGTTAGGGTTGAACTTATTTAATTTTAATATTTTAAAGGAAGATCGCACCGATGCTGAAAAGATTAAAATTAGAGAAACTCCAGGAAACAAGTATTCACGCTCAAGGTCTTTTTTATACAAAATTATTTATTTTTCATCCAATATTTCGCTATCTCAATGGATAGCTTCTTCAGGGATTTTTTTTTTTTTTGTTTTTTAATTCAAAACAAAATTTTTAAAAAATCAAAATTAATGAAACAACAAAATTGTCAATTTTAAAAAAAAAATATTAAAAATTATACACAGGAAACAAAAATTATTCTATTACATTTTTATGAACTTATTTAATTTCCTATTTTATTCTTATAAATTAAATGTCTGTAATTCTGAGCTACATTCTCTGTATCTGTCTTAAAATTAATTCTTTGTTCTATTGGTGTGTTGATAATTTGTAACATTTCTAACATGAAGCGTCTTTTGTAGTTTGTTTCTGTATATAAAACTGTTGTATTTTCGAAATCTGGTGTATGATTAAGAGTGGCACAATGTGATGTTAATGATGTGATGATCAGATCTATGTCCTGCTAATCTAGTTGTTAATTTGTTCTTTGTGGTACCTATATATACTTTACTACATATTTCATTATCTTTACCCCTGCAAGGTATCTTGTAAATAATATTAGATTTATCCAATTTCTCTGTCCTATCTTTCATTTTACTAAATAATCTATCTAATATATTATATGTTCTACGAGCCATCCTATAATTATTGATATCATAAATATTAGAATTTTCTAATAGTTCAGAAATCATTGGTACATAAGTTAAAGACTTGTAAATCTTATGTTCAGTAACTATATTCACACTACCTTCCCTATGTCCATTGTACTGACCAATCAACTTATAAATCAATTCCTTTGGGAAATTATTATCCTCTAAAAGAAGTCTGATTCTTATTTTATTATTTCTATGAAAAACTATATCACTAATATTTAAAACTTTATCTATAAGATTTTTGGCAGTTTTATAATAACCCTTCTCGGATGTTTTGAAGAATAAATAATAATTCTACCCGAATAAATTGGTTTTTGATACTAATCTACTAACAAGTTATTCTGCTTTCTTATTACTAATGTGTCTAAATATTGAAGTTTACGATCACATTCCCTTTCAATTGTAAATTTAATATCCTGGTGAAATAAATTAAATATGATTAAGATATTTCCTATTTCACATTCTGAAATAATACAAAATAAATCATCTACATATTTCGTTATAATCTTTGGTTTAATAATACATGTATCAAGTAGTTCCTCCATAACTATATCTGCTAAAACTGGAGAAGCTGGAGAACCCATAGGTAATCCTTTTTGTTGAGAATATATTTTGTTATTATATTGAAAATATCTACTATCATCTATGCAAAATTTTCAATATTCGTATGTTCTATAACTATATTCCATTTCTCTTCTATAATACTTAAGGCTACATTTATAGGTATACTAGGGAATAAGAATACTATATCCAATGAAATTATCTTTTCCTCATTCTGTATCGTGATTCCCTTACTTTCATCCTTAAATTGTAATGAGTTCTTTACATTATATACTGAATTTTCTGTTATCTTTCTAAGAATTCCTGTTATATATCTGCTATGTTCATGTGATGGAGAATTGATGCTTGAACAAATTGATCTTAATGGAAATGTTTCCTTATGGACTTTCGGAACTCCATATAATTTGGGTGCCGTAGCAGTTGTTGTTTTAAAATTTTTCCTTTGAAAAGGTGTTATTATTTCCAACTTGAAATGGTTTTCTACTATATCATTATTTGTCTGTTGTAGTTTAATCGTTGGGTCTTTTGTCAATATCTTACACAGTGCAGCATTTTTAAGGTCATCGTGTGGTTCCTCCTTCATACCCGTTTTTTTTTTTTGAAGTATATATCGAAACTAAAAAAAACCTGCAAAGGACTTGGCCAGATTACATCGAATTTTTTTTTTTATGGACACCCTAAGTTTTTGTACCCAAACACGATTTTTTTAAAAAAGGAAAATTTTTATGGAATCCATATATCATAAACCGTTCGGAATTTTGTTTATATATCTTTGGCAAAGTTGTAGATCCAAACCAAAGCAAAAAAATTCTCATATGGACCGACCCAAAAAAATTGCATCCACTGCATCAAAATTGCAAAAAATTGGGAAAAATGCTATTTTTTCATGATAATATGGAAATATATATATAATAAATATAATAAATATATTCATTTTTTCAAAAACATATCAGCATTACAACAATAAAATGTTTAAATAGTAAATTTGAAAACAAGTAACAATAAAAACGGCATTAACCTATATAGTCTTTCTTTGTCGAAACGACAAACATTGGCTATGCAAAATAAGTGTGAGCAAAAAGATGTGCTTTTAGGGTTAAGGAATGTTCGTATTAAGATGACATGTACTAGAGAGTTGTTTATATTGTTGTTAGATATAATTTAGCTGAAGAAAGATTTCTTAAATTCCCAGTATTTAAGCCATTTCAGGACAAAATCATGAAAAAATCATAAAAAAATAGCATTTTTCCCAATTTTTTGCAATTTTGATGCAGTGGATGCAATTTTTTTGGGTCGGTCCATGTGAGAATTTTTTTGCTTTGGTTTGGATCTACAACTTTGCCAAAGACATAAAAACAAAATTCCGAACGGTTTATGATATATGGATTCCATAAAAATTTTCCTTTTTTAAAAAAATCATGTTTGGGTGCAAAAATTTAGGGTGTCCATAAAAAAAAATTTCGATGTAATCTGGCCAAGTCCGTTGCGGATTTTTTTTAGTTTCGATATACACTTCAAAAAAAAACCGGGTACGAAAGAGGAACCAATTTATGTGTTGCACTGTGTTATATGTGGAGTCATCATTAAGAATATCATTCATTCTTGAACTATAGTCATGTCTATTCTGTAATATTACCCTTATCTGCATTTAGAATTAAAATGTCCCGGCTATTTTTCAAAAATTTTTCTGTTCTCTTAACATTGTTAAGAATAAACTTGGCCCTATGACATAATCTCATTTTATTCATATGGTTATCAATTATAGTAGTTAGTCTAGTCCTTGCTATTTCCTGTTCTTCTTTTCCCTTAATAGTCTGAACAAAATCTTCTCCATCTGCTATCATCTTTAGAACCGGAAAGTGTCTTTTTGTGATGGGTAATGCGTGTTTATTTCCTAATGAAAGAGTCCATTGTGTATATATTGGAATGTCTTTATCTGATTTGTTTATAAACCACTTTTTTGTTAAATTTAATACCTAATTCTTTTTTCTGTAATTCAACTAGATGATTAAATTTCTTCTTGTGTATATCCTTAACTTTACCATTTAGTTTTAAAGCTAATCTATCTTCATGTTTTAAAAAATTATCAATCACTTCATTAGTAAAATATTTACCTAAATTGTATTCTATTTGTTCTAATTGTTTCCTATTACTTTCTAATATATAGTGTTTTTGTTTAATACCTAAAATAAGGATCTTGTTCTGCATAATCCATATATTCCTCGAAATTGATTGTTTTAAAAATTGTGGTCCATTTTCCTCAAAAAGATTAAAAAAAATTTTTAGTGGAATTCTTTATAAACTAAGGTATTATACCTGAATTGCGGCAACGAATTATAAAAGTAATATTTGCCTTTAACTTGATGTTTCTATCCCTCAAAATTTTATATTTATTTATTATCCTTCTCATCTCCTCATTCCTTTTAAGAATATTGTAATTCATATTCGCAGATATTTTTCCTTGGTATTATGATTTTCTAATACTTGTTCCAATTTCTTCCCTTTATCTATTTTACTTTTGGCGTGCTCTCCAATTAATAAATTATTCAGTTCAATTTCTTCGACCTTTTTAATACAAATTCCAGGTAACAAGTATTCCAGCTCAAGGTCAAAATTATTTATTTTTCATCCAATATTTCGCTATCTCAATGGATAGCTTCTTCAGGGATTTTATTGTTTTTTAATTTAAAACAAATTTTTTTAGAGAAACTTTTAAAAAATATTTAGAAGAGTAAATACTCTTAAAAGAGAAAGAGAGAGAGAGATGATCTTTTAATCAAACCATCAATAAATTTTTTTTGAAATATTCGGGCCTCGGGACCAGTATTACAGTCATAATTTAGTAGAAATTTTTCATAAAATTTTCCTTAAAAATCCAATTTTGTTTGAAAATTTCTTGGTTAAGTAAATGTTAATAAAAAATCGTACAATAATACAAAACGCAATAAAATGATAGCAAGTAATTGTCAAACTGATTTTATCTCGAGTGAAGACACATAATGTCAATGTTTTTTTTTTTTGCAATTCATTTTAATTCAGCTATATTAGACGGGAAAAATTTAATAATTAATTATTTACAAGGGCGGTGCCAAAATTAGCTGAAGGCAGTAGTGTGAAGAAACCTTATAAAACATATGTTTTAAATCACCATATTGTTTAAGCTCGTACAACATATGCTACATTTCGTATTGATTTTGTGTTGACGAAAAATTGATGAATTTTCTTATGGGAAAATAATGAGTGTGAGAAGTTCAACTATAGAGAATAAATGAGTATCTGTCTAATAGATGTCGGTAACGCAGCGGTCCCATTGATTTTACATTGCTGCCAATATCAATCCAACACAAAATAAATGTTGTGTCATACGGGCTTTAAGCTTACATAACACTTGGTAATTTTTAGTTATTAGAGACACTGCCTTAAAAACCTCAATTTGACAGATTGCTATGTTTTCTGAATAGTTGAACTCTTCCTACTCATATTTTCCACATAAGTTGACTTTATCTCTCTTCTACTTTGGATTATTAATACTGAAACGAAATTCTGAAATTTGTTGTGTTTTTTGTATAATTGGGTTTATTGTGCTATTTTACCAGTTTAATTTTGAAATAGCTTAAACTACCTTTAAAATAACGCTAAACTACCGAAACACCGATTTATAAAGGTATTTTGCAGATATATCCCAAAGTAACAGGTAATATTATGAAATAACTCCCGTAATATAAGAAGACACATTAGAATCGTAGTTTTAAAATTTTCGTATCGGAACTGATCCGAGCGTGGTCGACAACTACCGTTATAATGAAAAGGTAGTGCTTATCAACCATGGTTTTTGGGACCGCCATCGTACTATTTGTAGGAAAAAATAATTTTTCATAGAATTTTGTGTCTTTTGAAGCAAAAATTATGATATATCTTTGCAATGAAAGGCGAAAGTGTTCTCCCCTGCAATGAAATTGACTTTGACGTTTCTCTGTAATCGATGCCACAATATAAGTGACACCTTAGTTTGCAATAAATAAGTTTATATTTTTTTTCATATAGTGTCCTTTATGAATGACAAAGTGCTGTTTTGTTACAAAACCGAACAAAAAAATCTGAAATGCATTGTATGATAAAATAAAAAACCAAGTTATTTTTAGTGCCACGGCATCCAATGTGCTGCTACACAAAAAAAGCACAAACAAAAGAGATGAGATTTGTTATAAATAACCTAGTTAAACCAGTAGAATAAGTGCTGATAAAGACTCATTTTATTAGCCATCTTTTACTTACCACAAACAATGTGATTTCATTTGCAAGAATATGTCTGTAGGATAGTCCACAATGAATAATAAGATGAATCAGTGATTTTAGTAATTTTAGCATTTCAATGCGTTATTGAGCTTTCCTTTAAAATTTATTTATTTTTTTTTTCAATTTAGTTAATTTTTTATAAGAACAACGTTCAACAACATTAGTTTACAGGTGTCTGAACATATTTCTAATTTACTTTTTTTCTAAATCCTTATTAAAAAAGGTTTTAAATCGTCTTTAAAGAGAGGACATTAAGAAGTTTTAGGTCTAAAATTACGAATATTGTCAATATAAGACAATGTGATGATAAAATGTTACAACTTTTTATAGATTTTAACTGTACACAGAATAAAATTACAAAATTCTGTTTGTAATATTGAACATCTTTCATAGAATATTTTTGTAAATACCAAAAAAAATATTTTTTTTTGTTTTTTGAAGTATGCTAAATAATGTTTTAAAGTAACATATTTTTGGAAAACTAAGTTCTTTCGTCGTTTGGGGATGAAAATATCACACTTTTTTAAAGTCGTTTAAATTATAACTCTGTATATTATTAACCATACAACATGTTTTATACAGTATTGTACACGAAAAAGTAAGCACTTTTTACTACTAAAATTTTTACATCTAAAGGGTGTCCCAAGAAGAACGCAATTTTTAAATTTTAAATAAAACACAGATATTTAAAAAAAAATCGTAAAACTTTATTATATCGTAAAGTAGACAGAATGAGGTTATGTATGGAACAATATATCGTGCAGATGGCCGCCGCGGCTTTGCTGGCTTGCACGCGATCTTTTAATGAAATTTTCAATGACCGTTTTGCATGAATGCTGCGGTATTTCATTAATGCAGCGTCCAATTTCCTCTTTTAAGGTTTGAGTCGTCGTCGGCTTATTTGCGTAAACCATCGACTTCAAAAAACCCCAAAGAAAAAATCTAATGGTGTTAAATCGCACGATCTAGGCGACCAATTCTGATCTCCAAAAAGCGAAATAACACGACCGGGAAATGACTGATGCAGCAATTGAATTGTTTCTCTGCCTGTATGACATGTGGCGCCATCTTGTTGGAACCACATGCCCTCCACATTCATTTCTTCAATTCTAGGCAAGAAAAAACTGGTTATCATTTCACGATACCGAACACCATTGACTGTTTGCGCTTGACCTGCCTCATTTTCATAAAAAAAAGGTCCAATGATTCCTCCAGCCCAAAAACCACACCACACAGTGACACGTTGAGGATGCATTTGCTTCTCGTGAATCACTCGAGGATTTTCCTCACCCCAAATGCGACAATTCTGCCTATTGACGAAGCCATCAAGATGAAAATGGGCCTCGTCACTGAAGATGATTTTATCGGCAAAATCAGCATTTTCATGTTGTCTCTCCAATACCCAATTAACGAACTCCCTTCGCTGTGGATTTGGAGACACCAATTTGCAGAGCTCGGTGTCGAATTGAGGTGGATGGAGTTTGAGCGACATCATCACGTACAGCTGCGACATTTTCGGTCGATCGACCTGGTCGATGGCGCCTTGTTGTCTTTACATCACTAACAGACCCAGTTTCGGCAAATTTATCCATTAATCTCTTTACAGTTGACTCTTTTGGAGCATTATTGTGACCCCAAATTGATCGCAATTTGCGAACTGTAGCCGCAAAACTTTCACCATTTTGGTAAAACAATTTCACAATGAGAATGCGTTGTTCATTCGTGTAGCGCTCCATTTTTACTAACCTCGTACCTTCTACTAGCAAACAATAACAATTGTTCAAATGTCAAACAATGACACCTCGAATGTTGCCATCTTCTTGGGACACCCTTTATATGCATAGACATTTTATTGGTTCTTATAAGAGTTTTATTAAGAAAATTTGTTGGTTTTTTGTCTACACAGTAAAAAGTTTTGGTTTAATTTGTACACTTAGCGGTGATCAATATAAAATTCTTTGGACTTAAATTTGAAATTAATACCTAAATAGCTTATATTCAGATACGGTATAAATTTAAATACTTAAGGGAATTGTTTTAACACCATACATTTAAATGACTACTTGGAATAGAAATAACACCAAAAAAACAATAAAAACTATTCCTGTTAGTTTACAAATAACACCAAAATAGGCATCAGAAATTTTTTTATTTTTGTTTTATTACTTTCGGTTTAATTTTTATGTCAAAAAGGAATTAAATTTCCCTCTTAATACAATTTTATTCCTTCAAGTTTAAAAATAACACCTAGAAAGAATTTAAAGCATGTATAAAGTTCTATCTCTCTCATGAACTAGCTTGTTTTGGTTTAAAACCATCTTCGATGAAGATGTTAAAGTTATATATTTTACAACCACGCAGTTTAAAAGTTGAAAAGTCATTGAAAAGAAAAGTGTAAAATGTTCGTGAAAATAAAAATTGGTGGAAATTTTCAATTGTAAAAATTGTTGAACCACAAAGTAAGGATTTCACTTCAAATAGAATCGTAATTTCATGTAAGTATTGCATACTTTTATAATACAGTTAAATAATTTTATAATACAGTTTTTTTTTCACTTTAGTTGTAAACAAGCGAACATTGACGTAGAAGGCATAGAACTGCAATTTAGAGATTGGGACGGTGTCGTAATTGATTTCCAGTGATTTATTAGTTGGAAATTATAGAGTAAGGCTAATATTAAATACTTTATTATTAAATAAAAAATTAATGAAAAAATTACAAAACTCAAAATTAAATTTGTTTCATTTATTTTCAGGGAAATTTTATATATAAGGGGTATCAATTTTAGTCCCGCCTAGATTAAAATCAACACCCGTTTAGTATACAATTCGTTCCGTATGGTATGGAAAATAACACCTAAAGGGTGAAAATTTCAGTTCGGCTTAGCTTAAAAACAACACCTGTTTAGTATAAAATTCATTCCGTGGGGTCTTAAAAATAACACCTATTCAAGAATACAATATATTCCTTATGGTATTAGATCAATTCTTGGTCAGGCGTAGAGTCTAATACATATTGGTGTTTCTTTTATGCTCTAAAAACAAATCTCTCTCTCTCACTGTCTCTCGTTCAATCTCTTTAAAAGTAAACCATATTGGAATACATTTAATTCTTTTTCGGATTTGTTATATATATACACCGGCTCGGCATTAAAAACAAACTAAAACTTTTAATCGTGTAGTATATATGGTAAAGACTTTCTCAAGATATCTTGTCTTGACTGAAGTAAGAAAGGTGAAGATTTGGTCCGATTTTTTGTATCTATATGGGAGCGCACAACTAGCTGACTTTCGGGCTTAAGTGTATGGCCTATTTTTGGATCTGAATATCTTTACTACCGATTCCTATGTTTTAACCAAACTTAACTTCCAATTTAATTAAAATTTACCTCTTATTTCGTCCAATAAAATATTACTGAATGATTTAGATTTTTCTATGTTTTGAATATTCTCATGCCATGCAAAAGCGTTTATTAGGTAAAAAACAGAATCACAACGTGTCGTATTTTTCCACTAAAATGGACAATTAAAACACGTCGAGCGTTGAAGTTTTTTTTGTAAACAAAAAATATATGTCGAGTAGAGATAACATATACATTATGTAGTGTTACGAGTAATTGCTAAACTTTGACATATTATCTGGTCACCCTAGTGTTATAGAAATAAAGTTTTATTTTTAATTTATTTACAAATTAACTAATGATTTTTTTTCGCAATTGGTTCGTCAAAATTTCTTTGGTTATAGTGATTAAAATCCCATTTATTTTATTCATTTAACATTTCACAACAAATTCATTTTAAATTAGGCTTTGTTTTATTGCAAACAATTTTCTTTATAATTTTCTACATATCATTATGATGTAATGCATGGTCATAAGAATCATATAAGCAGAATTCCTATTTTTTAAGAATATTCTTGTTTACTTATTATATGTACATTTATGAATCCATATGAGATCATGTTGTATAAAAAAACGTTAGCTTTATAATACAATAAAGTTTATATTTTTGCTTATTTCCTGTAAAATTTTAATTAGCTGAATAATTTTCCAAAAATATCATTATAATTTAAATAAATAATATGAAACTTAAAAATGTTATAATACTAATTAAATTTTTTAACAATTTAATTTGTTAGTGGTAAACTTAGGTAAAACTAATTCTGTGATAAAATGCAAACCAACGTAACTTCTATTGAAATTATTTTCACAGAAGAAGAAAAAACCTCGATAAGCATTTTAGCAAATTCGTTTATAAAAGTGATAGTTTTGATTATGTAGAGAAAGGTAGTCCCATGCAATCTTTCTCAATTACTCAACCCTTTATTCAACTTTTACAGAGTAACCGAAAACGTCTTAATTTTAAAACATTTTTAATTCAAATTATTTGTGAAAGCCTGTAGTTCAGTCAAATTAATCAAAGTCATCTAATCAAGGTTTTAAAAACGTTGTTTTGCATTTAACCTGGAAAATCTTTTTAACAAAATAAAAAATTTATATTTTGGTAAAGTGCCAACTAAATAAAATGCCAATAAAAAATCTTAATCAGAGTTTTATGAAAAAAAACATTTGAGTGTAAGAAATAAGCAAATATGGGAAATTTTTGCGTGACGTAACCTACATTCGTACGCATTTTTGGATTAAAATATAGAAATTTCTTGGTATTTCAAAATAGATACCTTCAGCTTAAACACAGTGTTTGTGGAATTTAAGTGTACTCTCGAATGACATAAAACTTAATTTTGTAACAGGTATTTGTTGCGAAATAATTAATCACAAAGTTTTGTGACGCACACTACAAAAAAATGGAAGTAACTTTGAAAGTTGAATTATGTTTTAGTAATTTTGCATTATAAAGCACAGAAACTAAAAGAAAGATGAATATAAGAAAATTCTAAAATAACTTATTTGCAGCCAAAATTTTTTATCGTTTTTAAGCAAAAGCCGTGAACACTTTGTCACGCATGTTACATTTTTTTCTAGTAGTATATAAATATACACAATTGTATTTATTTTAACCAAAAAAATTATTTAGTTTTTTAATAACATTACTTAATACAAATTTTTAACATTTTAAATCAACCAACTCCAAACAAGTGCTGTGTAGCCTTTAAGAAATACAATATACAATTTTAAATATTTGTTCTAATTCCTTTTTAGGAAGTCTACCGATAAAATTCTTTTGAAATCGGGCCTCAGCCAAATTTATTCTACAACATATTATGTTAGAACAAATTCCATAGAACCAGAACCCGTTTACCTAAACTTAAATGATAAGATACAACATAACTATCTAGAACTAGCTCCAGAAGTGGTTCTAGGAATATCTGGTTACTTTTGGAATAATATCAAACAAAAATTGTCGTTACCAAATTTGTCACAACAAGTTACGATAAAACCAGATTTAAAACTGGTTTGCTAAAATCAGAAAAAATAATATACTAAATATTGTGAATATTAGTACAAAATTTTAAATTTATTTTTTTTTTTTTATCGAGCATCAAATTTTTTTTATTTTATTTATTTTGTTCAAAAAATATTTTATACAAAATTAAAAACAAAATAAAAGGCTTAATAATTTTAAAAATTGTTAAAACATAAACGAATTAATCATTCTGTTTTTATTTGGTAATTTCTGTTTTGAAAAATATTTTAGTCAATATTTTTTTCGTCAAATTTCAATCGTTTTTAGGGCTGATTTTTAGAACAAAAAAAGTTTTTAGTGCTATTTTAAGTGGATGTCCTATTTTTAGACATTAATCGGTGTATTCACTTCCGATCCATTTTTTAATCTATGTAATATTTTTAGGCAATTTAAGTTTGTAGGTGTAAGTTTTAATTAATTTTAAAATTAGTAATTTTTTTGTTAATTTTAGCAAATCGGTTTTCACAAATTTGCAAAATGATTTCTGAAATTAGCAACAAAAATTTGTAAATATTCTGTAAATAGCAAAAAGATTTGCTAAATAATAATTTTTTAATAAAAATTTAGTACAAAATAGTAAAGTGGGATTGAAAACAGTTTACAAATTTTTCTACTAACTTTCTTTCTGAGTGTAGTAAAGCTGACCTAACTACGAGGATTTCTTTTTTGGGCTTTAAAATTAAAGCCCAAACCAGAAAATTTAAGTGGCAGCGACAGTTCTGTCAAACTTTGTAAATTTCGAAAACAAGACAATATTTTTAAGAATTATTTATTGAATAGTGTTTTAAGGCAGCTTTGGTTTATTTAGAAAATTTTCTACAATAACTACAAAACACTGTATACACTGCATTTTTCTGTTTTAGAATGAGAGATATTTCAGTCTCAAAGTTTGTATGAGAAAATTTATAACAAACTGATCAATTGCGCTAGAAAAGGATGAACTTTTTGTATGGGCTCAAGATATGACGGAGCAATGCAACGAGTTATAATAATGGTAGAGTTCTGCCTCAGCATTATATTTTTTTATTTATAATTCGTATGTAAATAATCTTTCTAATTATTATGTTATTATTGTTTTATTTTCCTTTACATTTTTTACCCGACACTCGCATACAACACCATCTACAATATTAGTCAAACCACAATGTATATAATGTATACAATGTATATTTTAAATACATTTTAAATAATTTTTTGTATCTGTATTTGCTTCCTCATAATACATATTAATTGGAATAATCAAATAATCAAATCCGCGTAATCATCCACCAAAACAGATTTTTCTTTTAAGATCCAGTAAAATTTCTCTGCAATTCTTCGTCATCAAAGCATAAGATCCCAGCAAAAATAAATGGAAGTGATTCTTAAGGAATTAATTTTTCATTGATTTTAAAGTATCGTTTAGTTCTGATTTTTCTCTTCCAAGGCAGTTCATTTTCACAACTTTCAAAAATGTGATTTTTGAAGAAATTTAACACTTTTTGTATCTATGACGGGAAACTTAAGTTTAAGAGATTTAACATTCTTAAAATAGTACTTATTACACAGTACGACAAAATCAAATTTTCTGTACACATGAGAAATGTTAACAGAATATGAAAATAAGCTTAAAATAACGAAATACGTGTTTTGCTGTAGCACGTCACAATTGTGAGAAAATCGATTTCGTACATTTTTGGTTCTTTTTTAACTTTACATGTAAATTAATAAAAAAAATCCACATTTAATTCCCTTTTCAAAACTGGCTCAAGCATGAAAATCGGTTGACCCATTCTGTTTTTATAGAACTTTTTATAAAAGCATTACATTACAAGTGAACCTCCACGGTCCTTCGAAGTTTAAAAATCGATTTTCTCCAAATTCTGACGGGCTACAGAAAAACGCCGAGACACGTATTTCTTTATTTTAAG
Organism: Eustalomyia histrio; assembly: GCA_949748255.1. NCBI lineage: Eukaryota > Metazoa > Arthropoda > Insecta > Diptera > Anthomyiidae > Eustalomyia > Eustalomyia histrio. The sequence continues at coordinate 77,140,662 of OX456526.1, forward strand.
CCTATTTTCATATTCTTTCAACATTTCTTATGTGTACCAACCACTGTCGTACTGTGTTATTAATACAAAAAGTAAAAAATTTATTGTGGAAAAAATTGCAAGAATTTCGAATAAAGTAATTTAATAAATAAGGCTCGTTTACTGAATGTCCCGTTATAACCAATAGTCAAACTTAAACTTTATATGGGAAACAACAACAAAAGTGTCAGTTAAATTCCCAGATAGAAGCTAACGGGAGTTTGTGAAAATGTGGCTTAAGCCCGATTACTATTGTCCTGTTTAAATCTAAATTACAAATTCAAAACTTATTTGGGAATATCAAAATATCCCATTTTTCACTGAACCATAAGAAGGGATTTTGATGCAATAAAAAGGGATCATAAAAGAAAACTTCCACCCTATGGCACCCCTATGTAAAAATCATTGGTTCCGATCCAAATTTTCACAACATTGGAATCAAAATCACAGCTTCTTTTTCTCTTCTTTTGCTACTTTTTTTTTGATGGGATAACATGAAAAAAAATTTTTTCAGTACTAAAGTATTAAATTTTTACATACTTTTCTTTAATTTTCATAAACCTTTTTATTTGGAAACATTTTTATATTTTTTAGTGTTTACCAGGCTAAAATCTGGTTAATTGCACCCCAAATTTAAATTCTGGAAAAATCAAAACCTACTGTCCAAGGACTAAGTTAGAGTTTTGGTCAGAAAATCTTTTAAGGCTAAAACTCTAATTGGGATTGTTCATCATAGATTTGGCACTTATAGCGCTTTAAGCGAACAACAACAAAATAACCTTTGGGTTAAAAAATAATGGAGAAAGATTTGGCTCTAGATGGCGAATTTGTTGATCAGCTCATTAACATCAGTTCATCTCTAACTTTATCGGCGACGGTTTGGCTACAGTAAATTTGGCGTTTGAAAGAAAAAAATCAAAGTCTTGAAATAATTTAGTTATATTAGGGTAGTGAAAAATCTATAAATAATTTTAAATTTTTGAAGAAAGTGTGAAAAAAAATTGTTTAAAAGGGGGAAAATTCTACTCCTGGCATTGTAACACTAGACAAGGAGAGCGAAAGAAATGAAACGAGTGGTATTGAAATACTAGACAAGGAAACTAAAATGAATGGCACGGGGAACGAGAGAAGTTAAAACACAGAGAACCAAAGTAAGTTGCTTGAAACCAGAATTTTAAAATTTTTGTTTTTTGGAGTATGGGACAATTCAATGATAAGGCGCCTTGTGAAATTTTTGCCAGGTGTTTCGAAATGAAAAACGTCTTTTTCTAAGCAGCCTGCTCAAACCGTTTAGGCGAACCTACATCTTAAATTGTGGTTTTAATAATTTTCGTCTGAAACATGGTAAAACTGCAGGTTAAGAGAAGTTGAACTCAAATCTATTTGGCCAGAAATCTGATATCTAAAATATGCGTTATTTGGGGTATGGGTTAATTTTTTATTGTTGTGATAAAAATGTGGTTAAAAAGTAAAAAAGTGCAGTTGATTACCCAGCACCGGAGAGGTTAGGAACTAGAAATTTTCCATGCGAATTCCCCCTCTGGTAGAGACATCCACCAAGATGGATTTTTATAATTTTTAACGGGGCGGTAAAGAATCCTCCCCTTAGCGTACTGCACAAATCCCATCGGCTAAAAATCTGTAATAATAATAAGATACTTTATGGATTTTTCGCCATAAAGTGATAAAAATCTATTATCAACTCTTTGACTTAGAATCTGAAATTAAAAATGTCTATTTCTGAGGTTTTTGTCAAATTAAAAAAAAAAAATTAAATATTTTTCAAACAAATAGTAAATATGTTATAGCATCTAGAAGAAATATTATTTGCAGGTTACATTACATTTAACGCAAAACCTTTTAGAAATTGTTGTAAAAAGAATTTTGCTTTTACCTACTAACCTCAATATTAAGCATAATATCGAAATAAACATATATTCCATTTACGTACAAAGCTAAAATTGATTTTTTTATATAATGGCTACTTTTTCCACTAAATAGTTATCAAATGCAAAATTATAGCTTATTATAGCCATTGAATTGGTTACAAAAGAAAATTATCTCGTTTTATAACTACCATACATAAGACACGATTTTGAAATTTACTGAAAATATGAAATCACCAACAACCACAACTACGTCCATACATTAACATTTACAAATCTTTGTGAGAGAAAATTTCATTCATTAAAAAATAGAATTTGATTTCATTTTGATGAGCTTACAAAATGCAAACACGATTTGGCTGAAAATAGAAACAGATTTAATGATGGAATGAAAAATCAACACTGTACATAAATAACTAAAATTATGGCAGAACAAAGTAGAACATGTTAATTTTTTGTTTGTTTTTCAGAATAAGATTGAAGCTGGAAAGGAGTATATATTCTAAAGTGACACAGAAAACTTTTGCACAAAAAAAAACATGATAATAAAAATAATTTGCATTTAATGGTGATTTTTAAAATGTGATTGCAACATCACTCCTGGTACAAACAATAAAAACCAACAAAAAAAATAAAATGACACCCAACATTATTCAGGTAGAGTGATTTTAACACTTAAAAGTTAAAGTAGCTAAAAACTGTTTTTACGGTATTTAAGCTTAATCTACATTTGCATTTGTCCAGTTGTCGGTTTAACGAAACAGTAACCGAAATATTTGTTGTTATTTCTCATATAAAACTTGAAGTTAACTGTTAGTTAAATTTTTATGGAATGTTCAGTAATCGGTGAAATGGTTACAGCGATGAAACTTGTTATGGAATTCTTAAATCTAAAGGAATCAGGTTACTTGCAGCAATTAGTTAGTGCCGACTGACTAAAAATTAAATTTTAGAAGCAGGGACATAACTGTTATAAACAAATTCCTTAAATAATAATTTATCACGAATTTTTAAAACCTGCTCTCTGAATAATAGTTACAAATAACCAATATTTTTTTGGTCTTTGATAACCATTATAGTTTGATTAAATTTTTTTTTTTGGGTTTTCATAACCATTACGAAAGGTTTTAATTTTTTTTGGTCTTCCGTAACCATTACGTAAAACTTTTTTTTTTTTTTTGGTCTTCTATAACCATTACAAAAGATTTTAATTTTGTGTGGTCTTCTATAACTATTATGAAAGATTTTTATTTTTTCAGTCTTTCTGTATTCAAAGAAATTTTCATTATAAGTAACGAACTGTAGCGTGGTTATAGAAGACAGAAAAATAATAATCTTTTATAATGGTTATAGAACACCAATAAGAATAAAAATCTTTCATATTGGTTACCAAAGACCAAAAAAAGTATTAATCTTTTATACTGGTTATCAAAGACCAAAAAAATAATAATCTTTCATAATGTTTATGACAAGACTAAAATTTTCTGGGTAATTTATAATTATTATTACAGGACCAACTTTTTTCAGTTATGTTTTCCATAACCTATTGCATATTTCAAAAATAATAACGGTTATTTTGGGTCCCTGTTTAGAAGTTATATAAAAACTCTGACATCAATACTATTATTTATGACCCCATTATAAAATTAATTGTAAGAAAGTAATTAATCTGGCTCATTTAAGGGTTAACACCGTCAAATATACTTTACTTATGTTACCACATTTGTAATGTTATAAAGTAACGTCTTTCTTTTTTTGTTATTTTGTTGCAACAAATTACTGTTACACGCTTAATGCTATTTACACTTGAAATTTTCGTTACCTCAACCTCAGTGTTTCAACAGTCTATGCAAGTGTATGGATTTATGTATGTGTGTGTAAGTCTTACTGCCATCATTGTCAGTTCATTTGTTGAGTGTTGTTTTCATGTTAATTTGTACTGCAATCTCACATTTGTATTGTAAGTAACATAACTGCAACAAAAACAAAAAAGGGTCATCATTGAATTGTAGCTGATCTTTTAAGTGTGACTCTTATTGTAACTCCTGACTTTGGAGTAGAAATGTTTCATACTCCATAATGGGTTGGTGTATTATTGTTTTCTTAACGAATATTCGCATCTCTGACTTGCATGTCATAGCAGTACAGTTGGATTTTTTGTGATTTTCCTTAGTCTGTTTGTGAACAATTTATTCTTCATTCCTCTTGTCCCAATCTTTAAGTTAGTTTCATTTTTTTATCTTAGATAAAACTTTGACAGTTAACTTGCTGCAAAAATTACTTTCAGTTGTTATTGTAATCTTATGATGTTATTTTTATAGTGTTTTTGCTATGATTTTATATTGTATTTTCTTGCATTTTTATACCCTACATTAAAAACCGCCAGAGAATATTTTTATTTTAAATAGATTTTTGAAACATTAGAAAGTTTATGTGAAATTAGGTTTCTTCAAATCTTTATAAAAATAATTACTACAAAACAAGAAAATAATTAAAACGCTAACAAAAATATTGGCCTGAATTAACGGTGATATGTACATGCAAGATATCAAATCCTTGGTGCTCAGACTATAAAATGTCTATTGTACCATACCCAAGAAAACAAGTATTAGAAGAAAAGATAAATTAAATTCAAATTCATAGATAGACAAACAAAAAAATGGAAAATTTTTAGTCATATAGAAAGCTGGGCCGTTACAGGCACAATTCCCTGTTTATATCCTCATCCTTCAGATGCGATATAAACATGATGTCAGTGATAGATTAATATTACCACATGGCAAGTACAAGTGTTAGGTTAGAATATCACTCCAGCAATAAAATCTGTCCAACCGCAGTAGGTATCTTGTCTGTTATATTTACAAATTAGTGTGTCATGTTATCTAAAGGAATAAGAAATATAGGACACGGTTCCTAAAGCCTTTAACGATAAGAATTTTCCCTGATCTAACATTTCGGAGCATGCTAATAGATTGTTTAGTTTAGACCTGTAAATGGAGATTTAGAGTAAACATTTTCCACATAACATTAAGAGCGTCTTCAGGTGTGTTTTATTTTTAGCAAATGTAATACCCAGAACATCAGCTCGTTTTATTTAATCTGACGAATGATTTTTTCCAATACTCGTTCATGAATTTTTAGTAGCTTTGGAAAAAATAGCCACCTTTATATTGCACCAGCAGAGTGAAAAATATCAATGGGCAAAACTCCTTCGTATTATTCCAGTCAATACGATCGATCAAGAACCTTTTGCTTGCTGTGCCACTTTTCACCAAAGTAATTATTTTCAATCTACTGCTGCTAATTATGGGACCACCCTCGTACATATATGCATTTGATATATAGAATGTTATTAAAATTGTAAGCCTTTGTTTGTCTTTAAATACGGCACAGACTGGTAACAGGTTAAATTAGATTATAATTATAACTATGCAAGAAAAATAAGGTTCAACCCATCTTCTCTTTTAAGCATTTGTTTTTGTCTAAACTTTTCTGAGTTCATATAGGCCATATAGCATAAATGTTATTGTGAAAAACAATTGGCCGATTTGAGGCTTAAGCGCAGTTTAAAATGTGTACAGTATTAGCAACTTTAGTTTTAAATTGTGTGGCTAACAATCACAATAGAATTAAAAATTCTTAAAAATCATCAACTGCTCTTATTTCAAGACTCCCAAGTCACTGGATAAAATCGTAGGTTTGAAGAAACCTAATAGAAGTTAAAATATCATCTCAAGTCAAGTCTGTAAAAAGGTATTTCTTTTATTTTCAGCATGTATTGTAGTGCTCAATAAAGTTGATCCGTATGTACTATAACATTTTAATTTATTTATTTCTGCGTTTCACAAAACAAAACTTTTTAAGTAGGAAATTGTTTTGTGTTGTTTCTTTTTTCTGGTGCGAAAGGTTATTTCTTTATATTATCAAATCTGAAAAATCACTTCCACATTTTAACAATTTGTATAATTCTTTAAGATCTACGTTTGATATCAACAACAATGAAAGAATGTTACTATTGATTAAAATTATATACAGAAAATCAAATCAGAACTTTAATTCGTTGTAATTTACTCAGCACGTTGGTAAATTGTTTCTTAAGAAATATGAAAAGATTGCAAATGAAGACTTTGTTCATTATTTTATTGTTTTCAAGTTTGAAATAACCTATTTTTATTTAATGGTTTTTGTAATATTGTATTGTAGTAGTAAAGAAAACTTAAACATTAGTTGTTTTAATTACATTTTAAAGCGTTTTCTTAAAAGTGTCCTTCATGACTTAAAAGCGATTGTTTTAGGAACTTGACGAAATAGTTGATATCGAATTATTACGAAGTTTCTGTTGAACAATAATAATTTTGATTCCTTCTAAATTTTAAATTAATTTAACATCATTAAATCACAAAAGTTTTAATTTTTGTAAACATCAATTAACACAAATTTCACAAGACAAAATTATATCCCGCAACCATATTTTTGCCAGAAAAGCTTCTTGTCATGAACATTGTATTAATGGAATATTGCATGAAGTATATAATTAAAGCATAGAAGCAAGGTCAATTTTGGCACAAACAACAAAAAGAAAACCATGTTAATAATAGTTTCCAAAAGATCATCATTCCATTAATTCCCACACCAAATATGATAACACAACAGCAACAGAAAAGAAAGAAAAGCAACGTAGATAGTTAGAAATAAATATAGACAGAGGCAGACAGCCAAAGAGATAGATAGAATTACCGAAAAGACTTCTTTAGAAATTATTTAAGTAACATGTTGTTTTTGAATTGTATAAATACACTATGAATGTATGTAGTTTGTACGACTTCTGCTACACTGTCAAACAACATTTTAACAAGCTTTACTCACGACACATTTATGGCTTAAAATACTGAGTTAAGACACCCGCAATAAGCCACAGAAAGGCAAATCACTTTGGGACAAGAATGTATCCGAAGTGAATATTTGAATTTACCTTTTTAACCTTTAAAACGTGTAATACCTACTTTGAGAATTCGCGAAAAAACAATACTTCTCTCCGAAGTCTTTATGTTCAATTTCCACGATATCAGAGTTTTCCTTATCAATTTAATAAAAAAAAAAATTTATCTTAGTTCTGCTTGTGATTTTGTTTGAACTTCATTGAATTAGGGATACTGGACCCCATAATCTTTATTCTTGTTCTAACAAATAGTACACTTAAAATAGTTCATAAGTAAAAATAACAGAAAACGCTATTTACAAGAAATGTTATTTCATTTAAGAACCGGTCCACTTACTATTCATTTAAATCAAATGACTTTTTTTTACTTATTTTTAAATTTTGTTTAAACAGCTGCCACATCCGTAAGAAACAAATAATTAATCAGTTAAAATCAATGTTAATATTTTTTTCCTACCAATTCCTTAAAAAATAAATGTTATAATCATTTATTTAAAATTGTTTCCGTTTTTGTATGTTTGGTTTGCTTCTTAATGTACAAAATGTATGTTTGTCTAGAGACACTTTTTTGTGTTTGTGTATGTATGTGTGTTTATAAAGTTCTTGTAATTTGAATTGGAATAATTTTGTATATAAGCAAACAATTTAAATAAAAAACAAATTGGAATTTTTTTAATATTTTTTTTACAGACAGCAAACAAAATTTAAATTTGTAATAACTGTTACGGACACAAATAAACCACAAATTTCCGTTTTGTGGGTAAATTGTTATTAAATTTCAAACAAATGAAATAAAAGGAAATACTCGGTAAATGATAGTAAATCATTTCGAACAAATGCATAAGAAAGTTAATAAAGACATTTCTTTGAAAAATAATTATATGTTCCTTTATTTTTAAATGGAACGGAAAGCTTTTTTGTTTAACTACAAAGAGTAAACTATAATATAATATTCTGAGTGTAGTGTTTCCAATTATTCCACATTGCCGGGGCACCGGTTAGGGTATTAATAAAAAATTACGAAAATTAATTATTCGAGTCGATTACGCGGACAAAAAAAGATTTTTAACGGGAAATTTTAGTACAATTTCTTTCACGCAAATTAAATATACAATACTATTATTTTTCCAGTGAAGAAGTGATATTTGGATTTATAGTAATTGTGTCTTTCTTATACAATAAAAAAATTATAAATTTTTTCAATTTAAAGTTCGAGGGAATTGTCTCACGTGAAAAACAATTGGCTATGCTTTAATGCAAATTATTTCCATTTCTTTCTTAATATGTCGCTGCTACGCTCGACAGTGACTGCAAAAACTGTCAGTGACATTTTCGCTGATTATAAACATAATATCTTATGGTTTTTGCATTTAAATTTTTTTAAAACAATAAAAAATTTAATTATTTAAATCAAAATTTATAAATCATTATTCTACCATTGGTCGTCAAAGGCTTAAGGTACTTAAATAATCTTTTCAGATCCCAATGCTTAAAATGAACTTCATTTAACCCTTTGCGGACGGAATTTTTTTTTTTTCAAAACCGAGATATTTTTTGTGAAAATTTTTTAATATTTTAAGATATATGGCTATAAAACGTATGTTCTGCATACTCAGAAAACCTAAAATCGTCCTTTTATAATGGGATATATAATCCCAATAAGCATATTTCGTGGGACATAATATTTCAATAAGCAATTTTCGTGGTAAAAAAGATTTCAATAAGTGTTCCTAATGGCCAAATTATTGATCAAAACTACTTAAATTTCATCGATGTTGTGAAATACACTGCCGGCGTATGTGCCTGTGGTCCCAAAAGAATTAAATAATAAACTTTTAAAATGGTTGATATATTTATATCGTATTTCAGATTTTACCATCTTTGGCACGTTTTCTAACGTATTTTCTCTATTGTATTTGTTGTAGTTTTAATTAACTGAAAGCGTTATTTTAAAGAAATCCCCAATAAAAAAGTTTAGAGATATAATCATATGTTACATTATCTAATAATGTATAATTATATAACTACACATGTCGGTATGTAATATCATATAAAATTATATATTAATTTTTTAAATGACCTTATATTGGACCATATATAACAACATCTGGTTATATATTTATCTTTATAAAATTATATGCCAATTATATGACAAGATATGCTATATATCATAAGATATACTAACTATATATGGTTACATATGTGTGCCAATATAAGAAATATTTTTTGATGTGGCATAAGATATAATTATAAATGGTATAACATGTGCAAACAAATTTGATATATTGATACATATATGTAGTTGTAATTTTTTTAATTATATGTAGGCCCATGTCAATGGTTTCGAATCCAAGCCAGGGAGATATTATTTGTGTGATTTTAATTTATTTATTTTTGATTATTAATATTTTTTGCAAAACATTCAAAGTTTATACCATTTCGGGACAGCAAAAACTAGAATTTTTCGATAGGATTTAAGTGATGAAAATTTATTTATATTTTTTTCTTTAAATATAACTATTTCTCCACATTTTTTATTAGTCCATAAAATATGATTATATATAATTATACATAATATTATATATAGTTTTATAACTATACTAAATAGGGACCAATTTAGTCTCATTAGTGTAATCATGATATTTTTCCAAATTTCCGAATATATAATTATGTTATATATAAGTCCCGTAGATTCAATTATATATAACACAATTATTCGAAAAAATAGTCTAATAAAGTCAGCCACGATGTATAGCAGTATAGCAGTATGTAGCTGTGTCCTTTACTTACTACAACTCGAGTTCAAATCCTGACAAAGGCATTGCTTTTTAGAATTTTAATATATTTTTGAATTAAAAATTTTTTATACGTTTTTTAATAAACTAGATATTATATCGTTGGATTTAATTATATTATTGTTGGATCTAATCTGATACAATTCGATCTGATATTTTTCGGATAAATTTAGATCTTACTTAATTCCTAAATAGACTTAGATCTTAATAAATTACCAAATATATTGCTGGATCGTTTTGGTCTGCCGTTTTTCGAATCAAATAAGAACAGCTAGATATTACAGCAAATATAAACTTGAATATATTAGATATTGCGTCAGATAATTTTTTATATGTGGGTTGAAAAACTTTTGAGCTAAGAAACTAAAAAATGAGCAATCCGGCCCCGTGATCGCCATTTTATCAGGCAGACAAACATCGCTAGATCGATTGGCTTAAAATTTCATAAGAATCACGAATATATATACATACTTTATGGGGCCTTAAGCCTATATTTCGACATGTTTCAAATGGAATGACAAACCTCATTTTATATGGTGGAGGGTATAAAAATTACCATTGAGAGATAAGCTTTGCGAATATCGTTAAAATGAAGAAAACTCGCTGAAATAAACAAAAGTTGATATAATTATATAACACAAAAATCCATTTGTATTCCAGTTATACTCATTCCCCGTTCCATTATATTTCGTTCCCCTGGCGTATTGTATCAATTCCAATTCATTCCTTATGTTTCAGTTTTCAATTATACTTGTTTCTGTTGTTTGTTTCTGTTAAGACTTTCTTTTTAAGAAACAATTTTGGCCCATAGTTGTAGAGCTCAGATTATTGAAGTTGAAAGGAATGAAAAGAACGCCTACCAAATATAAAACAAACTGTATACCGTTTTTTCTGATCTTGTGTGTATTTGCGTTAAAGCTTAACTCCTAGAGTTAAGCTGGATTAATCTATTGAAATCTGGCACTAATAATACATAGCAGCTGCTTAAGCTCAAGTTAAGCGAGAAATCTATACTAGTTAGTCGAACAAAACTATAATTGAAGTTGAAGTATTCTGTAGCGCACTAGACTATTTTCAATTTTCTTTATGAGCTCAACAAATCTTGTTTAGTAATGTTTTTATTTTAGATGTTTATTTTTTTCTTTTTTTTTTGCTGTGTTCGAATGCATGTTTAAAGTAATAAACAAATAAATTTAACATTAAATAAGCACAAATCCAAAACAAATAGAAGAAACCAAATACGAGTAGGTACATACAATGGACAAGAAACTAGAATTTTACAAATGAGGAGCAATGTAGCAGAAAAACCAAACAAACAAAATCTTGAAATACTTTAAAAGAGTTGCCAACAAAACTAATAAATAACAAGGTGGTGAATCCCAAGAATTATAAGAACAATTGTCAATGTTGAACAGTATACTCATGAGCACTTTCATTGTGATCTTTATGTTGAAACTGTAAAGGAAATAGTATAAAATTCCTGCATAAGACACTGTCAGTAAAAAATCCCAAGAAAATTCTTAAGAACTAAATTTAAGCATTCTAAAAATTCCAACATAAGTTAACCTAAAATCTAATTAAGAAACTTTTGCTAACTGTAATCAGGTTCTGTTCATATTTTTTCTATTACCACAGAGAAAAAAATTATCAGAGTCGTCAGAGTCAGTTTGTAGCGTTATTAATGTTTTCTTAGTTTAAGTCTTAGTTTTAGTTTTAAAAATATATCTTATATAAAATTTACAATGTCTGAGATACTGTTAAGAGACTTAAAGTTTTATTTGTACCAAAATTATATTGAAATAAATAAATAAAATAAAAAAAAAACTGGCTCAAAAACCTTATCCCGTCCATATCTCTCTGAGTTAGATATTAACAAAAAATCTGCAAAATCACTTAAGTTTATCTGTAACAATATTATATAATGGCAACTCACTTTTTATGCCTTAAGGCTTTGACTTAATTTCTCAAACTACACTCTCTTCATTTGGTGATAAAGATATAAAATATTTACTGTTAAATTCATATAAAAAGCTTTCATGCTTGTTAGCAGTTGAAAGAGGATGTTAGACAACAAGAATATATCATGTTATTGCTTAGAGGATGAAGAAAATCAATGATTTTATATACATACAGTGGCTCACAGCTTATTTCAACCAGCACCTTTCGAAATTTTTAAAGGGGTATAACTTTTAGTCAAAACCACATATCGTCAAATTTTAAATGCAGATTAGAAGATTTGTATTTAAAACATAACATAAGAGCTTTATTCATATTTTTAAATCAATTTTCTTAAACATACATACATAAAACTTAAAAAAGCGAGGAACTTCACATCACAGCTTATTTCAACCAGATAACAAAATTATAATATTTTTTTACATTTCAAATTATTATTTTTTAATTTTAATATTTGGTATGGCCACCCTTTTGGTTAATTACGGCCTTCAATCTATTTGGCATGGACTCGACCAACTTTCGAGTAGTCTCGGGGGTGATTTTTCCCCATTCTTCCAACAAGGCTTTTTTTAAATCATTTTTGGAAGAAATCTTGTGTTTGCGGATGTTTTCCTCCAAAATCGACCAGAGATTTTCAATAACGTTGAGGTCTGGTGATTGAGCTGGTGGACCCATAAGGTGGGGGCAATTCCAAATGAGCCAAGTCTGAACAATACCCGACTTATGTTTTGGGTCATTGTCTTGGTAAAATCGGAAATCGGTCTCGATGCCAAGTTTTTGGGCACTTTGTTTCAAATTTTCTTTTAAGATGTTCAGATACATGGTTTTATCCATGATTCCATCTATAAAAACTAAATTTCCTACACCGGCAGCTGACATACAAGCCCAAACCATGACACTTCCGCCGCCGTGTTTAACGGTTGGTCTTAAATTCTTATTTTGCAGTTCGGTATTGGGCTTGCGCCATACGTAGGACTGCCCATCGGAACCAAAAATGTTAAATTTTGATTCGTCGGCGAATACAACCTTACTCCAGAAGCTGATGTCTTTGGAAATATGCTCTTTAGCGAAAACAAGACGCCACTGCTGATTTTTTTTGCTTAGGAATGGCTTTTTTCGAGCAACTCGGCCATTAAAGCCATGCTCTCGCAGAAGTCGACGAATGGTTTCTGCACTACATGACTTACCCAGCTCATTTTTTACCTCGGTAGCCAATTTCGGAGCCGATAATTTTGGATTTTCTTTTATTTTCCTGACTATGTACCTCTCTTCAGTTGCATTGAAAATTTTGTTTGGAGCATTTCTTCCTTTGTCAAGCACCCTGTTTTCGCGTACAAAACGCGATATGATGCTTTGTACTGTCGAGTCACTCAAATTGACCATTTCTGCAATTTTACGGCGAGAATGACCGTTTTTAAAATGATTGAGGACCAACTCACGCTGCTCAATCGTAGTACGTTTTCCCATTTTATAAGCTGTAGTTTCTTACTCGATTGAACCACAAAATCTCACTAAAAAACACTTTTACGCATTGAAAATACAATTTGAAAAGGGAATAAGAAATTAAAATACAGTTATTTATAACAATACAGGAATAACAAAGCTCGCAAAAAGTGTGGTTGAAATAAGCTGTGATCAACATTTTTGTTGTTTAATTTATTTTCTCTCTCTCTAACGGGATAGCACATTTTTTTTTTTATTTTATTACACAGATTTTTTATAGTGGTTCTTAAACTAAAAGTCTGCATTGAACTTTTCTCGATATTTTCTTCCATTTAGAAGTTATGCATTATTCAAAATTTTAAAAGGCACTGGTTGAAATAAGCTGTGAGCCACTGTATATGAAAATTTATTACACCATTTAAGTGAATCGGAAAATAAAATCAATATTTGTTTATTTTTTTCCAGTTAATGAAAATATTTATGCGTGTGTATTCTTTTAACTAAAACGAACTAATTATAAATTTATTTTTAACAAATGCAATTTTAATTAAAATATCAAACAAAATCATAAAGAACTCAATTAGTAATATAAAATTCTACCTATTTTAAATTGACAAAATACACTTAAAAAAATTGTGGTTTTTCGATTGAATGCTAGGTTCTATAACAACTATATTAAAAATCACAAAAGTTGGTATAATTCCCATAATCGGTAAGTTATTTTAGTGTTTATAATAAAAACTAATTTTACTACAAAACTGCATTTAAGCACGCGAAGTCTTGCTAAAGGATTGACATCTAGAAGTATTACCGACAATAAATTTGAACAAAATTTTACCTAAGCCGGAACATATCGTACATCTCTTCGACTAAATCGAATGTCATCTGAACTATGTGAGTTTAGTAGTTAAACTCATCCTTCTAAATCTCACCATACCTAAATTTAATTTAACCTGATAAATGTTCAACATTTCGATTACTTTTTTCTGTTAGTGTACATAAGAGCGTCCCCAAAAAAAAAAGATAATTGAATAAGTATAATATATTTGAAGGGGATCTTTAGTTCCTTCAGATATTTGTATATATTGATATATATTTTTGTTATTTTTGCACTGAATTAGTATGAATATTTGCATTACGACGAGCCTGCCACAAAAATATATTTTTATTTCAGGAATTTTGGTCGACTAATACTTCATTTATAATAAAAAACTTGCTGTAAAGTTCCATCTTTTTAAATATTTAAGAAAATTTTGGACTAGTCTTATTTCGCATACGATAAAAAATTTACCCACACGAATATATCGGTTCTTGAAGTAGTATCGTCATATTACAATGCTAGGATAATACAGGTTAATCCATTAATAACCACTGTACCAGTATTGCTACACCTTGATTTGATCGATTTTTTCTGATACTATTTGTTATATAATTTGAGTAAAATAATTTTCTGCGAGCCAACTAAATTTAGAAATTTAAAGCTAAAATTTTTTCCAATATAATACTTTTATTATTGTTTAAATTCACATAGTTTGACGGCAATTGAAAAATATTAAATTTTGGAAACATTTTTCATAAAGTTAAAATTTAAATTTTTGAAATTTGTAATAGAAATTATTGTATAATTAGTGTTCATTATTAAATTAGGCACTAATTAAACCTGTTAAATTAAATTTTGCAACAACGAATTTCAAAACGGTGTGCGTGACAATTTACAAGGATATTTAATTTTTTTTTTTAATTTGGATTTTAATCTATCTTTTTTTTATTGAATTTTCTCCGTAATGGGTTAATGCAATAGTTCATCGGCAACTTTTTACACCCAATTAATCGCTGTAGTTCACGTTAAATATGTTTAGCTGCTTAATACACATCGATTCTAAAAAAGATCCTTTGCCGGGACACCCTAGTAATCATACAGTTAAATTGGGTATCAAAAACCAACAACCAATTGCTTTTAATTTTTTTTCAACTTAAATCATATTTTATACCCAGCACTAGTTAGTTAGCAGTAGTTGTAATTTTATTATGTTTCATACTTGTGTATTTCCTCATTAGTTTGCTCTTACAATATGTGACAATTCTTACACGCATCTTCATAAAAATGTCGTTTATCATTAAATATGGTTATGTCCAGTAGCATTTGGTAGATTCTTCTTCTTTTTCTAGCACTCTCTAGCTATGATACAAATCTTTTCACGCAATATGTATGTGTATGTACCGTCTACGTTTGACAATCTGCTTAGATTTCAAATTTGTTTTCCTACATGCTTTTGGCATTTACTTAGTCGTATTTGTCATTTGTTATGTATGTTTTTCTATTTCGCTAAATATTTTTATGGTCAAAAACACTTAAGTGCCAATTGAAATTTTAACAAGTTGCTTTTTAAAGTTTTACTCAATGTTATTTTTATGCAGCATACGACCACGATGCTGATGACCAGTGGTACGTAAAAAATCTTGTTCTAGCTGCATTTTTAATTAGTTAAAGCATTCTTATATGATTGTAAGTGCCATGATTTTTAATTTCTATTTTCAACTAAATATTACACCATTTTAATTCTATTGCGAAACAAATATTGTTTACAAAATTTGTGTAATTATTATGAATCTATCGGAGTCTGAAGAATATTTTCCTTTTCAGATATTACCAGGAATTTCCCTAGCTGAGACAATCTAAAATTTACTTACAGCTGCTCAATGCAACAAGTCTTAACCGAATAAAGTGTGAACGAATTGATCGGTTGATCCAAATTAATCAAAAGTACAAAAATATATAAATAATTGTGGACCTTGAATTCATAATGATCTAAAAACTATTGTGAATAAGCGTCTTTGGGAGTTTGTGTTTTTTAGTTGAAACCTAAACAACAATACTAAATATTCGAACATGTCGAATTTCGTACCAAATAAAGTGTCTGTACGGGGAGTTTTTCTTCAATACTTTAATACTGGGTTATACATTTTTCAGTTTTAAAAGTAAGGTTAAATAAAGCACACATAAAGCTATGATTTCGATGAAACTTAAATTTTGTTATAAAGCTTGGACCTTGCGTAAGAAATCATTTAAATGACCGCCTCTAAATTGGTTGCAGCAGTCGATTCTTTTGAGGTAGTTTTCGACCACTTTTACGCACATTTCGGGCGATATCACGGCGATAATATGATTAATGTTGGTTTTAAAATGCTCCAACGGTAGGGGATTATTCGCGTAGACACAATCTTTGACGCAGCCGCAAAAAAGTCTAACGGCGTCAAATCGCATGATCTTGGTGGCCACCAGTCGATGTTCGAAAATCCAGCATTTAAAGCCTGTTGCTCTAGCGCCCAATCAGCATATCTACGTCGTTGTGAATGGTCACCCTGTTTTAATTGTTGCATGAGTTAGACTTTATATGAATAGAGGTGCAAATCTAAATGCAAAATATGCCATAATGAGCCGTAAGATAGGCCCAATTGGTGAGAACGCCGTGGAATCGACAAATTAGGATTATCCGCCAGACTTTCACTAACAGAAGCGATATGTTCGGTAGTGCGCACATTGCGATGTAGCACAGGCCTGCCTACAACGGTAAAGCTTCCATTCTCTTCAAATTTCTTTATAACAATGCCAATTCCTTGCACAGTAGGTCGATTATAACGTTTGAAATACCCCTTTTGTAGTTTGTTTTCACTATTTTTAGGCGTTCTTCGGTTGCTAAATGATCCAAATTCGTAAATAGCAAGCCTTTCACTAAATAAATGACAGATTAATGAAATTGCTTCTTACAGATCTGAGAGCGACTTAAATTTTATAATTATTTCCCTTGTATATAAATTTTTTATATAAATAAAATTAAATACTCCAAAATATTACTAGAAATGGTGTTTAAATGTTAGACGAATATATAATAATTCAAATGACCAAAATTGTTATAAAAATCCATGTTTATAAGGATATAAAAAGTAATGAATGTTATTACAATTGATAACTCGTTAACATTTCTGATTTAAGAATCTATGTAATACTATAAATTAAATGGTAATTTCCTCTTGTCTTTTCACTGCAGATCAGGATTATAAATTTCACTACTTCAAAGCACTTCCATAAATAACAAGATTACTAACGTTGTGACACAAGCAACAAATACATATAACATTTTTATTTTAGGAGTCATATTTAACATAAACTTTCATTGCATTTTCAAAAAATTATTTTAAATAAAAACGTGTAGTATTATGAATACATAAAGGCATTTGCATTATGTAACATGGTGCAAAGGATTTAATTAATCCTCCTTAATTAGATCGGCTTTATTGCCTTTTGAAATTAGTTTATCTCAATGCTATAAATTGTTTATGCAAGTACAGTTATGCAATATGTTCCCTAAACAACGAATATAAATGGCTCTTACAAAATCTGGCGGTTACGACAACTGTCTTCATATTAAATAATAGTTTTAGTTGTGAAAGCCAATATTCAGTTGTGTTATTTAATACTTATATTCCACATTAATATTTTACAGGTATCGAACCTAGGTATTCAGATTCATAGTTCGCACACCTAAAATGGGGTTTAACAAAATTTTTATTTATCAAATATTTTTCATTGCAAACAAAAATTAAATTTGTAACAACAAGTCATATAAAACAGATTATAAGTATTTTAACAGAAGACAAAAGTCAAAAAAGGATTATAAAAAGATATCTTATACATAAAAATGCATAGCGAATTAAAATTATGGATGAGTATGTTAAAGTAGCTTTTTTTGCTATTTGATTTTTTTAGTGTAAATATTTTCAGTGTAATACCAAAAATGATCAGTAAGGTTTGCCAATAAAATAACAAGCGAACAACGTTTGCAAATCATTGAATTTTATTATCAAAATTCGTGCTGTGTGGGAAATGTGTGACCAAATTTCGCACCAGTTTCACTTTATTGGACATTAATCCAACAACCTGTATGCAAAGAGAGGAAAATATTGCTGCTGTATCTGCTAGTGTTAACGAAGATCGCATTATGTCAATTCGTCGTCGTTGTCAACAATTGGGCAATGGTTAACGATTTTTTGGCCAAAATAGAAGAATTAGACTTGGTTGACATGTGGTTTCAACAAGACGGTACCACATGCGACATGGCACGTGATATCATGAACCTATTGAGAGGCGAGCTTAGTGAGCAATTAATCTCATGTTTTGAAGCAGTCCATTCACAGCCAAGATCATAGACCGTTTTTTGTCGAGATTACGTGAAGTCTCTCATATACAGGGACATGCCAGCCACAATTGCAGCAATGGAAGACAATATTACAACTACCATTGGTGAGATACCGGCCGAAATGCTGGGAAAAGTTTATATGCTGGAAAAAGTTTATATGCTAGAAAAAGTACGGCGTAGCTGCGGGCAACATTTATATGAAATAATTTTAAAAAATTAAATGTAAAATTTTAAAAAAGTAAATACACTTTTGCAAATTTTCTGTTTTTTAGGGTAACTTAATTAAGAGTTTTTTCGTAAATTTTTATCTGTTAACCTCTTAATATCAGCAAATTCTAATAAAAACTTTTTCCATCTCTGTATTCATTCCATATAAAATTAAAATATTTTGGGGTCCGTTAGCGAGTAAAAATGTCTCGAATGGTCCGTAAAAAAAAGTTAGTAGAAACCGCTGCTCTAGCACATATTTAAATTTTATCAAAATCTGATTGTTTGGTCTAACGTAGTTTTCTTGTCAGTTTACTTCAGGAACAGTAATATTGCATGATATCATAAGCATTTTAGAAACCAAAGATTTTTTTTAAATTTCCTGCGAAATATTTACTAAAATAAAATATTCACTCAGATTTTCATCATATTGATGAGACTGTTGCATAAATCTTTTTCCTCAATTTTATATTAAACGTCCATAACATTTTATGAAACATTTTTATAACTTCATCTTTTTATAGAAAACTGTCAAAAATATTTTTTTTGAAATGGCCCATATCTCAAAAACTGAGAGAGATAGAGGCAAATGGACAAATATTTTAAGTCTAGTTGAGAACTAGAAATGAAACAACTTTATCATATTTATGAAGTCTTACATTGCATGAAAATCTCTCATATTATTCATCAAATTTATGAAGTTTTTCATAGCTTCTTCTTTGTGTGTACGGGAGGATAAGTAAATTAGGGTCGTAAACATAGAGGAAAAATCGATTCTCAACATTATTTATCTCTTCATTTGCATTTTGTATGCGTACAAAAGGGAGAAAAATCAAAATGCGAGTTTTTCTATTCCCATTTCATCGTACTGAGGCCCGCTAACTAATTTCAATGAAAACAAAGTGAGGAGCTTAACCCGGTATTTCCCAGAATTTTTTTTGTCTTATATTTGGCTGAAAAGTTGTACACTTTACTATTTCGACCTCATGAGCACGAAAATGAAGTCCATTTTTCAAAACACTGTTGCGTTTTTCCGGAAAACGTGAAAAACTAGGGTTACCCTGGGTCGCCTAGGGTACAGGTTTTTTGTAAAAGTGAAAATGATTTTTTAACAATTTTTTTTTCAATAAATTTTACAAAAGCAGATGTTTTAAAACGTTTTTATTGAAATTATAAGTAAGAAGAAAAAAATAAAAAGTATATTCATATATTCGTTGAACTGAAATAAATTACAGTTTAGTGTGGTAATTGGCAAAACACTTTACGCAAACGCCTACGTTGCATTTTATACATGCTGTTCGTCCGTTAACTTTACATTGTTTACAAAGAGACCAAACTTTATAGCCAAATCGTAACGGTTTGCCTTTTATAAATTCTTTACATCCGTGTCTACTAAAGTATGATATCAAACTTTCTACGAAAGAAAGATTTTGTTCTGCATGAAAATTTTCAATCATTTTTGCTTTCAAGTGATCTGCTCCGTTTTTTTAAAAAGCCTTGAAACTCTCTTCGAAGTGAAGACTTTGCAACATCTCTTGAAATCGATTCCGACCCATGGTGTTACTTACAAGATTGTTGCGAATGTCTTTATCCTGACTCCACAAATTTCTGTAATTGGCATGATAATTGTAGCCCGTAATGATCAATTTGCCTATAAATGTTCAAAGTTCGCCGACTGATATATTTGGGTTTGGTATATTTTGTGCGATCGCATATAATGCACTTTTTTCGCAAATGTGTAGCAATAAGACGTCATCAAAAAACTTTTTAAATTGTTGGTATGGTAGTAAATTACGACAATATTCGTAATTTGTAACTGGAAAAATGGAGATAACAGCTGACGTGTCATTCTTTACCCATTAAAATACTGTTTCCTTGTTTCCTTGTGGCAATGCAACATTTGAATGCGTTTGCTGCACTTTACGTAACCGCTTTCTGTCTGGTGATGCTAAGCGATTGGATGTTATTGGTTGATAATCCAATCCTTGATATGTGTCTGCAGCCACAATAACGGGCAAATCTTTTACATTTGGTGCTGAAAAATTTTGGGTTACAAAAATAAAATAATTGATAAACTTATATTGTTGAAATTTTGTAAATGACGTCCACTAGCCATTACAATTTCACAGCAGCCTTTTATCTGAGCCGGGAAAACATTATTTGGGATGCCCCCACGTTCAACTTCGGCATCATCTTCGCCAGATAGCTCTCCATCTACAGGATGCTCGATGTAAATGGCAGTTGGTATATCAGTTAGCTCATTTCCATCGTCTGTTTCAACAAGCTCTTGAATGCAATCAAGCATTTGTTGCAAAGATAAACCTCTGAAGACCGTAAAATTTATAAAATGCCAATGGAATATGAATAAATATGTTAAATACATTTCCATAAATGTACAGAAATTCACATGAAATACAAAAAAAAACATGTACCCTAGCCGACCCACGGTTACCATATGGTAACGCCTTGAAAATAATGTAAAAAAAATACAAACAAATATTTTTTCTACAAAAAACAAATTTGCATGTCAAAATTTATTTTATTAGCTACCAATAAGTGTAATTATATTTTAAATTTATATAAAAAGTAATACTACAAACATATACTTACCGAAGCGACATATCGAAAAATGGTAATTCTTAACTTTTTTTTTGTCACCTCAATTTCACAAGCGATATCTTCGTTAACTGAGCTCAGAATAACAAAAACTTTATTTGTTGGTAAGTCACAATTATTTTGCCTTAAATAACGTTTTTCATTTGTAATTTTACTCTGCCCTTTTGAATTTATTAGAGTAAATGTAACGACATATTTTGCATTACCATATGGTAATCGTGTATAAAAAATTTCTAAAGTTAACTTTATTAAAATATTTAAGCTAATATATACATAAGTTACCCGATCTGTAAGTTGTATGTTAAACTTAAAAGGAAGGCCGTGTGGTTCATTCTGATTTGGATAAAATATATATAATATATTATAGAACGAACGAAAAAACTAAGAAAGCATACAAAATACGAGCTCAGCATTTTTAAAGTGTTACTGGACTTAGTTCTGTTCCTTTTAATTCGAAATAATGTAAAATTCTTTTGATTTTACAAATGAAGTAGAATAATATCAAAACTTAAAAAAATTGAAATACACTTTGCATGAAGCTAAAATCATGCAGTGTATTTCAGTTTTATGTTTTAAAGCACCTATTGTCAATTCTAAAAAAGACTCAATAAAAAAGAAATAATTTCTTAATCTTATGTGTACATGTTCATGAAAAAATATTTCTTTTAATTACCAGTTAAAAAACACTGCATTGTGAATTGTGGTAAGCTTAATGTGTAACGAATGAAACTGAGATTTTCAATACATATTCACTGTAGGAAAAAACTTCTGTGTTTTTCCTGTAACAATTTAATTATATAATAATTATTTTAGTAACGACAACATCATGTGACTAACTATTTAGCCATTTATATGAAAATTCCTTCTGTTTAATGCTACATATACTCCAAGCACACTCCTTCCTCAATTTACTAATTATTCTTTCAACTGGAATGTACTACAATACAGAAAATAACTACAAAAAATGCTTAAAACTTCTTATTAAATTACCATCACTAAAGTATAATTAATTACAATTTTATTATATTATACACATCATCAGCATGTTTAAGCATGTTTAACATAATAATGGGCAGAGTAATATTAACATGAAGTAGTTACGAGTACCAAGATGTTTCCTTATATTCTTTTGAAACTCAATATAAAAATCTACAAAGAATTAATCCTTTGCAATACTAAATTACTAAAGTACTAAACTTTTTTTGTTGTTGTTAACATATTTTAGCAACTGCTTGTCATTCAAAATGTGCTAAAATGTTTAAATGCTTTTAAATAATGTATGTAGGTACCTAAAATACTACTAGAGAATCATTGCATAGTACAATTTGATTGATTTTTGCTATAATTATAAAGTCATTGTAAGTCAACGAAAATTTAAAAAAACTTCAACAGAAATAAAGAGTTAATCAAATTGAGTATATAAATAAGGGTGTCGTTTACTTGGGAGATGATTTTTTCCTTTTACTTTTCTCAGAATATGATTTGGAATTCTGGTATACTTTGAAGGACATTCGAGCACTACTTCCTTCGCATATATATAACAAGCGGTATTTTTATATGAATTAACTAAATTTAAATAACAACTATAACACTATATAACACCTGCTTTTTTCAAGAAACCTTGACAGAGTAGATATCCACTTAGAGTAATCATACTCCGGGTAATCATCTGGGAACTCCGGGTACTCCCGGGCAACATTTTTCTACGCCAATAACGTAGCGGGTTAGGCCCGATAGTCATATACAATTTCAGTAAATGTGTCAGGACAAATCTTACTTAAATTGAATTAAAACAGATTTAACTGTATAACAATATATCAGATTTAAAAATAATATATAAAAAGAGAAGATAAAAACAAATTCGGATAAAATTGTCTCAAATTAGATGTAATTTAATGCAATGACTTACAGTTATGCCGTTTCTTTTCTGACAAAAAAAAATGTTGTCTTTTTTTACAAAATGTATTTTTGTGCATTCTAATAAAAAGTAATTGCTGACATACATCAAATTAAAAGCATTTAAGAGACCTATTTAAATTTGTATAAAAATGCCTTAAATTTCGTGAAATTTAACAAAATGTCACATTTTGGATATTTTGATGTTTTTTTTTAAAGAAGATGTCCATGCTTGGGCATGTTTAAACAGAAATAGGTATCTTAAATACCTTTATTTTGAAACCTAATTTTCCCGCTTTTACTTTTCATTACTACCCTGGAGGAATAAAGGAGTCAGTTGGGAATTGGGACCTGTCCCGTGATAGATGAAAACTGGACGGGTTCCGAAAATACATATTACGGGAAAGGTTAAAAGAGGACCGGTTTCTAAAGTCCTTACCACGTGACCGGTTTAAAACTAATCATATGTTCTTTTAGACCAGTTCTGTGACAAGCCAATGTTAAAGTGACCGATCCCGTGACCGGTCCCTATCACAATGAATCAGTCACGTGACGTATCCTGGGATAGGTCCTTTTCCCACAATGTATGCACAAAAATACGTTTTGTAAAATAGCGCTGAAAAGCGCAATATTTTTTGTCAGAAAAGAAAACGGCATTAGATTATCTCATTTTTATATCTGATCTAATATATCCCTATATTGTTCCATATACTTTTTTTTTACTTGTTTACTTAAAATTTACTGATACTTTTTTCTGTGTAAACTTAAAAAATTTTACATTAATCATTCAAGAAAGTGTTCCCGTAATCCATCAATCAGTCATCAGCAGAGATGGCAAATTTGCATTTTTACACTTTTGCTTTTTTATAGCTTTATAGAATTTTGTCTTTTTCTAACGATTTTAAGTCCTTAATTAATATTTTTTTACTAATAGCTTTGTTCCTTTTTTTATTCAACTTATTTTTTATTTTATTCAAAGTTTTTATTTAACATTTCTCCCTTTCTTACTTTTACTATAGCCATTATTATTTTGGTTATAATCCCCAGCACAAATGTACATATTCGGCATTGCCATTAGACCGCTTTTCAAAAGAATATAATCTCAATTGCAAGGAAATTATAAATGTCATATGCTTCGGGTTCACTGAAGCAAGCCTTTTGCAAAGCGGCATTTGGCTGAAAAATGCATATAATTATATAAGATTTTCGTACATTATAATGTACGAAAATCTTCGGTCATAATCCCCAAAATATATAATGTCGGTGGAGGTTATGACATGTGACCCATTTAGACGTACTAGTTATTGCACAATTAAGTGTTACCCTTATATAAATATATGAGAAAACATTTCCTTGTCTGTCTGCCCATCAGTCTATTTGTTTGTTTCATTTCGTCATACAACATGAGTAGCGTATGATGATTCTGATAGTAACAGATGATAATGACAAGAGAGTATTAAACAACACAAAAAGGTTACGGAAATAGTAACAATACAATCATTGTATTCCTAGGATATTTTTATGTACAGAATTCATTCAGCAGATGATCATCAACATTGATTTAGAAATAATATGAACAAAAATATAATATAGAATGAAATAACTTCTTAAAAAATAAAAACAAGAAAAAGAGTGTTGAACCAAGTAGACATGCTAAATCAAGCATAAGATGCTATCAACACCAACAATGTTAAACAAAAGACTTGTTGATGATGACTTTAACGCAACAACAATAACAACAGAATAATCGACCTTAAAAAAAAAAATCCCATCTATCTAAAAGACCACAAGTAATTGGCTTTATTCTTATATGTAATTTCATCTACATCGTCTCGAGTCTTTTACAAAAGTTCATCATAATCTTCAAGTGTTTGTAATGTTTTTGATTTTCATTGGATCAGAAAACACATTTAAACTATGAGAGTAATATATTTACCAATGAACAGATAAAATTAAAAACTTTGGTTTTCAAAAAATTAAAATTAAATTTTGTGAGCGAAGAATACAGTGAAACAAAGTAGTTAAAATATTAAAGTCGGTCAAGCCTATGTATTGAAACTCTACACTAAGTACAATTTGGATTAAAAATTCGGGAAAGAGTTCAAGTTCCGGAAATGGTTTTAATGTGTTTCTTTTTATAAATATGTCGGAAAATATAGAACGAAAAATTTAATTTATATAAATACAGGGAAGGTAAAAATATAGGGTGAATATGTAAAAATATGGTTTAATTTATTGTCCCATATAACATTTTGAATTTAGACCCATTCTAACCAAAGTCAATAAGGTTTGGCCTGGGACCAAATTTCGTTATCTTGAATCAAATAACGTAATTAGATAAGAGTTCATAGAGGCACATACCGGGAAGTTGGACTTATATGGAAACTAAGTCCAAATATGGTCCAATTTGTAGGGCGATTCATGGTCGCATATAAAATTCAAAGTTTTGTGTGTATGAATACCAATTAAGCCCAATTCAGAAATAACTTTTCATGAGAGGTAAATATGTAACGATTCTAACCAACAGGGTTCGTTCGTGGGCCAATAAAAACAATATACCAAATTTCATCCATGGCTGTTTACAAGGTTTACATGGATACAACGACAGACGGATGCAGTTAAGTCCAATTAGGAAGGGACTCAAATCCAGTTGGTAAATTTATAAAAACTAATACTCCTTACGATTAAAATGTAATCTCAGTAGAAATAACAAAAAAATTAGATAGTATATTATGTAATTTACTGTTTGTAGTTTAATAAAAAAAGTTTTCAGTTCAGTTAATAATAATGAAACAAACATTTACTTTTCAAAGAAATATTTATTTTCTTTTAAATTAAAATAACTTTTAATTTCCACAAAATATGTCTATAGACTCTATGAGTATATATTTTGTAGATTAAAAGACAAGCAAGACTACAAAAAACGAAAACAATTTCAAATAAATGAATAATCAGTTATTTTTAATGGAATTGTTATGTTAAATTTTAACAATTATTTTTAACAGATTAATCATTTGTTTTTTACTGACATTTAGACAACTTTTAACCCTAGTCGAACGGAACAGGTACAATTGTACCTTTTTCGTTTTTTTTCCATAAGTAATAGATATCTGAAGTTCTGTGACATCTCCAAATTTTTAATTAAATTAAATTTTCGAAATTTTAGAAAAATATGACGATTTATTACCAGTTTAATAAGACCTAGTTGTTTTGACACCCTTAAAAGGCTGAAAAGGTACAATTGTACCTTCATATATTTTGTATGAAATAGAAACAAAATAAAATTAATTTTACTATATTTATTTATAAGAACGTTTCAACGTACATAAACATGAAATTGCATGATACATTTAAAAATATTTTGAATTTATTTGCATAAAATGCATGTTGTTCTTTGTATTAAGTGTTCATTATAAATAGGTTTCACGCAGACTATAAATGACTTTCTGGTCTTACGTTGTTTTCGTTTCTCACGTTGGCAAATAGCTTCCGACGACAGGAGAGGCTCCTCGTCTGACATGAGGTACTTTGGAACTAGCTTCAAGATTTGGCGTTGGAACAATATGTCGTCTAAATACCATTTCTAAAGCACTTCGTATTATTTATATTTATATTTGCTTGGAAAATATTTCAAACACTTTCTCCCCTGATCCTTTGTTTTGCACCCTGGATGATGTATTATATCTCTATATTACGTAATATGATACAGCAGCGACGTCTATCATATTATAGAACATTGCAAGGGGCCAGCGCAATTTTCGTCGCTTCTCAGTATACTCACTCAATATTTCGTACATTACATCAACTCCACCTTTAGTTTTGTTATAGTATTTGATTATTTCTGGCTTTGCCAATTGTGTTTTTTCAACTTCTCCCATAGTATGCATAGTTGAGAGTAGTACGACTGTTTTGTGCTTTATTTTGAACATATGGACAGATCGCTTGGCAGGAACTTGTTTTTTTCTTACGGTACCAACTACATAATGTCATATTCCTAGATATTTATTTCTTGGATAATTCTAAGAACGTAAAAAAATTATCTGTCACCACGTTTCTTCCAGAACCTTTCTAACATACAATTCAACTAGGTCTAAATTTCATCATGGTCAATATGTCTAAATGTGTTCCATCTTTACTGGTCAATATACTGTCGACACTTTGAATTGCAGTGTCATCTTTAGCACTTTCTTCTGAGTCGTGTTCTTCTTCACTCTCTATGACCATTACATTTTCAATATCTGAATCTTCATCAAATGCATCCGCAATCTGTGGCAAAAGGAATCTTCATCAGAAGCAATTAAGGGTTTTTCTTCATCTTCGAAACATTTTGTGTGTCATGAATTATTATAGGTATTCCCCGTCTTATATTTTAAGCAGTTGATACGAAATCAAATTGATACTTACAGGTACTGATAAAATGTAAGATTAAGAACTTGTGATGACTTAAATTATTTAATGACATCCTTTTAGCTTATTATCTGTTATTTCAGAATTTTTGGGAACAATAACTAAATTCATTAACCAAGAAAGGTCTAATTTATAATGATAGGAATGTGTAGGTACAATTGTACCTTTACCGTCTTTTAGCGTTGTAAAATTCTTCCGTTCGACTAGGGTTAAAAATAAATAACAAAACCCATTTTATTTTAATGATAAGTAAGTACACCGGGTTTTAAATAATATATCATTTCTATTAAATGGTATTATCTTAACTTACAAACTTTAATTTTAACTTACAAACATTAACATTAGTGAACGGGATTGGAAAGAGTTTCCCAAAGACTCAACATTTGCAATACAAATTAAATAAAAGAGTATTTTTTATAGATTGGTGATATAAAAGTTCCCCCAATATACAAAATTTCCAATAAAAATTAAATAAGAGAATATTTTAATAGATTGGAGATATAAATTACAAAAAACACATTATTAAATCAATGCTCCATGGTTTTTATGCACTAAAACAGTTGCACAATGTGCAAGCTTTTGCAAAAGGGCTTTTTCACCTACAGCGAGCTTCGACAAGAGCTTTTACATATATGAGGGCACAATACAAGGATGGAAATTTTGAATTTCGAAATGTTATAAGTTGTTTAATTTATTTAAGCCAAAACACTTTATTACTTCTTTTGAAAGATCTTTAAAAAAAAACGCCATCTTCAAAAGGCTTGCTGTGCTCTGCTAAGGATAGAGCAATAACAAAAGGAATCTTTTCTTTGATATTTTTATACCCTCCACCATATATGGTGAGGGTATATATCAGTTTGTCATTCCGTTTGTAACATGTCCAAATATAGGTTTAAGACCCCATAAAGTATATATATTCGTGATCCTTATGCAATTTTAAGTTAATTTAGCGATGTCCGTCTGTCTGTCTGTTGAAATGGCGATCACGACGCAAAAACGCAAGCGGGGGTGCCTATTTTTATTGGACATCCTCCCGAGCAGTTTGGTATTGAAAATGAGCAAAATCGGTCAAGCGGTTAAAAAGTTATGAGTGAAAATGTGAAGATACCTCTAAATTTGCCATACAAATTGGTGTATATTAGTACAATTTAAAAGTAGCGACTGGTACATAATATATTTTCTCATATTTTTTCATCAGTCGCTTATAAATGAATAATATTTTGTATTAACCTCAAATATTTTTCACCTCAAAAAATTTTTTTCACCAGAAAATTTTTTTTCACCACAAAAAATTTTTTTCACCTCAAATTTTTTTTTTTTCACCAAAAAATTTGTTTTCGCGTCCAAAAAAGTTTTTCTCCTTAAAAACTTTTTTCACCTCCATAATTTTACTTCAGAGAACATTTTTTTTGGCATATTGGTGGAGGGTATTCAAAGATTCGGCATAGCCGAATTTAAGCCTTTTTTTAC
This sequence comes from Eustalomyia histrio, assembly GCA_949748255.1. Lineage (NCBI taxonomy): Eukaryota > Metazoa > Arthropoda > Insecta > Diptera > Anthomyiidae > Eustalomyia > Eustalomyia histrio. Next base: position 77,169,493 of record OX456526.1, read on the forward strand.
TTGTTTTTAGTGAGCATAGACGATCGTTGTATGTTTGAAAAGTTATTTTAAAATTGATGGAAAAGTACTAACGTACCGAATTTTCCGTCCCTAAAAAAAGCTCTTTACTACAAACTCAAATATCATAGTATTAGTGTTTGGACGCAAATGCACTGAAAAAAAAATAAAAATTAGCATATTAGCACGAATCTGTTATCTCTATGGAGGTTTTAAGCACACCCGGCGCGTATGAGTGATATGAATTCAATAACAATCATACGTCATAATCACTGATATATATTTAAACTCAGTTTTTTATATAGTTTGTGCATCATGGTTGATATATAGACATACTTGTGATAAATACCATTTCTTTAAGTCGGTAAAAACTATTAAAATATTTTATCGCATGACAGAAATAATGTTTAATATTTTTTTATAATAATTTTAAAGCGAATTTCTAGACTGCTATACTCTGTACTCAAAATTATGATCAAATTCATTTTTCTTATACTGCAGTTCTCCATTTGCTTCACTGTAACTTTAATTTCATAGTTCATATTTAAGCTACAGCAGCATTTATCGCTTCATTTGTAAACTTTATTTTAGTGTGCTTCGTGCAAAGAGTAACAACAATATTAAACTTTATGTCAAAAAGTTTAATTTAGATTTTTTTTCTGTTTTACATTTAGATTTGGGTTGGTTGAATTTTTTTTTTTTTTTAATATTTGCTATGCGCTATAATGATTATTATACGTACTTTAATAATATTAAATCATATTAGCTATGGTGCCACATTTGTTGAAGTTTATTGTACAAGATATTCTACTAAGTTTGAATGTGTCTTCTTTACATCTTCTGTTGCTTTTTTAGCTTTGGAAAATTTAAACTTGAACTTCACCCATGCAAAAGATGATGTATGTATGTATTTCGCTATTTGTATGTGTATGTTTAAAGACGACCTACCAAAGATTTTTCAGATATTTTTCATTGTGTTGGTTGATTTGTTGTCTGCCACAGCAAATCATTAAGGTCAAGTTCAAGGTTTTGATATGCAATTATTATTATTGCTATTGTTGTTTTTATTTTAAAATGTATGATATTTGTCTTTGAATTTTTTTAATGGGAATCAAAAAGATTTTATTTATATAATTTTTTAGAATGTGAAAAATTCTAAAATTTTCCAATATAATTATTCACTACATGACACAATTAACTATTTCTTTTAAAGAATTGTATTCTTATCTACAAAAATTTCTTTGACTTGTAACTAATACAATGTATTTCAAAATATCCAAAATAAAACTGTTGTTTGACCATAAAAAGGTGTCTTTAAATTGGACACGATTCTTGGTTAAAATCAAATTCAATTTTTGTTTGCCACAAATGTTGCGTGACAAGTGTGTAGGAAAAATAAACTTGTTAAAGAATACAAACTCATCATTATTAAGAAACACAAAAAAACTTTCAAGTGTATAAATTAAAATATGTCTACCAAACGTGGTTTAAAACTACAATATTTGGTATTTAAATTAAACAGAGATGATGTTTAATGCCATATTTGCTTGATAGACTGTTTGAATCATAAAAAAAAGTTTATTTGATATAAATTATACATTTCTGATTAATCGAAATATATTTAACACATTTTATACCACTAATCGCTACTGTTGGTATTTTTTTAAATTTTGACGCTTCGTATGATTAAGTTTTTGCCCCAAACCGCTATGTATGGAAACCTGAAAATTAAAAAAATATTTAGGCTAACTGATAACGTATAATATAGAGCGAAATTCTAAAGAAAGGTTTTAAAAAATTCCTACGTTAAAAGGCGAAAAAGGTAATCTCTTCCCCTTGACCGCATGCCCACACCTTTTGATAAGCAAAATCAGTTGAAATTTGGAGATGCAAGAATTCAGAATTTTCCCAGCCAAATGATGGTAGTTCGGTATGACGGCCAGTGATCTGGGCAAATTGGTTTTCATATAAAGACTAAGGCCCATTATTATAACTTGCCGATAGCTAAAGTGAGGATGTTAACGGACAGATTATTAGTTTTTCGTTATTATAAGTATACTTTAACCTAAAAGTGACCGATAAGCTAAAGGTAAGTTCATCTTACCTTTAACTTTTAACGTAAGGTTTAAGCATTTGAAGTTGCCACATTTTCTGCTCTGCAGTGTAGTTGCCGTGTAGTTTTTAGACCGTATCTTGGCTGTTTGGTTTATTTCTGTGTTCGGCGTCGACAATGTAAATTTTTTACAACAAATATATTTATTTTTTACACAAATCGAAGAAATTTTGTTTTTCGTTTGTATTTCTTGTTTGTTGTAAGTAAATATATAAATAAAAGTACGTCGTTGCCACTACGTATTTTTAAAAACCATTTTAATTTGTCAAAAGTAATCGGTTTTTGCTCTGGTAATGCCATATTTTCAAAAAACTTAATTTTATTTTATAAGGAAGTTGTAATAACCAAAAAAAGTTAAAGGTCACTTTATTCCTCACTTTAGCTAAAGTTACCTTTAACTAACACTCACCTTAAAGGCAAGTTATAATATTGGGCCTAAAGCTTTTTACTCTAACGGGACTTCAGGCCCGATTCTCTTGATGCTGAATTATATTATAAATACATTTTAATATTTTTTGTCATTTATACTGTTTTAGCATAATTATCTTAAGTATTGATTTTTGATAATTCGATACCCTATAACCATAAGAAAATTTACTTATTGTCAATTCTTTTTGACAGGTGTAATAAACGTTGGGATTTAAAAAAAAATAAAGAGCACTGTGAAGAAAACAGATTACCTCAGTATTTAAAAATATAATTTTACAGCCAGTGTCGAAAAATTTGGGCTTTGATCAAACTTGAGTCTATCCATAAGATAATCCAATACACACCGCAAAATAGTAAAGGAATGTCTACTTTACTGTTATCAAAAACCTTGGAACCGATGCTCCGAAGATTGCAAGCCATAATCAAAGCAAATGGAAGTCAAACAAAATACTAAATTCATTTAAATTAATTTGTTGTTCTAACTGTTATTCTTACTTTTGACGCTGTAAAACTGAACTATTTTTCTTTTTTTTTGTAATTGTAGGATTTTAAGTTTTGATGTTTGTAAATAAAATAAGAAAATGCAAAATATGTTTAAAAAAAACACAAAATGTTAATAAATTAAATGATAAAGCAAATTCAAAAATAAAATTGAAAACATAAAAGAATAAGGTGTACAGTTTTTTTTTGACGCTCACAATGCGACAATTTTTAAAACATCCAAAGCAATTCAAGCCATATACTACGATTATGATGAAATTTGGATACTTAGAAATAAAAATTCGGAAATTAATATGGTCAAAATGGAGTCCAATTTACTCTTGACATATATCAGTTATAATAAGAAACAATTAATCAAAAACACATTTATTTATTTATTTATTTATTTATTTATTTATTTATTTATTTATTTATTTATATAATTATTAATTTATTAATGTCATATCCTGCACAACAATACTTAGCAAAAAAAAGTAGCAAAAGAAGAGAAAAAGAAGCAGTGATTTTGATTCCGGTGTTGTGAAAATTTGGATCGGAACCAATGATTTTTACATAGGGGTGTCATAGGGTGGAAGTTTTCTATTATGATCCTTTTTCATTGCATCTAAAGCCCTTCTTATGGTTTAGTGAAAAATTAAATCTTTTGTTCTTCCCAAATAAATTTTGAATTTAGATTTCTACAGGACATCAGTAATCGGGCCTTAGCCCCATTTTTACAATCTCCCGTTAACTTCTACCTGGGAATTTAACTGACACATTTGTTGTTGTTTCCTATACAAAGTTTGAGTTCTACTGTTCGTTAAATTTTAGCGGGAAATTCAGCAATCGGGCCTTATTTATCTCTATTCGAAATCCTTGGAATTTTTACTACAATTTGTAAACTTTTTACTTTTTGTAGCGTCATAGATTTGAAAAGTTTTTAATTTCATTATAAATCACATTTTTATAAGTTGTGAAAAAGAACTTCCTTAGAAGAGAAAAATCAGAACTAAGCGATACTTTAGAATCAATGAAAAATTAATTCCTTAAGAATCACTTCCATTTATTTTTGCTGGGTATTTAATCTTATAATTACAGTACAGGAATTACCAAGCAAAAATAATAAAAGTGACAATTGTTAAAAAATATTTAAATATAAGTTGCAATTAGGTAAAATATTTTCAAAGCTAAAATTTAAATTACATAAGATTAAAAAAAATAAAAATAATAATAAAATTAAAGTTAAAATAAAAACCCGAAAAGTAAGAAAATATCAAGAATAATTCAGAAAAACAAATTTTTTAATATTAGTAACGTTGCTGTTAAGTTGTTGGTTTTGTGGAAAAAATATTCCAGAAACAAATTGCATTTATATAGAATTGCCACACAGATACTAGACAATGATGTCTTGGTAAAATAATCCTTTTATTTTTTGTAAAAAGAGAAGTACTCTTACCTTCAAAAGATTTATAAATTAAACACCAAAAATTTTCTTTAAGAAAGCCGAAATTCCATCACGTCGTCTTAATCCAAAAACATAACGAACAATGCTATTATACACCACGATAAGCTTAGATTGGCTTGCGGAGTCGCTATTTGCAAAAAGTTCACAACCATACAATAACCCCGGAATCAGGTAAGATTTGGCCAGCAGCAATATAATTTTTAAAGGTGTAAAAGATTGGGCTGCCCAAAGTTGTCTTAGTTTCATTAATGTTTGACCGACTATTGTGTTGATATGGTTTGTCCATGTTAGATTACTATTTAGTATTAGACCAAGATTTTTACGTTAACTTAGTTATCATAGTATGTAAGACAATAAATGTAATCGAACAATAAGAAGACTTAAAACATTTTTACTTACTTAACAGAAAAAAAAATAGATACAGAAAAATTGTACAAATTTGTATGGAAAATTTAGAGGTACCTTCACATTTTCACTCATAACTTTTGAACCGCTTGACCGATTTTGCTCATTTTAAATACCAAACTGCTCGGGAAGATGTTCAATAATCTGGGTAAAAATAGGCACCCCCACTTGCGTCTTCGCGTCGTGATTTCAACAGACAGACAGACGGACATCGCTAAATCGACTTAAAATTGCATAAGGATCACGAATATATATACTTTATGGGGTCTTAAACCTATATTTCGACATATTACAAACGGAATGACAAACTGATATATACCCTCACCATATATGGTGGAGGGTATAATAAAAAATTTTAATTATAATTTTAAATTTTAAAAATTTTAAAAATTGAAAAAATACTATTATTGTGAATTACTAAACAATAAATTTATTTTTTTTGTGGGTTACTTTTTTTCAACATCGTGCTACAAAATTAACGCATTTTTGTGAGATTTTTCCATATTTTATGTGTATATTTATATAAAAATTGTGTTTATTTACGCACAAATTTGATCAATTTACTCTTTAACTTCAAAGCTTTATCTAATTTTTACGCACTTTTAATGTAATTTTACCCATTTCGTGTTCATCAACTTACACATAATGTGTGTATTTTTTTTAATTTTCGCACAGAGAGTATATTTGCTTAACTTATAGTAGCAGTGCAGTTTCTTACTATAAGTTGGGTAAATTTCAATAGAAAAAAATTAGAGTTAATTTCCTCTTTTGAAAAATAAATTTTTTTATGCAATTCTTGATTCGAAATTCGTAAGTTTTTGAGATGCTCGTTAACAAAAAATTTATCACAAGCAGCCGAATTCTTTATCACCTTTACCACTGAGGTGGCCGAAAAACTAAAACATTATTTTTTAAGATTTCTTTTTTTTATCACGTATCTAAAGTCCATACAAATGGGAGATATAACTAGAATAACTTCTTTCTTTTTGTATTTCAATGCTTTAAAATATGTTAAATGCCAACTTTGTAAATGCTTTTTTATACTCGTACATTTATCCTCTGGGGACACTAAATTTGTTTATTTAAGCATAAAAAGTGTGTATTTTATAGAAAATCCAATGTTTTTGTATAAATTTTAAACGCCAAACTTATAAAAACTTTTTTTTTTTAAACTTATTAAATAAAAATAAATATAATTTTTATTTTCTGGAACCAAAATGTTTTTTTTTAATAAATATTATATAACAAAGATGAAAACTTTGTTTTAAATTACCTCCGTCTACACTACGAAAATTGACAGCCTCACTTAATTTCGATTTGATAACAACAACCACATTTTGTAAACAAAACATAATAAAATATAACCTTAAATTTAATCTGTTTATAAAAAAAAAAAATAATTTAATGCCGGAGTATAAAATGTATTACCACGATGAAATAAACAACGTTAATATAGCTTTTAAAAGCGTTTCTAATAAGGGATGGCTATTTGGAAGTCAAGACTATTATTAAGTTTTTTTTTTTTAAATAATTATTATAATTATAATATACTTACATTTTTTACAAGGTGATGCCAGATTTTCACAATTTTTTTTACACACTATTGCTGAATTTCGTAAAATCTAGTTATGAAACGGGATCACTATTTGTATGGTTTTAAATTCAATTTTGAGCTGGTAGATTTTCCGGTTCAAACGTAATTTCAAGCATAATATAAATTAAGTACTAATGTATATACGATTTTGATAATTAATTATAAAACATTAAACCCAAACTGAGAGTAGGTTTTTTTAATCAACATAGAATTTAGTTTTTAAAACACACTTGTATTATGAATTTAGCAAAGAGCACATGAATATTTTACGGGCTTTCAATTAATATTAACCCACCTTCAAATCGATTTAATTTGCCAATAACAAGCCGGAAGAAAATTCATAAAGTATATTGAAATCAACATATATCATATCAGCTCCATATAGAACACACACATAAATAAAAAAGATCTTATAATGCCGGATTGTGTTGTCATAACATAAGACTTTGTAGTGTACAACAAAAATTCAAGTTCGTGTCTTAAGTCTTTAATAATAAATAATAATAACCAGGGCAAGGGACTTCTTGTAAATATATAATTGTAGTCGATAACTTGAAAATAACATAAACTGCCCAAGCAGAAAAACACGAACGGAACAGTATCAACAAAGTGTCGGCGACGGTCGCTTATGCGTAGTCATAATAAGGGATTAACTAACTTGACACTATCGTTCAATTATCCGAATGGTAACAGCGTCCAACAGTTGGTTAAGCATAGCAAAATGTTTTTTGCGTGAAAAAATTTCGCTCGATCGTAATTTAAATTGTAAAAATGATAAATTTTTTATTTTATAAGAAAGACAGTAAACCCAAAATGTCACTTTTTCGGTAGAAAACTAATAGTCTTGGATATTAAATTTAATAAAAAAAATCATCGCTTTTTACCCTCAAAATTAAATCTCTAAAAATGATGTAGTTAATAGTTAATAATATTTTAAATATTAGATTATTATATTTGGTAATGTTGTTTTATAATGTTGTTTTTCTCCATTTATTGTATTTCCTTCACAAAGAAAACAGATTTATCAAGACAATCACATTTCTTGGTTACATCAACCGAAATATTTAGTTGTCTCAACCAAATCTTTTCCTGACTCAATTTGAATATCTTGTTACAACCTAAACTCTGTTGCATTAACGGAATTTTGGTTGCAACAAATAATTATATAGGGGGATCCCACCAAACCATTCTGTTGGCAAGGAATTCGGTTGTTACAATTGATTTGATTTCTCTATGCTATAGTCGTCAATTTGGATAATTCGATGCATATCCCAAAAAAACTGTTGACAAAATGTCTCTGCTTCCTTCGGGGAGTATTGATTTGACTCTTCCCAGCAAAAAAAAGTCGCAAAAGTAGAGAAAAAGAAGCTGTGATTTTGATTCCAATGTTGTGAAAATTTGGATCGGAACCAATTATTTTTACGTAGAGGGTGTCATAGGGTGGAAGTTTTCTTTTATGATTCCTTTTCATTGCATCAAAAGCCCTTCTTATGGTTCAGTGAAAAATGGAATCTTTTGATGTTCCCAAATAAGTTTTGAATTTGTAATTTATATTTAAACAGGACATCAGTAATCGGGCCTAAGCCACATTTTCACAAACTCCCGTTAGCTTCTATCTGGGAATTTAACTGACACTTTTGTTGTTGTTTCCCATATAAAGTTTGAGTTTGACTATTGGTTATAACGGGACATTCAGTAAACGGGCCTTATTTATTAAATTACTTTATTCGAAATTCTTGCAATTTTTTCCACAATAAATTTTTTACTTTTTGTATTAATGACACAGTACGACAGTGGTTGGTATACATAAGAAATGTTAAAAGAATATAAAAATAGGCTTAAAATAATGAAATCGGCGTTTTACTGTAGCCCGTCAGAATTTTGAGAAAATCGATTTTTAAACTTCGAAGGACCGTGGAGGTTCACTTGTAATGTAATGATTTTATCAAAAGTTCTATAAAAACAGAATGGGTCAACCGATTTTCATGCTTGAGCCAGTTTTGAAAAGGGAATTAAATGTGGATTTTTTTTATTAATTTACATGTAAAGTTAAAAAAGAACCAAAAATGTACGAAATCGATTTTCTCATAATTGTGACGTGCTACAGCAAAACGCCGAGACACGTATTTCGTTATTTTAAGCTTATTTTGATATTCTTTTAACATTTCTCATGTGTACTCAAAGTTTGGTTTTGTCGTACTGTGTAATAACTACGATTTTAAGAATTTTAAATCTCTTAAACTTAAAGCATAGTTATAAATGTCAAATTTATATAGAAATATCTATGATTAATGTTTAACTTTGGTTGTTTTTGAAATAAGTTTCCCGTCATAGATACAAAAAGTGTTAAATTTCTTCAAAAAATCACATTTTTGAAAGTTGTGAAAATGAACTGCCTTGGAAGAGAAAAATCAGAACTAAACAATACTTTAGAATCAATGAAAAATTAATTCCTTAAGAATCACTTCCATTTATTTTTGCTGGGTTGTTTCATTTCTGGTGTATCGTATAGTGGTGAATATATGTTTCATCAAGAGTTATGTATAGTCAAAAATATTCATAAGAATAGGTGTTATAAACTTTTTATGTATATTTTGAACGCTTAAAATTTGATATATAGTACATAAACCTCCTTGCCCTGTAAATAACAATTAAAATTGTTTGTGGCTTAACCGATTTTTTAAATAATTTTTAATTTTTATAGCTATTTTAAGTTAAACAAATCAATTTATCTTGAATGAAATACTTAATTGATTAACGCCTAAAAGAAAACACCCCCTTTTAAATCATACTTATACTTTTTTAGTTTCAAGTACCATTACTAAATTATGAATACATGCACAGTATACTTATGTTACACAACATATTTATAAGTAACTTTTAAAGTTATAAAAAAAATAAAGGGCTCTGAATTTTTTTTTTTATTATTTTTTTTTTTTTGTTTGGATCATTTAATATTTCATATATGAAATAATGATTTTCCACATTATTTTAATGTTACACTTTAATTGTATTGTAGCATGCAACAATTTAAATTCAATTTAACTGTAAACATAACACTTTTATGCCCTAGAGGTAAACTATGCCATGAATACAGACATCCATCCCATCATAATAATGTTAAGTGATGGTATACATAATCATAATGATGATGATGGTGGTAATGGAATTTTGTGCATAATAAACAAATCAATTTTTTAGATCAAAGAAACATAAAAGAAAAACCAACAAGAAAGACCTCACATTCTTATACAAAGTAAACTTATACACTACACCATTTCCTATACCATCAAAGCTAATACAGAGGTTATCAAATATTTCAAGATTTAAAGCTACTCCTTCATTCATTCATTCATTAATATTTGTTGTAAATTGACAATTCCATCAACTGTCACTTTAAAATTTTATTAGAAATCGTGTAACGATTACAACAATATGAATTAAAAAATAATATAAATCCTTTGCTAAAAATTCTCATATTTAAACTTTAAGTTCAAAGAATACAACCACATAAATAATTCTAGTAAATTGAAATACATTTAAAATTCTTGTATTTTCTGTTAACCACAAGCTATAATTAAAATAAATGTTGAACGATTAAGGAAAAAGAAGGTCTAAAGAACTGTTAATAAAATTTCAAAAATTGTTCATATTAAGTGTTTCTTCTCAATTTTTTCAGTTTTCGATACAAGAAGCATAAAGTCAAAATTAATTTTTAAAACGTGATTCAAGGTGTTTTAAAACAGCAGCATTTATTACAATTTCAACTTGTAGTTTATCTGAAACCCTCTAGATACGAAATAAATAGTATCTCATAATAAAGTTAATCCAACATTCGTCTCCCTATTTCAACATATAAATATAAAAAAAAATACAAAACATCAGCTATATATTTTTTATAGTAATTTTTGTCTGTAGTAAAAAAGCCTTTTCATAAACGCACTATACGCACTTGTTGTAACTGACACTTTTGACAGCTGTTAGTTGTGGCGCGTATGTGTCATATTCTTGGACACGTGATATATGTATATAAAAAATCTACAAAAACTACTGGGGCTATCTTTAAAACTACATATAGTGCAACGAATTTAAACCGTATCAAGTGGCATGAACATTAATGTTTAAACCACAATAAAAAAAGGAGAATAATAAATTATAAGGAAAATTGGAAGCATTTAAAAGTTGCTTAAGCTTGAAATTTATTTAATTAGAATTGAAAGGGAGTAGTATTCTTTTTACACAACATATTAAAAGAATTTTTTTGTTTAGTTTTGTGAAAACAATCAAAAACGCCTACGTTAACTAAAATATAAAATACTCAACAATTTATAAACATGCATTTGTGCTCTTTATTAAAAAACATATTTTTTATGTATTCTAGCATGTTCAACAGGTAAATTGCATTAACAATTATGTTTATTGAGTTTTTTTGAAAAGCAGTTTGACCAAAATATAGCCACCCCAAAGCTTTATTACTGTTTTTTTTTTTTTTAATATCAGAATATATTTAGAAGAAAATTAAATTCTTGTTTCTACAAATTTTTCTCTTGAAAAAAAATTTGTTTAACCTTTTTCTAGTGAAACGTCAATTTTCAATTTTAAATTTTTAGCTTAAAGAGTTTTTACATGTAATTAGAGAGGCCGAATTTTCTGCGCTTTAATCAAAAACAAATGATAAATGTCAGATTTCTAGCCAATGGTTTCGGGCTGGATCTTTCTCCTTTTTGGACCCTCCACGTTAGAATTTCCAAAAGCCCATCTCAGGTGATGATTGTGTTGGAGTTGAAATCTTTAATTCTAATTTCAAGTTTCTAGCTTCAGCGGTTGGGCTGAAAGATTCAGGGAAAATTTTTTCCTATTTATCCCCATTTATTCTACGTTCTTATTCAATATGTTTATATTCCTTGCAGATGAGCTTTGGACAGTAGTTATGTTGAGGCAGAAACTATTTCAACGTTTGCTTCTCCTCCTTGAAATTTTCAGAACCTCAATCTTATTGATTGTATACATACACTCTAATTAATTTCTGTTGAAATTTACCCAACTTATAGTAGGAAATTGTACTCCTACTATAATTTGGGTAAATTTACTCTGTGTGCGTAAATGAAATAAAGTACACACATTATGCGTAAATTGATGAACACAAAATAAGTAAATTCACATTAAAAATGCATAAAATTTAAATCACATTTTAGAATTGAGGAGTAAATTTACCAAATTTGTGCGTAAAGCAACACGACTTTCCTGTAAATGTGCACATAAAATTCGGACAAATCCTACAAAAATGCGCATATTTTCTACCACGATGTTGAAAATGAAACAGCCCAAAAATGTTTGTTTTTTAATGAAAAAATAAATTTATTGTTTAGTAATTCACAATAAGAACAAAAACAATAAATCATTTGTTTAGTATTCCAAATATTTGATATATTTAAGAAAAAAACAAATAATGTTTTCTTTTTTAATTTTTAAAATTTTTTAGATTTATTTTTATTTCAAAATCAATATGTCATATTTTTTTTACCATTATAAGTTAGTATATTTACGAACTTTGTGCGTAAAATTTTTATTTGACAAAATAATACTAATTTTAGGCATAATGTGTTTAATTGTAAACAAATAGTGCCTAAAAATACTTCGTGTGTGTATTATTACATATGAAAGTGTGCGCAAAAAAGTTTTACGCATTTGGTGTTTATATTTGCCGAATTTTCGTAATATTACATAAACCTTTACCCAATTTATTAATTAATTAATTTACAAGCATTTTTTAGAGTGTAGGAATAGCAAGCCACAAATTTCAAAATCCTAGCTCCAGTGGTTTGAGGTAGGAAAAGCGCACTTTTTCCCTTTCAAAATTATTTTTTTAAAGTTTTTGTTTTTGGGTTTCAAATTTAATATATGTATTCAAATCCATAACTAGCACTAAAATTAAGGATAGCTACATCCCGTTTCGTTCCCTGTGCTTAGAGTTGCAATTCCACTCATTCTTCGTTCCGTTACCTTTTGTTCTTCTTAGCTAGTATTCAATTCCCCTTAATCTTAGTGGTATTCCATTTCGTTCACCTTGACTAGTGTTTTCATCCCACTCGTTCGCCGTTCCATATTGTTTCCCTAGTCTAATGTTTCAATTCCACTCGTTTCTCAATGTATTTCATTTTCCGTTTCTTATGATTTAAATATACTCGTTTCCCGTTCCATCCTATTTAATTTCCCTTCCTCTCGTTACCAGATTCGTTCCATTTAGACACACTAAACCAGTGTTCAAATTCTACTGATTCCCAGTTAGATTCCATTTGGTTTTCCAATTTCAGTGTTTCAATTTCAGTGGCTCTTTCAATTATAATTTCTAGTATGCTAAACAGGTGACTTTCCGTTTTTAAGTCTCCATTTTTACCTCAAGTACCTCATCACAGAACTTTGTATGTCAATTTTAAACAAATATTTTATTTTGTAACAATTCTTTGAAATGAATACTTTGAAAGGTATACTTTAAAATCTTTATTTTTCAGGAATTTTCACATTAATTAAAAAAACTTTATTATAAATGAATTAAAATAATTTTTTTACATATTGGCATGTTTTTTTCTAATATTTTTTAATAAATGTTTGTCACAGTATCTATTATTGAGGTATAAAAATAACAAATATTTTCTGGTTTATTTTTTATTTTTTTGGAATTAAACAAAATATGGGATTTTACATAAATTAAGTAACCCATGACCTTTATTTATTCATTCTTTGTTCAAGAAATCGTGAAATAAGAGAAACGTATTTGAAATTTAAGTACAAGTGCAGAAAATATTAACGCACCTGGCAAAATGTATAACATATCAAATTAAAGGACACAGTTCATTTCATTCGAATATTTGAAAAATATGACGTAATTATTTTTTATTTTTCTATTTTTTTTTTTTTTTTTGCAAATAGCTTAAAAAAGTTTAACTTTCCTACAAAAACTTTAATTAATATTTCTTAAACTATATGTAACTTTAAAATTCCAAGACCATATTCGTAATTTATATCCTAAAGTCTAGAAGAAATGATGGGTCATAACACTGATGCATAATTTTTTCTTATTTTGTTGTACTGTGTAATTGGTCTAGTTGATTTAGTGATACAAGTAAAATTGTATTAAAATAATAAACTAAATTTGCCATAAATTTTGTAAATACAATTTTTTTATTCATTAATGTACATATTATTCATATGCCAAGTGATGCCAATAGTTGTGTAAATTCAGTGAAACAGTCACACATATTACTAAAAACAATTGGTCATATCTTCGGAATTTATCCATGGATATACTTAAATTATGGTAACTTTGATTTGTTCGATGAAATATGGTGTCTACACTTAAAATATAAAACAGTTTTCTGCACGTTTTCTATTTTTTACGCCTTTTTCAATATTAAGTAAATGTCAGATATGGAAAATTTAGATTTATTGTATAAGTAAGTGGAATTACAAAACTGATCAGAAAGGAGAATTCAATGGGATTTCACCGATCTTAACGAAATTCGAATATGTGTTAGAGAAATAAAAAATAAGAAACGCATATTTTGTATGGACCAAATCTCGTTATTCTGATCAAATATACCATTTAATTAGGGTTTCAATTGAACCAACCGAATTGTGAATTGTATTGATTATAAAAGCCACTAACGATTGGTATTTGTAAATGAATTTTCTGCTAAATTTATTTTCCTAAACAACTATTTAAATTCAAAATTATTCATCAAAATGTATAAGTGTTTGTGGACTAGTGGGTAGAGAGCTAGTCTAGTACTCCTAATTTCAGAGATTAAATCCAGGTAAAGACAATATTAAAAAAAAATATAGTTTTGTTTTAATTAAAATAAAATATTAAAATATATCAAAGAAATTTAAATTAAATTGTGGTGCAGTATGTAAGAGTGTGAATTATGAATCTGGATGCCTAGGTTCGATACCGGAAAAATCTAAAAATAAAATTTTTCTTTAACTATAATTGTGTGGAACGTAATAATATTATGTGGAATATAAATATTAAATTAGACAACTGAATATTGGCCTTCACAACTAAAAATATAATTAAATATGAAGATAGTTGTTGTAACCGCCAGAATTTCATTGGCAACAAATTTGGTGGCCACAACTGACACTGTTTTCTGGGTGTACTCATGAAAAGAATTTTAATACGCAAATTGCATTTGTTTTGCTGCAGGGTTGCCAGATATTTGAAATTTTGAAAAATCGGTGAGAACAGCTCTTCGTGAAAAGTCGCTTAAAACCGAATAATAACGAATATTAAAGACGCCCAGACATGCCCTTGATTAAATAGGCATGTCTTAAATTTGAATTAAAAGCAGCAACATTTTAATATACAAATGTTATAATTGAACAATATTTTTAAGCCAAAAATTTTTTTGGCATTTTCGAAAATGTTTCATTTGCCGATAGATGCGTCTTAAAAGAAACTGTCATTTGAAGAATGACATAAATAAAAATTGTATAATTTTTTATCACACTACTTAATCGCTACACGTGATATTGTGCCGCTAAAGAGCACGTGTCTGATTTTTTTCTCCTCTATTACATTGCGATGCTCTCCCTGTGAGTAAAGAACAATGTTTATAAAGTTAGTGGAAACATGAATAAAATGTTTAACAGTTTTAGAACATAATTTTTAGTTTATAATAAATTTGAAGCAAATTTTTTTTAATTTAGTATTAAATATTTTTACTAAAATGTATGCAAATTTTAAATAAATATTTCGTTAAAGATTTTCAAACTATTAACCAGTACGAGGCGCCAGGTCGTTATGTTCAATTGTTTTGGTGTTTTATGTTTGTGGAAATAATTAGATAATATTTTTATTATAGAAAAATTATTGTAATAAAAGCGATATTTTTTTATATTCATAAATCTTCACGACGAAAGAAAAAAAAAGTAATTGTTTTATAAATATATTATTTTGTATTTCATTTGATACTTGTATCTTTAGATTATTTTCCATTATGAATGTAATGTATGAGCAGTGGCGTGCCCCCCGAAATTATTTCCAAAATAAATTTTTTTTTTTACTATGTTTAGTATTTTTTTTTTTGTTTCCAATTGATTTTCTTTGCAAGCCCAATTGATTTTTTTTTCAAGCTCAATTGGGTTTTACCAGATTTTGCTGAAATTTTTACAGAAATGAGACCAGGGAAATTTTGCAAATTTTTTTATCAGTTACCGAACCTTGTAATATGTAAAAAATTTTATTTGGCCACTTCTTTCAATTATTGACACACTTGTAATATTATTTGGATAAAAGCAACCAAAAATACACTTAAATTCTTAAAAGCCGATTAAATGCATTTTCTATTTAATTTAACGCGTTTTATCTTTCTTCGAACGTTTTCAAAAATTAAAAGTTGATATCCACGTCGACTATACTTATCTACTATTACTCAGTATTGTAGTTAAAAATCAGCAAAACAACTAAATAATAAAAACGTTCGAAAGAAATAAATGAAGTTTATTGTTTTTAAATGTTGTATTTTGTGTGGGAGTGAGCTGGCTAAATAAAATTTAAACTATATTTAGGTGTCCAAATTTCTGTGAAATTCTAAAAATTGTTGAAATATTTTGTCAAAAAAATTTTAAAATCTTTTGTCAATTTGTATTTGTAAGAGGAATTATTTAATTTGTATATTTTCTTTTAAAACAAAAATATTCGTATTTTCCAATTGTATTATTTACTTTTTTTAATTAAAAATTTTAGATTCAAATACCACATTAAGTCTTAAGTGAAATCCACAAAACATATGTATTTAAAATTGAAAATATTTAATTAACAACTTAACTTATATAGACTTTAAAAATAGTTATAATAGTAGAAAAGTAAGATTTTATTAAAATGCTTTTAAATGTAAACACAAATTTTTGTCAAAAAAATATTTGAAATTTTCCTATTTGTTATTTGTTAAAATATTAAAAACAACAAAAACTAACAAATAAATTATATATTTGTTAGTAAATGTATAGCCGGATATACAATATAATTGATATATTTCATCCTCCGTTGAAGTCCATATATGAAAACAAGTAGATATACAAATTAAGCTTTTCATAAAAAATAGGCAAAACTGCCCAAAAATGACAATTGAAATTAAAAAAAAAAAAAAATCCGGAATGAAAGAACACAATTTAAATTCAAAAAACTACAAATTAAATTCAAAAATTCGCAATCGATACTTAAAAATATCAAATTAAATTTAAAAATACCAGACGCAATTAAAAAAATTATGGAATTAAACAAATATTTATTTTATTGAATTTGGTGTTTTTGAATTTATATTGATGCTTTATAAATTACATTTGGAGTCATTCCAAAAGTTTTTGAAACAATCCAATGGTTTTTGAAATGGTCTTTGAATTTGAATAAAAATTTCCACGTGGCTATTCCACGTTCCCATGATATCTGTAGTTCACGGTATCGATATCGATGTGGTTCACGGTGGTGTTGTGCAAAATGTGGAACCATTTTGAAACATGACCCCTATCTTAAAATGTAATTAAGCCCAATGGTTTGGGACAAAATTTCATAATGTAAATTAATACTACAAATATAATGAAAAATTACCCAAACAAAATAAAAATTAGCCTCAATAGTCAGTTTCATTTCAGTTAAGTTTCATTTATTAGATTGCGGAATTCATTATATAATATATTACCATTTTGAAGATATAAAAAATGACTCCAAAATATGCAAAGTAAAGAAATGTTGCTTATGCACAGCATTATACGCATTTATATTGCATTGCATCAATAACAACCGAATACACTCCTTATAAACATCAAAGTTACTTGGGCCAACCTAAATTGAAATATTTTCAAGAATTAGAATAAAAACCACTTTATATAAATCAAATATTTTAGTGATGGGCAACCACTGTCTTGAAAAATAGTTCAAAAATTAAGTAAATTTTTACTGCATCCTACGATCTTATAAAATTTTAGAGCGAATGGTTTTCTATGACATTGCGTCTTAAAGCTTGGTAGCTTCGAAACTTGTTAAGAATTATATTTGTTCAAATTAAAAACAAAATAAAAATTTTTTAGTTAAAATTTTTGCCTGACAAATAGATTTTCCGGTCACAATAATGTGGTAAATAATTTATACAATATTGCACCAAGCCGAGTCTTTGACGTTTCGTCAAAAGAATTTTTTAATGTAACAATTTTTTTGTAGAGCCAACAGACATAACATTTTGAGTGTACTAATCCCATCGATGTTAATGACACAGTATACTAAATATGAATTATGATAGTTCTGGTTGAAGAGATTTGTATATTAAACATAATATGTGTAACAATTCCAAGAATTAATTTTAAAATTCCTTAAACCATTGCAAAGAAAATCGTTTACATTTAAATTTCAAAATGTTCCCATCACGTTCATATAAATAGGTATGTCTTAAATGACAGTTATCAAACGGAAGTTCTATATAGGTATAATGCAAACCAAAAGTAATACTTCTAAATTAACAAGTACATTTTATGCTAGAGTGGGGTTAAAATCGGAAATGATTATTCCATATCAAATTTCTTTCCAGCAAAACCACACATTACCAAATAATAAGAAAAGTAATGTATAAGTAATGTATAGTAATGTATAGTAATGTATACTTTACACCTTACTTCACTGATGAATTTTACGAAAAGGTAATGTATATACTCATTATAATTAAGGTGATAAAGTAAGGGGTTATTTATATGTTTATGAGAACGGGAAAAGTAATGTGTCTAAAAAGAGATTTTCATAAAAAATATTTGTTTATAAAAAATGATTGCAAATATTTTAAACATTATTGAATATAATGAGATCATGATGGGAATCGAACCTGCAAACTCTGGTTGCCAGCCGAAAATTCTACCCACTGAGCTATCAACAGATACAATTTTTGATGGCTTTAAACCTAATGAATTGTTGCGCTTTGTTTTTTCGTTAGTGTTGTAAAAAGTTTATTACATTACCCTTTTGCTTACAAAAAAAAAAATAAAGTATTGTATCTAAAAATAGATTTTCAGTAATATTTCAATTATTACTTTACGTTTATAAATCATATAAAAATAGTAAACTTAGAAAGTACGATACACGCAAAGAAAAAACATGGTTGGGGGAATCACATTCGAAGAGCATCATATATTTTTGGGTTTATGATTGTGCCAACCATAGTCATACTATATTATAGTAATCATATTATGATAATAAAATATCCATAAGTTTAACATAATATTTACCCTACAGTTTTTTATGATCCGAAAATTCCCATATAATGATTCTAAATAAACATATTATGATGTTGAATTTATCATAATATGATTGCATGTAATCACAGTATGTTCAAAATGTTATTACATTATTGTCCCCATAACTATATTATGATTTCTGGATTATCATAATATGATCCATATAAAATCTTTATATGGAATCTTTTTGACAATGAATTGATCATTGTAAATAACATTACATATATAAGGAATTATCGAAAAACCCCTCAAAAAAATAATCTTCTAAAGTTTAAAAAAACTCGATCTTAATAGGAAATGTTTTAATGCCACATGAAAGGTATTATCTAAACAATATATGATTGTTTTTTAAGACATTTTGGTTTTTATGAAAACAAGACAATACTCGTATTAGGACTGTAAATGTCAAAGTCACGTTTTATTTGATTGTTGCCAGCATTTTATGGTTGCATAATTATCATATATTTTTATAGTCAGAATTTTTGTTAGCACAGTATGATTACAGCCAATCATGTTGTAAAATAGAAGGTGGCATTCATAAAATATGGTTGTGACAACAATACCCGATTGCAGCAAGCACAATATAGTAGCAGTGATCATGTTGCCACCATGTTTTTTCTCTGCGTGTAGAATTGCTAAAAATAACTTACTTTTAAGTAGAATAAAAGAAAATGATATCAAAAATAGTAAATAGAAACAATTAATTAAAAAAATCCAAATTTTACGTTGAAAACTAATTTAAGGGAAAAAACTAGTAAAAGTATTAAAAACTTGCATATAAACTAACAGATGTATTAACTGCACAATGTTATTATAAATAGATTTTGATATAATAATATATTACATTTCCTAATGAATAAAGTTCCTATAATAACTGGATCTTACGGTCAATGTTAATAGGATATTGCTAATAAAAGGTACAAATCCAATTTCAAAACTTTACACAATAAGTCTGTTCCCGTACGTTACCGCGGGTTCCCAAACTTACCCAAATTTATCCAAAAGCGTTCCCGTACTCGAAAATTGGGTAAATGAGAGCGTTTATGAGAGTGTATAGTGTTTCTTTTTTAATCGAAAGTTACCCAAACTTTTTCTGTGGGTAAATTTGGTAAATTGTCAAAAGAACAGTTGATAAACAAAAACAGCTGTTTTATAATTATAAAAAATAAAACTAAGGAACTTCTGCGATGCTAATTTAGCCCTTTTTGTGTTACAATAAGCTGTTTTTTACTTTCTAAAAACTGCAAATATTTTCTGTTTATAAAAAAGGGACAGATCGACACCTTTTAATTTTTTTTACTGCTTTTTTAAAAAAAAAAATTGTAACCCCTTCTTTTACATTGGCACGAAATCTCGAGATTTTTATATACACCACTTTGAAAAAACAATGATAAAAAAGGTCATAGACATTAAATTATGAGAAAAATATATTTATTAAAAATAACTATGTGTGTTTTTTCAAAGAGGAAAATATCAAAATCTCGAAATTTCGTGCCACTGTAAACGGCGGGCAATTTTAATATATTTTTTTGAGTCTTTTATTTCAATTTTCGTATTTCTCCATTAGCGCGTTTTCACTTGTCGTGTTACACTTATTGCACCTAAAAATTTGGCATCACTGATGCATATTGACATTTTTTTTTTTTTTGGGCTAGAAAAGTGGTTTTTTGCGTTCCCATACTTTTGGGTAATTTTGTCATTTTATGAGAGTATTTTATGCTTACACTCATTTTACCGAACTTTACCCAGAAAGTAAGGGAACACAGCTAATAATAGGTGTCACGTGTGGCTGAAACTACTACAGACATGAATAATACTTTGCCAAAAGTTACACATTTCGGTCCACTCTATTGTTAGCTCTACTTGATGCAATAAAAATAACAAATCTTCTACTGCCAACATATTATTTGCATGTGTAGAAATGCAAATTTTTTTAAACATGTAAAAAAGATATATAATTGACAGTTAGAATCTTTTTAAATGCAATGATACCTCTGTTTATTATTTTTTTCCTTCTTTACATTTCTTATTTCCCTTTTAATAAGATTTTGTAAGTGCTAAAGAAAAATAAACAAAATCTTTGGAAAAGTTTTTTCTTCTATCATATTATGATTATATCATAATTTATAAATGTTAGCAGAGAAACATGAAAATAAAGAAATTTCTCATACAAAAAATAAACTCAAGACATGATATCATATCATTTATTTGATTTTATAATATAATTTACTTTTTATTTTTTAAGATGACAGTTAATTTGCTGGCTGTTAATTGGATGAAAATATTACATTTTTTCATTTTATCTAAAGTTCGTTTTTTCTATGTAAGGGCTTTAAATATTTAACTCTCTGAGGCATAAATATAACTTTCCCAGCAAAACCATGGTATCGACTACTTACCAACCTATTTACTCGCTTAATTCATTTTGTTCGCGTTGATCCCATAAGTAATTACCTTCTCACTTACAAAACAGCTAAAAAATAAAGAGTACCCAATACTTTAGGGCTCATCGCGAACAAAAGTAATTAAGCGAGTAAACATGCTGGTAAATATTTGATATCATGGTTTTCCGATAAACCAATAAATGTTATTGGTGGCAAGATCAGAACTTGTCTAAGTTACTCTACAACCAGTTCTTTGGCATAGAAAACTTCATTTGGTGAGAATTAATGCTCTCATATAAATAAAAGCACTATCTGCCAACAATTATTAAATCATTTAATCAAACATTTCTTAGTTTCACAACGGATTGAACACAGAGATCTGATTGTACACAGAGGGTTTTGACTCTGACAACATAATTTCGATTGCCTCAATAACAATACGGTAGTCACAACCTAAGTATTCGGTTGTTGCAACTGAACCATTTGATTGGCAACAAATTCTGTTTTCTGGGTGTATTATTGCTTAAAAACATAGTCATATTCCGCCACTATTGTTAGCATTTTCCTTTAAAGGGTTAATTTAACTTGAAGGTCTTCGTTTTGTATGATGAAAATTAAATTTTTAATATCCTATCATTCAATGCAACATTTCTAAAGAACATGTTTGCCATTTTAAAATAACATGATAAGTCATTAGTAAAAAAAAAACAACAACCACTTTACCTGCAAAAACCATGGAAGGTTGTTTTATAACACCAGAGATAAAACAAGAGGATACTCTAATTAGATAAACTGGCGTATAAAAAGTTTAATCTTTTCTACAGATGAGAGCACTAGAATTAAAAAATTTTGATAATGTTTGTTTTCTAAGTTATGGTTTCCTTTTACGGGGAAACACATTCGTAACTTAAGATTTAAGATATAAAATAAGTATAATGTTTTATTTATCGTTAGATAAATTAGTTTCAACATTCAGAGTTCATAGGGCAGAACTAGGGTTTCCGATTTGGTTAATCGATTAACCGATTCCTGGATTAATCGAATGTCGAAACAAAAAATTTAAAACTCAAATAGTTATTGTTAAAACTTTCTATTTTTTTACCTTTTGGGTAAAAAAGGTCAAGTAAAGCTTAGGAAATAAAGCACTAAGATCCTTAACGAGTAGATCACTTGTTTAGCTAACTCAAAGCAAGTCCTATGTTATAGAGGTTTCAGGGAATACAATTGATAAATTAAATGTTTGTTTTAATTCCATACAAAATTCGAATGAAATGTAAATTACGTTTACTTTTTAAATAAACTACAGTCGGTAATGGAACATGTATTGTAAGTCTAGCTCTAGTTTATTTTGAAAATTTTCTTATTTTTCGACTGTAACAAATAAATAAAATATAAAGAAAGCTTTATTACCAATATGTCGCACTATGATAAAACACTGTCTACACTATGTTTTCTGTTTTAGGCTTAAGGATTTACTTGACAATTTATTTTTGTTGTAATTTTTTTTTGCATATAATATATTTTTCTAGTTTTAACATTGATTTTATTTTTTGTGTAGACGTTAAATTACTTTCATTGTAAAGGGTGGTTAAATTTTAAGGGCCGATGTTGAATGTGAACCACACCTAAACATCAACTTTTTTCCTGCATTTCATTTGACATTTCTCAATTTCAGACTAACTTAATTTGAAACATGAAAAGATATACACTCGAGCAACGTGTTAAAGTTATTCAGGCTTATTGTGAAAATGGGCATTCAAATCAAAATGCATTTTGTGCACTTCGTGATTTTTTTTGGTCAGCATAATCGACCAAATGTGTCCACAATCGGGAGAATTGTGGGCAAATTTCAGTAAACCGGGTCTGTGAAAACACCTGTGCATGCTCGCCCAGTTTGTTTTGCGGAAAACATTGCTGTTGTTCGCGATAGTGTGTCATGAGGTCGGCCAAGCATTTACCGTGAATGGTGTTCGCTATCGCGAGATGATAACGAACTTATTGTGGCCAGGAATTGAGGATATGACCTGGATGATATGTGGTTTCAACAGGACGGTGCCACTTGCCACACAGCTAACAAAACAATAGCTCTTTTGCGCAACGAATTCAATGGCCGTGTTATCCTATCTCACGTGGTGGTGGGTTATTTGAAAGAAAATGTGTACGTCGATAAGCCAGCAACAATTCAAGAGCTAAAGGATGAGATAATTCGGCATATTAACGGCATAGAACCTCAATTATGCCTCAGCGTCATCGAAAATTTGGACCATCGGATGGAGGTGTTCCGCCGAGGTCGCGGCGGCCATTTGGCCGATATATTATTCCATACATAATTGAATCATACCATATTATCAAAATAAAAATAAATGACAACAATTTCCTAAATAATTTGTGTTTAATTCAAAATAAACTACGGCCCTTAAAATTTAACCACCCTTTTCATGTGTGGCAACACTTTCTTTATATAGTCCGGTTAAGTGTCCGGTCGAATAATTGGAAAATGGCAAATATATTAATGTTATGGAGTACAAGCGTTCTTTGGGCTAGTTTCGTGTGAAATTCCGATTCAGATCGAATTAGTAATATCTGAATGAAACAATCTCATCATATATAAAATCTATGTAGATTTTATTCATATACATATATATTTAACATGGGCTTGACATAGAAGGGAGTGAGCTTTGTGACCTAAATTATTTTTTTTAACTTACGTGCAGCGTTGCCGTTTTTGGTTATTTTTAACCAAAATTGGTTATTTCTTTTTCCAATGTGGAGATGTGAACTTTTTTCATTTTGGTAACTTTTTTGGCAATCAAAAATTGTTTTTATTACGTTGATATGAAAACACTTAATTTTCTTGTAAAAGTATGTAGTTCTTTGTACAAAATATGTTAAGCAGCTCTGGATTACCAAAATATGCATGACTGTTTTAATTGGCGGCATTATAACGATTAGAACAAGGATTCTGAATTAAACAATTGCCAAGTAAACTTAAGTGTTGGTGGTAGAGAATGCAAAAACCACTAAATACCCTGTCGGACAAAGAGTAGCTGACTACAAAAATAGCCAACTTTAAGTTAACTTTTATGGACTAATTTTAAGCTATCTACTACGCAATGCAAAATTATATTATATAATATAACATTTTTTGTATATTTATGTAACTACGTACATACAAATGTACATAATAGTGAATTTTTATATAATTTTTTGACAAGAATTCCTTTAATTAACCTTAAAACAATCAAAATAATAATATCAATAATATTTATATATATTTGTGTAAATATGTACTCAATACTGAAGTTTTAAATATAATATTATTTATCAAAAATTACAACAAAACATATTAAAAATTATGAATACATTGTTTTATTTATTTTGTAAATAGTTTGCAACTAGCTACTAAAAGTTAGTTTTCAGCTAACGTGTAAACAGTTAACTTTTAGTTGACTTAACTCTAACTAACTTATAGTTAATTAAAAATAAACCTACTTATAGATAACGGAAAAGCAGTTAGTTTACAGCTGGCTACAGAAAGTTACCTGAAAGCTAACGTTTGGGAAGTTAACTTAAAGTTAGTTGAAAAGTAATGCAGAGTCGGCCAACTGACTACCGCCTAGGACATCGCAATGTTAAAATAGTTAGTTGCTTCCATTGAAAAGTAATCCAAGTGTCAGTCAGCGTTAGTTGCGAAATAGTTAGCTTGAAGTTTATTTAAAGCTAACTCAGTTTCCGACAGGGTAAATACACAATGGATAAGTATTTGTATTTTACATGTTTGTATGTAATGTATGTAAATTCAAGAAAATTTTTTAACTTCACAAGAAACATTTTTACGAACTCTCCAACACATGCGGAATCATGAATTCGTATTGTGCGACACGTTTACGTCGTAAAACATGTATCCGCATAATCGGTTTTTCGAAAACACTCCGTTTGCTGTAACCGTTTCCGTGCCGTTAAAACGAAACTTCACCGTTTTTCATCAGTCTTGAACGGTGTTGTTTATTACTTTTATAAAAATTTAAATATGTAGACAAACAGAATAGAATATATATCCAAAATCGCGCAACCCTTCTGTTAAATTCAAAATTGCATGAATGCAAACTAAGGTGCAGAACTAGTGACTTGAAGTACTTTTACGCGGCTAATCGAAAAGTGCTTTTTACATTGTAAATATTATCAGCTGAACATAAACTGATTTGTTTATTTTTTATTTTTATCAGGTATTAAACTTTATAAAAGGCCAAAATTAAAATGTGGTAATGGATGATAGTTGCTTTCTTCGAATGTTTTCTTTGTGATGTTTATTATTATTTGTTTTGTTTTAAGAAATCTAAAATAAAAAAAAGACCAAGACCTAAAGGCCGTTTTTAATTCTACGGATACCGGATACGGCGTTCTGAAAACAGAGTCATTCCGTAAATTATACGGCACAACGGTCCGTAACCCATCCTTCAATGACTGGCTTTCAACGGACTCAACTCCGGTTTTTACACCACATGTTTCGATGTTCCTTAAAATCCGTTTTCTGCTACGTTTACAGATCCAGAAAACGGTACGTAACCGGAGTTGGATTCCGTTTATAACGTACTGAAAACGTTACGTAAGCAGAACGTTTTTTTTTTGTTTGTCAGCTGATGTAAACAAAAAAAAAGGTTGTGTGGCCAGATATGACAGTTACAAAAAAAATCATGCCAGGCTTGTAAAAAAAAATTTTTATATAAAAAATTCATAGGTACCGGAAACAAACAAGCAAAAGAAACATTCCCACGAATGCCCCTTTCGTACACCCAAAACAAACCAAATTCAGTTTCTTGGCGGATGTAAAGCCAAGCCAGGGTCCCTCCCACTAGAAATCCATTTGGAATTCACCATGATATCCACCACACACCGTTTAGATATCCCTAACATACTTACCTCGCCTTCCTCTTGCCTTCCTTACTACCGCCCACTTTTTTATAGCTTAGCTCTCCATTTTGTAAATGATCACAGTACAAGATTTCATTCGAACGTTATAAAAATTTTGGGTTTATTGAAAAAAATAAAATAATTCAATATCGTAATATACAATTCATGCCAACAAGACTTTTAAAAAAAGGAAAAATATTAACTATTAAATAACTAAAAAGTAGAATCTTCTATCAATTTAAATGGACTAGTGCCCATTCGATAATATAACAATAAAAACCAGAAATATTTAAAATTATTGTAATTATCAATCTCCGGTAAATAGCAGGTAGGTACTATAAAGAAATTAAATGCTATCCACAGTTCGGCTGGGTCCCAAGCATCCCCCGGCAGGAAAAAAACATAGATGCCTACTCGCTCCTGGTTACCGTCCGTCCGTCTAAGAGTCCCAAGGTCGGTATGCCTGTACGCGTGTTTAATTAAACGTACCTAAAATTTTTAGTTTTAGCGTAATTCTTTTTTTTTATTTCAATGTAGGGTAACATTTATCGTAGGAACTAGCTGACAACGAATTAACAGGCCTGAGCTAAACCCTAGACGCGCACCTTCTACACTCAAAGAAGGGAATGGATTGAAAAGGTATTTATAACTAAAAATGTTTTCCCTAAACCAAAAATATCTATTCAAGGGACTCTAACCATTTAAAAAACTAAAAATTCCTTTTTCTTTCTCTTTGCAGAGGGTCTTGGAATGTCCGTCTTACTGTCCGGGTTCTATGCTGTTTTAGTACTAAAAAAACCCTTTGGATACCTTGCACCCCAGGCTTGGTGGTGCAGATGCAGCTGCTCCAATCGATCGGTCCAGGCAGAGGTGATTGTTGGCGTAATTGATCTGTAACTTGTTTTAAATATTCACCAAAAAAAACTTAATAAAATTTGGTTTCGTTGTTGTTGTTGTTGTTGTTGTTTTATTTATTTTTTTTTTAACCAAAAAAACTCCGTATCACATGCCTGACCTTCTTAATTGCCAAAATCCAAAAAGGAAGTTTTATGCCTCCATTTTCTGGAGCTTCCATCTTTTTTCCTTTTATATCTCCAATGTCAAAAAGGTTTTATCTGAAATACGCGCAGTTGCACATATTGCAGTTTTTCGTTTCTTTTTTTCTTCATTTGTTCCCTTATGTTATTTCACACCTGCGCCTCTACTACCTACCCATGATATGTTGTTGGGTTGTTTTGGATTTTTGTTAAAAAAGACTGCAGTCAATGCAAATAGTGAATCCGACGATTTATTATTTGATTGCGACAATGAAGCAGATCATTTAATTTTTTATAAATTTTTGCTATAAAATAATATTTCCAGTACAATTTAAAAAAAATTATAATATATTAATATATTTAAATAAAAACATAAATCTTTAAATTTTGTTTATATTTTTCCTCATTTGATAACTTTTTACAAAAATTTTTTTGTCAGTGGCAACACTGCTTATGTGTTAAATTTTTAATATATATTTTGTTGTAACACATCGGCGCCAACAGTGTAAAATCCTCATGATTTTTTAGAATTACCAACCTTCAGATAATATTTGTCAAAATTTAATGGCAATACGTTCATTAGTGACCAAGTTACAGCTGCTTTAGTGACGCTCATTTTGCGATTTTGAAAAAATGTATTCAAAGCTATTTTATTTGTTGATTTATCATTGATTTTTTATGAGAAAAACACCCTTCGAGCCAAAGCTTGGTTTAATAAGTGTTACTCGGACTCTGCTCCATCGTGGTCCTACAAACACCAATGTCGCCGAACGCTCTGGTCGCCCAAAAGAGGTGATGATACCGAAAAACCTTAAAAAAGGTTACAAAATCGTTTTGGCAGACCGTAAAGCAAAGTTGCAGGAGATACATAGCTGATACCTTAGAGATATCGAGGATACATGTCGGCTTTATTTTGCATGAAGATTGGTCCATGAGAAAACTGTTTTCAAAATGGGTACCGCGTTTGCAAAAGGCCCATCGAAATGTTAGAAAGGTATTGTAGTGATTGTGTCGCTCTTGAAGGAGACTATGTTGACGAATAAAGTCGAATTTTGCCAAAATAAATTGTTGTTAAGAACATTTTTTGTTTTATAAAATAAAATTTTTCATATTAATTCTAAAAACCAACTAAAATAATATAGATTTTCCCGAGAAGCCTTATTTCATTTGACAATACGTTTACTAACCAAATTTATGGTTCCAAGCTTATAAACTTAGATTTTTAAAGCTGTAATATCAACAATTAATGTTTGGCTCTTCCGAAATAACAAGCTAAAGAAATTCGTTTTGCAAATGTATATAAAAATTACATGTCAATATTAGTACAATATTAGCATATAAATTAATTATGAATGATTTTTTTTAGCGAAATAACTACAATCGAAGTATTAAGACACATACATAATTGCATGAAAAGAATTTCTTTTTTTCTTAAGAAGAATTTAGCACAATTAATTTTTTTAATTTTAAATCTTAAGGCAATTAAAAGAAAAAAATACATTAGTCCTCATCTTAATGAGTCGTCTGTTCTAACATTTTTACAAATAACAACACTAAACAAAAGACTTAAGACACATACATATTGCAAATGTAAATACCAAACGGCCCATTATTTTATAGCTTTTGTACATTTTTATTAAAACTGTGACATACTTTGTTTATTCATATTTGTTCAATTGCAAAAATAGAACACCATTAAGAAAATACATAAGCTTTCAAGGCAAATACATAATCATGCATTTACATACATAATTATAATATAAAAAAACACACCGTCATCCATAATTTTCTAAACATTAATTTTAAAGAAAAAATAAGAAACATCTTCATACTTTTTTCTATACTGAATGAATGAATATGGAAAGTAGTTTAGAATGTAGCCTTATGTATTAGGAAATAAATGGTTACAAATATTAAAAAAAAAAGTATAAATATAAAATACATGCTGACAAAAGTTAATTAAGAATATAAATTGCAATATTAAAAAAAGCTGCAAAAAACACTGACACTAATATAATTTTTTTTTAGCGATATTTTGAGTATTAAGGATGCAATTGGTATATAAAAAAAGATTTTCCGAAGTGAACATATTTTGGGGTTTTTTATGCAAGAATTTGTTGTATTGAGCAAAAAATTTTAAACTCTATGGCATTTATTGTATAGAAATACTAATGGGAGTTATTTTTAGAGAATGAAGAAAAAGTGAATTAGATATACCTGCATAATTAGCAGGTAATAACGACAGTATTTTTTACCTTTTTTTAACATTTTACACACTTTATATATGAAGTATTTAAATTAGCAGCTTTTAATCTCTAACTTCCTTAAGTTGTTCATAATTTATTGTATTTTCGCAATAAACCAAATATTGACAAATTTGAATAAAACAAATTGGCAAATATCGTGTACAGCTTTAAAATAAGTACACAAGACATCAATTATTTTAAAAGAATTTAACAAATAACATCATTTAATATTTACTCTAAATTATAAAAAAAAAAGTATTTGCAAATTATTTTCAAAGCCACAATTATAAAACTAAGATGCTAATTTTTAGCAAAACGTGTTTAAAGTAAACGATTGTTTTATTTTTTGTGTTTTTTTTGTTACTTAATATATTCAATATATTTGTAAAATAAATAAAACTCTTAAGAGCTTATTTGTTTTGAATTAAAAACAAATAATATACAACATTATTAATTTGACGAACAAGGAAGCACTCTTGATGTGTTCATGTCGATTGCAAATTGTTAATACTTTTAAACAGACCTGAAAGATCTCAATTACGTTTTACAATTAATGACTTGTGTATTTTTTAGCATTTATAATCGTATCAGACCTATGCCCACATTTAAGAGATTAAACGCTTCCTTGAAAAATTTTAAAATATTTTTTTACCAGACATGGTAATTGTAATTGAGTTTAATTGCAATGTGATTGAGTAAACAGTAATACTTTTTTGTACCCATTATCTGGTATTAAAAAATTTTTAAAATTCCCATGGAAACGTTTAATCCCTCGTAGGTCTTATAGAGTTAATAATACAAACAAATCACACAAGTGCATAATTACAATATGTAATTGCGTACTTGAACTACTGAACACTTTTAAAATATTAACAAAGACAGTGTTGTATTTTCATACAAGAGAAAATAAGGTGTTTTTATAGAGTTTTTAAAATGGCAAAATTACGCCTATGTACAGAAAAATACAACTCTGGAAGTATTAAGTAAGTACTCAATACCGAAATATTCAATACTTCCACAAAAAATTTAGAATATGTTACAGAGGGATCATAAAGTGGGTTCAAAAATTTCCTCATGTTTCTTAGTTCAACGAAAATCTGAATAAAATAAGCGATGCCAATTGCTTTGAACTTTTGTGTAATAAAATTATTACTGGTAAATGTTCAAACCCTGTGAGAAACGGTTCTACCACAGGACACAGGTTAAGTTCTCGGCTGGTAATTTTATATGAAAGCAACCGGCCACTTTAACATAGGCTTATCTTGAGAGCGAGTGTACTGCGCCTTGTGTCATATCATAAAAAGAACGCAGATTACAGGTTAGAAGAAACGGTTCTACCACAGGACACAGGTTAAGTTCTCGGCTGGTAATTTTATATGAAAGCAACCGGCCACTTTAACATAGGCTTATCTTGAGAGCGAGTGTACTGCGCCTTGTGTCATATCATAAAAAGAACGCAGATTACAGGTTAGAATAATAATATGTAGCAAAACTAATGCCAAAAAATGAATTCACAGAACTTATGCAAAGGTTATTCAAAGTTCTGCTTACAAGGCAAACGCCTCTAGCATCTAAGCTAATATTGTACATGCTCATAGCAAAATTATATTGTGTTGATTTTCTGTTCATTGTGTATTTAAATAAAGAAAATAAAAAACTAAAACTACAAAAATACTTTGTACTAATTTAATAATATGCCCTCGGGTTACCAGTCGCAGGATAGATCATTTGATATCAACTGACTTATCATTCTCTTAAGGGTTATTAAAAATTAAAAAACATATTTTATATTCAAATAAAAAATTGTTTTCAAATTAAAAGTATTAATAAAATGCAGAAAACAAAATAAAAATTCAACAAAAATTTAGGCAATCATTTTAAAAAATCAAATAAAATTTAAAATAAAGTGGTACGAGTAGTTATAGTAGTGTTAGTTAATGTTTTATGCGTTCAGCGACGAGGATGGATATAAATAATAATTGAAACGAACAGTACTATAAAATCTGAAAACGGTACTATAAAATTTTAGTTAAAAAAAATTATTATAAATTAAAAATATGAGTATAAATCAAATGTAATGAAATTAACAGGATGAACTTTTTTAAGCTGTACTATACACAAAAAAGGTAGTCAGCAAAAAAAGTTGCTAAATCAGCAAAATTTTAGTAAGGACGTTGCTGGCAGAAAAATTGTTAATGTCAACAAAATCGTGTTGGTGGAAATCAGCGAGCTGAATTTTAACGAAAAAAATAGTTGATTCATCAAAAGTTGTGCTAACACTAAGTCGATTGTAAATTAAAAAATCATTGCTAAAACTAATAAAAATTGTTCCTTAATATTAGTAGTCGAAAAATTAGTTATTAAATTATTTATTGTATTTATAAATAAAATAAAAAAATCTAAACCTCCGCATTGACGTCATTATTTAATTAAAAATCTAAAAATATATAACAATAATTATAAATAGAATTGAAAAAAATTATCTCAATTACTTACATGTTGCATATAGGATTACTTTTTATAAATATCTTATTTCGTTTATAATTTAAATAATAGGCAAGCACTTAAGCATATCGGAGTTGATACAATATATTATTATTCTATGTTCACATTTTTTAGATACACACATTGTTTGCGTCCTTTTGGTTTATGTATGTATGAAAAGCAGATACAACAATCTTCCACGGTTGTCTTAGAAGAGTGTCTGTACTACATTTAGACAAGCTCTTGTTAATCTGATTATTGTCCTCACTATAAATATGTTGACCAGCACAATTTTTTAAGCAAAAGAAAATTGTAATAAATTAGTTCTAAGTTAGATTATTGCTGAAAAATATAACCAAAGTTTTCGTTGAAAACACAATTTCAGCAAAAAATGTCTGAAAACTGGTATACTTGATATACAACCGCTTTTACTAATTTTTCTACTTACTTATTTTTTTTTTTTTTTGTGTACAAAATAACCTTAATTCTAAATAACCTTAATAATAAACAAATTTAAAAGCGAAGAAATTTTAAAATATAAATAAAAAAATTCAATGAAACACATGTGCACATGTGACCCCTAGGACTCTTTTTCCAAATTTTTAGATTAAGAATTCAATTAAAGTTAGAATAAAGTCGTTCTAAATTTTGGCATTATAATTCATCAAATACGTTTTTTACGGAATACTTGTTCCATCACACTGATATGCACTGTATCAGTACAGTTTTCACTAGTCACGGAGTATGTTTATTCAGGCCGGTATTTTTTCACTGATCTCGGTACTGGTCACAGCGAAAACATCTTAAGATCGGTTTTTTTCCCAATATCTGCAGATTTGTTCTGTTTTTACCGCTCACTGCACAGGTTACAGGATAAGTCCTTTGCACCGGTTTTGCTCGAAATTCAACTGACACCCTTTTTCCCACAGGGTATTTTTATTTAATAATTCCTATTTAATTCGAGATGTTCTGGCTTTTTTGGTATTCGTTATCGCTTGGCTTTTAGGCGACTTTCTCTAAGAGTTTGTTTACCTGTTTAAAAAAAAATGGCCACGACATATTCCATACGGTATCAAAATTTTTAACTACTCGAGTCCTTTAACAATGCGCACAAATACAAAAACGTAATAAAAATACATATCCATATGTCCGTTAAAAAAAAGCACATGGTCTTATTTTTGTGTCTTCTATCACATATCAGTATTTCATCCCAATCGAGGGAACCCATCAGCAGTGCTTCCTTGTAAGATACTTATACACAAAGAACTGGTAGTTAACTGATATAAGAAGAGTAAAGAAATTTAAATTGATTAAAAGATCTTTAGAAATGGTTAAGACTTTAACCCTCTAATGCTCTTTCTTCTAAAATCAATAGTATTTTTATTACATCAATCATTCCATGCAAAGTCGCCAATTTTAATTATATTTTCAACAATTTTCGTATCCGAGATTTTAAAAACCTGTGATTTTATTCAGGTTTTTATTTTTTTAAAAATAAAAAAAAATCTAAAATCACTAAATTTTGAGGATCCACAATTTATAAAGTATATTTACTATTTTCAAAATATAAAATACGCTTAAAAGCTGTAGTTGTCTGCACAAAAAAAAACTGATTTATCGTGACAACCGAATTTCTTGGCAGCTGAATATTATGGTTGCAGCATCCGAATTATTTGGTTGTCGTATCCAAAAGTATTCTTGATATAATATATGGTTTCAACCGAAATTCTGCTGTATTAACCGAATTTCGGTTAATACAGCATATCGGTGTCTCCACGTTTTTTAGAAACGTATTTATAAAACAATTACAATTTTTAAATGAAAATTGAGTTTTACTCCCATTCCCACCAACCGATTATAATAAGATTCAGTGGCGTGCCCAGGGAGGGAGCCCAAAAAAAAATTATTCAGAAAAAAGAAAAATTTGCTTTGAAATCAGGGAAATTTGCTAAATTTCCTTTCAGTTACCGAACCTTGAAATCTCTGTACTTAGCCTTCCTCTTTTATTAATTATTTCCGCACTCGTAATATTATTTGAGTAAAAACAACCAAAAATACACTTAAGTTTTTAAAAACCGATCAATTGCCTTATTTATTTAATTTCATCTTTTATATTTTTTCGAACGTTTTCTAAAAGGACTACCCCTAACTGATATTACTTAGTGTTGGGTTTAAAAATCAGCAAAACAACAATAATAAAAACGTTAGACAAAAATATATGTAGTTATTTGTTTTTGAATGTTGTGCTTTGAGTGGGTGTGAGCTGGCTAAATAAAATCTAAACTTCTAAATTCAGGTATCCCAATTTCGATAAAATTTTCAAAATTGCTCAAATATTTTGTCAAAGAAATTTTAAAATCTTTTGTCAATTCGTATTTAGTTTAAAATTTATTTAGCTACCTCGCACAGGTCCTAAGTGGAATTATTTAATTTAAATATTTTCTTTTAAAACAAAAAAATCGTGTTTCCAATTGTATTACTTTTTTAAGTTAAAAATCTGAGAATCTAAGTGTATTTTCAAATCAAAACATATGTATTTAAAATAGAAAAAATTAACTTAACAACTTAACTTTTATAGACTTTTTAAGTAGTTATAGTAGTAGGAATTAATTAAAATGCTGCCAAGTTTTGGCAATTTTGGCTTTTCTCTTTTATATGTAAACAAAAATATTTGTCCTAAAAATATTTCAAATTTTTCTATTTGTTATTTGATGAAATATTAAAAACAACAAAAGATAACAAATAAATTATATGTTTGTTAGGAAATGTATAGCAGGGCATATAATATAATTTCTATATTTCGTGCTCAGTTAAAGTCCATATATGCAAACAAGTAGCTATAGATATACAGATATAAAAATAAAGTTTTTTTATAAAAAAAAATAGAGAAAATTGCCCAAGAATAACAATTGAAATTAAAAAATAAAACTGAAATAAAAGCATACAATTTTAAGTCAAAATATTACAACTAAAATTCAAAAATTCGCAATCGATACTAAAAAGATCAATTAAAATTAAAAAATAATAAACCCAATTAAAAAATTTATTGAAATTCAATAAATATTTATTATATTTGGTGTTTTTGAATTGAAATTGATGCTTTATAAATAACATTTGAAGTCATTCCAAAAATTTTTGAAATGGTCTTTGAATTTGATTGAAAATTTGCACGTGGCTATTCCACGTTCCCATGATATCTGTGCTCTTTTTTTATTTTTAAGAATTCGATGTAGTTCACGGTAGCATTGTGCAAAATGGCCCCAAGAATATGCACAGCATTATACGCATTTATATTGCATGGGATCAATAACATCCGAATGTACTCCTTATAGATATAAAAGTTTTTGGGCCAACCTAAATTGAAATATTTTATAGAATTAGAATAAAATCGTGTTATGTAAATCAAATATTTTAGTGATGCGCAACTAATGCCTTTCAAAATAGTTCAAAAATTAAGTAAAATTCTGCTCTATGTCTATGAGTGTGTGCTCCCAACCAGTTCTTGTTAAATTTGCTGGTAACAATGGAAGAGCCATCAATTTCCGATATGCGGTTTTGACAGCATCCGACGATCTTATAACATTTTACAGCCAATGGTTTTATATGACATTGCGTCTTAGAGCTCGGCAATTTTTAAATTTGCTAAGAATTATATTTGTTCTTATTGAATGAAGAACAAAATTTTCGCCTGCTGCGCCTATTAATATACGAAAAACAAAATTAAAATTTTTGAACAAAAATTGCGTGATTTTTGATAAATATTTTCTCCTGAAAAATAGATTTTCCGGACACGATAGTGTGGTAAAGATTTTATAATATATTGCGCTAAGCCGAGTCTTTGTCGTTTCGTCAAAAGAATTTTGTACCATAATAGATTTTTATCAAAATGATCTAAATGCGGAAAGAAGCTTTACAACACAAAACCGATCAAAATGTACTTAATATTAAACGTATACATTAGATCTCAGTCAATCTAATAAATTAGTCTAAAAGAAAATATAAATAAATTTAGAACAAAATCCTGGGCACGCCACTGATTAGATAACATATAAAAAAATGTTTGGGCTATGTACATTACTTCCATTAAATAGAATATAAAATTCAAAAAATATTGTTATTTGTATTTTTGACAACGATTCAAATAATTTTTTTCATAATGTTTTTCCTACAGTACAAATCCGTTAATAGAAAAAATTAGCCAAAAATTATTTAACATTTTAAAATTGCTTTTTGATGGCTTTGATCATTTAAGGGTTAGATACAAATTTCATTAAATTTATATTTTTAACGTTGTTAAACCTACTCATGTTACATCAAGTTTGTGTCTTAAGTCTTTTGTTTACTAATTTGAAAAAAATTGCCAAAAATTTACAGTCATTGACTTTTAATATCTTTCGGCTTTCTCTGTTTGTTTTTTTTTTTTTTTGTTTTTTAAGTATTATATTTTTTAATATCTTCACATGAAAATTTTTGAAATTTTTAAAATCTGTTTATTTGAATAAAAAAGGCAAATTTATTTTTTCTGGCTAAATATATTTTTAAAGAACACCCAAGTAGCTTAGTGCAAATGATGCTAATCAAAAGAAATTTGATATTTTATTTAAATTCCTTATCTTTTAAAGCACTGTAAACGAAATTTTACAAATAAATTGTATTTGCCCATAATCAAACTACATGTGGCTTTAATTTATGACTGTTAATTTGTATTGAATTTTATAACCATATAACCACAAGTCTGCATCTATATATGTCAGTCTGCACGTACACATCAGTAGATTTTTTTCTAATTATTTTTCTTCTAAAGAGTTATATAACAATTCTAGATCATTTATGTCTTTGCTTATAAAGTTTATCCCAGCTTGTGTCATCATTTGATGCTGCATAAATATTCCCTCACACTCTTTATGTACAAAATAATAGTGATTAGTTGCAACATTGTTATTTTATTACAGACCACAAACTGAATTTTATTATAGTCAATTAATAGATATTTTTCTAAGGTTTTCGCAAAGGGCTTCTCTCAGCACTGCTAATTATTTTAACTTTGATTTTTGTTAAAGTAATAAAATTTTATGATAGAGACTCCAGTTCAAAATATTGCAGCTGCAACGTAAGATGAAATTGAAAGCAATCAAAACAAAAAGTATAATTTTATAAACTACCATTAGCCGACACACCATGAACTGAAGGGAAGATTTCTATGAATAAAGCTTTTGCCCATTGGGAAGAACCTAATAAAATAATTGACATTGGGTTATAAAATTTGTTATTATAGCTAGCTTTTACTTTGTGTAAGGACAAACTGATACTGATTTTCAAATAAAATATACATTGTTGCAAAAATATATTTGCTAGAGACAATTTGCAAAATTTAGGTATATTCAACTTTTTACAAAAAAATGTATTTAATACCAAACATTTTTATACAGCAATGATTTAGATATCGATAAATTACCAAAAACCACAGATATCGGAAACATCCTAATGATAAAAAGAGCAATTCAATAATTTTTACATATATTCAAAAAAAAAAAACAGTATAGAAGTATGAAAAATGTTTTCAGGACGATATTATGTTGACATAGAAAAAAATTAATTAATTTTTTTTTTAATTTTTTGTTAAGAAATATTCTAGTTTACAATAAATACTATTGACAATATATAAAAGTCATATTATTTTGATTTATTTATATCGTAACTTTTATTACAGTTATTTAAATTTCAAAAATGTATAACAAAAAAAAACAAAAAATATTTTAAAAATATTTTTAATATTACGCGTATTAATAAAATCGTTAAAATTAAATTTTTATAAGAAATATAAGAGCACTCATTGTTTAAATTGACAAAAACAACAAAGTATCAATGTTGCCAGATTAGGGAATTTGGCTTCAGATTTGATAGATTTTTCAGATCGATAATCGAAAGCTATTTCTGCGAAATTGATGACGTATTGGTTTTAATGCATAGCTTCATAGTTCATTTCATATTATTAATTTTATGAATCTATCAATAAATTATAACCACTTCATTTCAATGATTTGATATTGCTCAATATCAATGATTTATTTAATTTATATTAATTTAATTTTGATTTGATTGAATAATTTGTTGTGTTTCTGTTCGGGAACGATTTTTGGTTATTTTATTTGGTAAAATTTAAGCAATTTGATTGAAAATCAAAATGATTCTCTGAATTTGATATTAATTTAATAGAGTAGAAATTTATTCAAACAATGAACATAATTTTGCGTTAAAAATTTGTATCTGTAAATATTTTAATTCTTTTTGATGCCAACCCTTTTTTCAGGAATATTTATTTTTTATTTTTAGTAAACCAAATCTTCAAAAAATCATTTTATAAAAAAAGAAAATTTGATTATTTAACAATATGTTAAGGATTTTTGGGTATTTCAACTTTGAAAATGGGAATATGAGAACAAACTTTTTGGCAAGACTGCGAATACGCATGCAAGTTTGTACCATGGTATTTTTTGTGGTGCTATAGGAACCTCAAAGTACTATGATACTCCTATGAAATATTTCGTACAAAGTATTTTGAGTCTTTCATGCGTTGATGAATTTCGCCTTAACATATGTTTTATAAAAAAAATGTATTGAAAATCTGATTAAAATTTTAATTGATTTGAATCTGGAATTTCAATCAAAAATTTTCCTAAAATTTTAATTGATTTGATGCTGAAATTTCAATTAAAAATTTTAATAAAATTTTAATATATTTTTGGTTAGAACTTTAAATAAAGTTATAATTGATATAATTAAACTTTAATTGAAAATGTTGAAAATTTTTGATAAAAATTTTAATTGATATGATTAAACAATAATTCAAAATTTTAATTATTTAAAAAAAAATTAATTGATATAACATATTCTTTTGCTGGTCCAAATTCAAATAAAATTGTAATTGTATTTACAAATATTTTAATTAAAACTCGATTTTACTGTGTACTGATTTAAAGAAAAATTTAAATGACCTTCATTTATTCCAATTCCAAAAACTAAATTGATTTTTACATTCAAAGTTATTAATTTAATAACTTTTTTATGTATAATCTTTAAGGTTCAAGATTAAATTAATAAAATGTTACTATGAAATAGAAATTAAAAAAGATTAAAAAAATTGGAAGAGTAAGCGTTAGAGGAAGTGCCACACTTTTGACTTCGCATTCCTAACTTCAACTCAGAAGTACTTATAACACTGCTAAATGGGAAGACGACAAATTATTTTACTTTTTCCTTCTGTTAGTATCTATATTTTAATAGATATTAGTACTTATTAATCCTAATCCTACGGAAATGTGGGAAGATTTTAACGCTAATTACGGCAGCAAACAGTGGCAATATTACCGTGGCAATGTGAAAACGAACTAAAAGAAGTGGCCATGGCGAAGCGGAACTGATGGAAAAAGTTATTTGAATTAATAGACAATACATCAATAGATAACGTACTAAATACACACTTCCCATGCTGAACTGATGAACCAATTTGGAGAATAGTCGTGTTTATCTAGAACGAGGGGCTTAATTAAGGTTGGAAATTATATAAATACCCCGAAAATGATAACCTGGACAGTTGCAAGTTTTTCTCCATACACATCGTCAGATCTGAATAGCATTCTTCCTATAATGTACCAAAGTACTCAGAATTTGATCTCTCCTTGACTCCTCGTGGTATTATATAAACTTCGTCTCTCTCTGAACTATGTGCCTGTCAGCTGGAGAAAGGTTAAGGTGGTATTTGTACCTAAGTTTGGTGTAATTACTTATTGGTTTATAAGGATTAGTAATAAGGATTAGTAAATAAATTATAAATTTTGTAATTTAAAAAAAAAAAATTCTCGAAAAAAGGGTAAATAGAAAAAATTGGTTTTGTTGACTTTTGTATAAAATTCAACTATTTTTATTTGCATTTCTTTTGCATATTATTTTCAGAAATGTTAACAAATTCATTAAAAGAGGCTTGCTAAAGGTATTTATTCTTAGTATTTAAATATTTATAACCACTATAACATAACTTTAATTTTAAGTAAAAAATTAATTCAATAAAAACTTGACTAAAAAACAATTAAAATAAATGTTGTTATTATTTAAAAAAAAGTTATATATAGGGTGAAAGAACTTCGAAAACTTCGAAGAATTTGCTGTCTAAAAAGTGCACCTAATGTGTCTTCGAAGAGTGCTCGCAAAATTTTAAGAAACTGGGTCGGCTATGGACAGTAAACGAGAGAGTCAATTCATCCATCAATACATCCATCGAGAAAAAAGCATTTTTTCGTATAAAACTTACAACTGTTAGGTCCCTGATTAAAAAAGTTATAATTTACAAAATAACGTCTACAAAAAGTTTGGACATTCTAACCTATTGTAAAGTTCGTTTCTTAAGTCTTTTGTATTACACATCTTATATTCACCATTTCTGTTATACATTAACAAAAATAAACTAAAACTCACCATTAGCGGTGTCAATGAATATAAACGTTTCCCACTGTCAAAATATTGTAAAACGAATATCAACACACAACAAAAATAAAAACAAACAAAATACTAAGAAAACCGGTCAAATAAACATCAATTGTATTAGCCATATACCAGTTAACAATCAAAAGCAGTTAACCACGTGAGTTACCTTACGAATATAAAGAAGAATAAACAACGGAATAAATGGAATACGAGAAAATACTAAACAAAATAACGATGGCTAAATATTCCAGTTGTCAATATTGGAAATGTTTGTTTACAAATGAGAGTTGTATCCCAAAGAGAAACATTAGTATTTTCCGCTCTTTTGTCTCTCTGTTAAATACATGGGTTGTTTACCTTCAGTAGAAACACATACGTACACCATTGAACAAAATGTGCAATTCTTCGGCAATATACATTTGGTCAAGTTCAAGCGTGGTGAAAATATATTAGCCAAGCAACAGTCAAAGCTGCAATAGCTTTAACTATTTGTTGCATTAGTTTTAACAGCGGAGTTTTACCACAACCAACTATGTGTGTTTTTTGTACGTTTGGACCAAGCAAAACTTTTTTTTAAATAGAACTTATACAACAGAGTTTTGTTGCTGCTGTTTTTTTTCAAGAGAGTATTTGTTGTTACTTACTACATCGTTGCTGTTGACTGTTAACTAGTTGCCTAATTTAGAATTACAAGTTTTCTAAACATTTTGCACATTATATTAGCAAATTTGTGCAATTTACATTTAGTCTTGCTCCAGACTTCGTGTGAAGTACAACTCCGAAATATTTTTGCTTAGTTGTGGACTCGTAAGTAGTGCTCGGTTAAACTCAGTGAACTGTGTGTAATTTTTAAGTTAAAGAGTGAGTGTAAGTGCAACTAATTGGCATTAGCCTCTCTTAGATCGCGCTCACCCCGCCACCACCTCTCACTTCACCGCTAGCTTAAAATATAGTGAATTTACTTATAACTAGTGGTAGGAGGTAAATAAGAAAAAAAAAATTAAGACAAACTTAAATCCCGTCTCATTTAATTCGCGCTCTCTAACTCTTTAAGTCGCTGAATCTATTCGTCGACAAGTTGTTAGTCACTTATACGGTCGGTTAATTCATTTGACGTTTCGTCTAACTAAAAAAACCAACAAACAATACTCAACGCTTACGTCAGCGTTTTGGTGGCGTCAACTACATCATTATCGTCATCATCAAGAAGAAAAAGAAAGAGTTAATAGAAACTCGCGTTTCGTAACCTAACGTCGCGTACTTTAAATTAACATCATTACTGTTAATCATCATTATCAATATTTCTTCTTGAGCCGTTTTCTTTCCTTTCCTCTATCTCTGTTTGGAAATTTGATGTGCGAACACAAGTTCATCGTGTGGCATTACGAGTCGTTGTATTAAATGGTAAGTTTCATTTTGAGTTTGTTTTTTTTTTGCGGATAATTAAACTAATTTGCAATAAAATAAAAACTAAAAATAAAATTTTAGCATTTAAGCTTTAACAGTATTAACGCATTTAAAACTTAAATGTTGTATGTGATGACCTGGGTAATAAAATAAGCTAAAAACAATAATTAACGCAATC
Source organism: Eustalomyia histrio (assembly GCA_949748255.1). Taxonomy (NCBI): domain Eukaryota; kingdom Metazoa; phylum Arthropoda; class Insecta; order Diptera; family Anthomyiidae; genus Eustalomyia; species Eustalomyia histrio. Next base: position 77,211,383 of record OX456526.1, read on the forward strand.
AAATTTAATTTTCTATAGGTTAGTAATACATGCTAAAAATAATACAATAACTAAAATAGTATAAATAAAAATGTTTATGTCTTACTCTTGATTTTACGATCCATATACGAAAATATATTTAATTTTTTTTTTTAATTTTTCATGAAATTAAAGAGGTTTATGAAGATACTAAAAACCGAACAATTTTAAATGTTAAGAATGAATTATACAATTCAACCTGCAACGATGATATTAACATACATTACTCCATGACGTTTGTATGAAGAAACTTTCAAGAGTCAAGATGTAGAATTTTCAAGAAGGATCTAAAAATGTTTCAGTAAATTTAAAACTACCTATGATAAGAAAATATTTATTTTTAATTTTTTTTCTTTAGACAGAATAATCCTGCGGGAAAAAAGGGGTTTAGTTGGGAATGGGGATCTATCCTGTATAAGGTGAAAGCTGGACCGGTTTCGAAAATATATATAACGATATAGGTGAAAAGAGGACTTGTTCCTTAAGTCCTTCCACGTGACTGTTGGTTATGTGATGTGTACTTTGAGGTTAGTTGTGTGAAATGTCCTGTGACATGTCACGGAGGGCAATTGCCCAACTCCTGGAACAACCCCATGTAAAAGTGACCGGTCGTTTTCATATAAAAACCGGTCCCGTGGCCCTATAATAGGTCCTTTTTTCGTTGGGAAATTGACTCCCACTATATTGTGTTGATTTCAGAAAAAAATTAATTGAGGGAGGGAAGAGAGAATAGTGTTTGTGGACTCTGGACTTAACTTGTTCTATATCTTAAGCAACTAATATCATTCTCTGCAAAATTCGCCTTGTTCACTGATAAACGAATGCTTCAACAATGTGTTGCTACTTTTTTATATTTATAGTTTTCTTTAAAAGCCCTTTTTAATAGAAAAGTTATAAATATTTAGAACAATGTGTCCTCAGATTTTTACTTACAACTTCTAAAAAGCTCGACTGATTACAATAATAGCCCAATCATAAAAGAACCCAGTGTAGAAACGGTAAAGACAATTAACAACAATTCATTCAATCATTGAGAGACAAGATTTCAAAAAACTGGAAAGAAAAATAAATCGATAACTACCACAAAAAACCAAGCTAGTTAGATACAATTCCGTTCCCTGAGAGTACACTTTCAATTCTATTCGTTCGTCATTGTCATGTTCCATTTAATTTCGTTTCTCTTGTCTAATATTTCAATTCCACTCATTACCCTTGTATAGTGTTACAACTTCACTCGTTTCCGGTTGCATTTTATTTAGGGGACCCAATTCCACTGATTTACCGATGCATTCTATTTTGTTTCCCAATTTTATTGTATCAATTCCACTCGTTTTTAAAATTTCTGTTTTCTAGCCAAAGCGGTTTAGGCAGGCTTGGGTTTTGGGGTTTCTTCCCCCTTTTGAACTCTAAATTTAAGACGTTCCTGGCGAAATTTATAAAACTTTATCCGGGGAACACATATTTTAATTTTCAGGTTCAATGTTTTCACGTTTTTTTTTTTTTTTTTTTTTTTTTTTGACAGAATTGTTTTATTTTTACTGAGTCATAAAATACACAGAATACGTACGGTAAAGCACATCGGCTAAATGGCCTTCACAGCTTTTCTGACCACCTAAACGAGAAAGTGCAGGACCAGCTAATATCTTATGCAGTAGTTTAATTGCTGCATGTTCTGTATGACATGTGGCATCTTCTTGTTGAAACCAAAAGACGTTCACATCAATATTATTTAATTTGGCCAGAAATAACTCTATAATCCTGATGCGATATCAATACCAGTAACAGTCTTCGCTTGATTAGCGTTACCACTTGAAACAACTACCAAATTTTCATTATGCTTTTTAAAAGAAAAATGGATATCGCTATATATACCCTGCACAGTGGAATGGAGGGTGTAAATACTTGATAAATTGAGTATAAAGAAATTATTTCGAATTTTATAAAAAAACCGATCCATAATCTAAAATATCCCAATAGAAAAAATTTTGCGGTTCAGTAAGTTTTTTTAATGAAGAAAAATGCTCGGAAGCTGATAGCAACCTGCGCATATCTTTGAGCACCGACTCAATTTGGTTTGCGAAGCTGAGAAGTGATAATAACTGTCAACTGTTATGATACTTTTGAAATGAGTGAAAAATTAGCTTACAAAATTGGACAGACCTCTAACTTAAAAAAATTCTTTCATTGTACAAAAATACATATCTAGGTAAACAGTTTCAAAATTTGTGCAATTAAATTCTTAACCATTTTCTTGTAACTGTTTCTATTATATTTGATATTGTTGTTCTTTTTAGACAACTTTCAACTACTATATTTTTAATTATTTATTCATCGAACATGAACAACATAAAGTAATGAAAATAAATAAAAACGCTTTAAATCAATTTCAAAATAGTGTAAACAACAAATAAATTTTACAAGAAGAAACAAACATAAAACGATTACAACATTAAATTACAACATTAAGCAACTTTATATATTTTTTTATATGCATGATGTTGTTGTTGTTTTACATACAAATATGTAGTATATGAACTGTTTGCTGTTGCACTGGTAACATTGCAACTCGTAGCAAAAACAACAAGCAACTGCAATAATACAAAGAAGAAACAGCTACTAAACTAGACAACAACAATATAGCAAATTGTTTTACATGCAAATTGCTAAAACAACAACAACAACTATAATAAAAACAATAACAACCAGCCACACAATTTGATCACAAAGTATTCAATTAATTTCTATAATAGTTTGAATTTCAACAGCTAAAATTTGTAAACTAATTCACATATTTTTAGAACTTTATATTTTTAGTCATAAGTTGACTACTTTTAACTGATAACTTTTTACAGCTTGTACTAATCAACTTATTCATCACACAAAAGCCAGTTTGGCATCCTTACCATCATCATGTTGCAAAAAAAATTGCGCGTGCATATATATTTAAAATTTTTTTAAAACTTATATTTACATTACATTTTAAAGTTAAGGTGAAAATAAAATTTTCAAAATGTGTATCACTTAAAATAATATTTTCTAATACATATTTTACTTTTCTTTCTTATTAAAACATTTTGTAATACTTTTTAATCATAGTGTACCCACGTCGTTGTGTGTAAGTGGGGAGCTTTATAAAAATCGAGAAAATGATTGTAGTTTTTTGTGAAGACGAATCAACAACAACAACATTTAGTTGTAGCGGCTAAGTTTAATACAACAATAATGTTTAACTTTATAAACTACTTAATATATGCAAAGAATGCAGGAGGCTTTTTTCTTTTGCTGTTGTTGTTCTTTTTGGATAAAACAACAGCAATAACAAAAAATTACCTTCATTGCTTAAGAAGGGATTAAAAGATAAAAATTATTTAATGTTTTTTTGTTTTTGTTTCGCTTAAATTTAAGTTAAAATATGCAGTTGATTTTTTGTTTCATCTCGCTTTTATTCTTCTATAAATCAGTGGTTTTTCATCTTTTGTTACAGAGTACCACCATAAAATAGTAAATTCTCTACACAAATTTCATTAAAAATCTTGTAGCATTAAATTGATATTTAAAAAAAAAACCTTCAAACAAAGAATTTCTTAGAATTCTAACACCCCAAATTTGATGAAAGTAATATATGTCAGAGCTAACAAATCACTAAATCGAACTGTCTCGTTCGTAACTCCTTGACGACAATACATTATCCGCTGAAAAAATTTGTTTCTATTTTGATTTTCTTGATCTCAACCTAGACCCTTTCATTTTGTTTTATATTATTTTATTTTATTTCAACATAAGTTGTAGGGTTTAGTTGGGGTGGGTTGAAAAAGCACTGAGGCAAGTCCATGACGCCACTACCTAAAATACTCTGGTTTTGGAGAAAGCTGGACAGTAACAGACAAAATGTTCTGTCATGTCCACTTCCTTCAGACTTGACACAAACAATGGGGTACTAAAAATGCTCATCCTCCCCATGTGATGCTCACAAGTGTTGTGTGCCGTAATGAAGTCAGCAAGTCTATAGCAGTTAGCTCAACTTGAACTGTGTACCCCTGTGGTTAGTCTGTGAACCCCTGAGGTTAGTAATGAAAACATATGACACATGTGAGAAATTAAAAACAGTTCTAAAACCAGTTATAAAATAATTCTGTTACAGTAAAAGCACATTTGGCCTTGTTTCATGCAACCAGTGGTAAAAGAATCTATTCTAGAACAGATTCGAGGTAACCGGTTCTAAAAAAGTTATCTAACTGCTGCTAACGATGACATGCAGCTTCGGATTCATGGGAGTCGAATCACATCCAATTATTGCAACGAGTCGACCATTGCCCATGGAAGACAGACCCTGTGCCTCATAAAAGCCTCCTGCCAAAAAAAACAGATGCCAAAGCATCTCAAAAAATAAAAAATATTTATTCAACATTTTTTATTTCCGCAACCAAATATCAAACTTGCGACTTTAAGATTGCCAGTGCACCCCAGCATTCTTTTTGATGTTGATTGGCTGACTTTCTTATTGCGAGATATTGTGTCTTATTTTCTTCAAAAGTGCAAAAGGTACACTTTTGTTCCTTAGTTTTTTATAAGTGCAAATTTTAATAATTTTTGTATTAGTTAGTTTTTAAAATTTGATAAAACATTGAATTTAAACAAATTAAGCAAAAACATCAAAAATAAAATTATACAACAGTTGATCTTTTTAATACATACACATATGTGTATAAAAATGTATTTTTCTTATTTTTATCATACATCTTGAACCTGACAAAAAAATAAATAAAAAATTTAATAACTTACATATCAACAACACATACCAAATGAACATTCCAAACATACAGGTACCATCCAATCTATAATCTAATAGGTCTACATGACAGTTTCCAAATTCGCTCCCAGAAATGAAAACATGATCAGTTAAACTGCCAATCCTGCCAATTTTTGAGGAGCCACAAATTCGGTGGCCATAACTGATACTGTTTTCTGGATGCGTGGTTGGGAAGTTTTGCCTCACCCGCCTAATAGTCCAAACCTTGCCCCGACTGACTACACAGAGAAAATAGATTCGAGCTGACAACCGAATTTATAGCCAATCAAATGGTTTGTGACAACAGAATACCAATTGACACATGAGTAATTTAATTGTCACAACAATACTTTGATTGCCTAAATAACAAATCGATAGTGACAACCGAAAAACTTGGTGCAGTGGCAGCGAACCTTTCGATTATAAACTAATTCGGTTGTCAGTATGAATCCGTTTTCTGTGTGTGCCATCTTTTTCGATCGATGCAGAATGCTCTCGCTGGAATACGCTTCACTTCAGAATATTCCCAGTCTGCAAGTTTTCGAATTTTTCTCGAATCGTCTCCGAAAAAATTTAGATTTTCCGAAATTTTATAGAGTAACTATTACGGATTTAGAAATTACTCCAAAAAGTAAACCAATTGCGATGGTTTTTCAGACCTATTTTCTAATATTTAAAAAAAAATATAAGTATTTTTCTGAGTCCGTAAAGTATCGAGATCATATATTAATAGAGTGGTGGCTGTGTTTACGTCTATAAATCAATTTATATAGAAGAAAAAACGTTAAAATTTGAATGGTTTCTGTGTTTTTAAATGACCTAATTATGTCGTATTTTATAATACATCAGTGGATACATTTTTTAACTACAAACCGAAATTTTGAAACTGAATGCATTAATAAAGATAATAATTAATTATAAAGATAAATACACGCTGCTACAAAAAAAAAATTGCAAGAACTTGTAAAATGACCTAGTGTAGGTTGTAGGTCTAGCTGAGTGTTTTATATATCCGGTTTTATAAGTTGCAATATACCCTCAAAATTTCGAGATATGGGGAAAAGAGTTTTTTTTGGACTGCCGCACTTAAACTTTTCTAACTCAGTCATTTTTTAACCGATTTCGAAACGGCAAACGGCATTAATTACGAATGCATGCGCTTTTTCGAACTATATTTAATTTCCGTATACTATTTATATAAATGTGTAGAGATTTTGTCAATAATATAAAAAATTTTAATTTTTTTAAAAAACTTTTTCATTTTCAACTTTTTTGCAAGTATGAAAAAAAAGTAACGGTATTATTACAAAAATAATTTAAATAATGCCTTATTTATAATGATAGAGTTCTAACCTATTTCTCCTTCGCACTTATATCTTGTTTGTATCATACTCGTATTATAAGTCCTAAAACTAGAACTGTAATTGACCTAAGTTCCTTAAGTTGGCTTTTGTATACGCCAAACTTGAGTAAAAAACTAAAGTAAAAAGCAAAAACATTTTAATTTCTTTGTTAATTGGAACGCAAAAAATAAAACAAAAGCCAATTTTAATTGGGCTTTAATGGCGATTCGTTAACAAAAATAAGGAATTCTAATATCTCTTGATTAGAAAAAGTACTATAACTTTGTCAATTCTTAACCGATTTACACGAATAAAAGCTTGTTTTACTCAGAAGAACACTGACTTTAAGATTATTGTTGTTATTGTCGTAGAAAATGAAAAAGTTTAAAAAAATGAAAAATTTGTATATTATTGAAAAAATCTCTACACATTTATACACTTAAAAAAGTTTGTAAGTTAAAATACATGAAAATATTATTTAAAAGAAATGATATTTCATTTAAAAACCGGTCTACTTAATTTTCATTTAAATTAAATGCCATTTGTTATTTATTTTGAAGTGTTGCTTAATCAACTGACACATCCATAAGAAACAACTGATATAATCAGTTAAAATAAATGTCAAAATTTTACCTACCAATCCTTAAAAAATAAATGTTTTTTTCATTTATTTGAAATTATTTCCGTTTTTGTACATTTTGTTTTTTTTTAATATACTCGTACAATACAAAATGTATGTATGCATATGAAGCTATAAACACTTTTTGTATAAATGTGTTTGTATATGTATGTATGTGTGTTTATGAAGTTCTTGTAATTTGAATAGAAAAATTTTGTATATATATATAACCAATTTAAATAAAAAAAAATTGAAACTTTTTGAATATTTTTTTTGAAACAGACAGCAAACAAAATTTAAATTTGTAATAAGTTTTTATTAAATTTCAAACAAATGAAAAAAATAAATGAAACTGAAAAAAAATGGTAAATGATAGTAAATTATTTCTAATAAATGTATAAAAAAGTTAATATAGATATTTCTTTGAAAAACAAATGTATATTCCTTTATTTTTAAATGGAACGGAAAACTTTTTTATTAAACTACAAACAGTTAACTACATAATATTCTGAGTGTATAAAAAGTACAGCGCGTTCATTTTTAATTAATGCAATTGACCGTTTTGAAATCGGTTAAAAAATTACTGAGTTATAATAGTTTAAGTGCGCCAGTCCAAAAAATACTCTTTTCCCCATATCTCGAAATTTTGAGGGTATATTGCAACTTATAAAACCGGTTATATAATACACTCTGCTAGACCTACAACCTACACTAGGTCATTTTGCAAGTTCTTTTTCAGTGTAGCACAGTGTTATCTTTATATTATTAAAGCTATATTTGAATCAAGTACTTATTCGATATCGATTTCGAACCATTTTCCATACTTAGAAAAAATAGAAAAATGTGCCCCTTTAAGAGACATATAATATCGAAATAGGGTAATACACGGAACACTATAATACTCCGTATGATATCGAACTTTATATGGAACAAATTGTACGAGAAAATGATTTGTTTTCGATACGACTTCGACACATTTTGCTTATTGAGTTTTATCGGACATTGGCTTGATTTGTTCTTGCCTTCAAAAAATTACCAGTTCTTTTGGCGCGGAATCCATATGTTGCCAAAAAGATGGGAAAAGGTCATTGCTAACGATGCTCAATACTTTGAATCAATTTATATTGAGATCAGATTATGAATGCAACTTTTCAGATCAAATAAAATATGATTTGAAATGGAGTTATATATATATGACTACATATAATTATAGCGGAACATTTTCCAACTCTATATCTTAGTTTAAAATGTACTAATTTTAAAATTTAAAATTACCTGGTTTCACTATATTTTCTAAATTTGTCAAAAAACGGGTTTGGACTTAAGAGTGGATTCTGGTACCTAAAAGGCTGTGAAATAAGATGAAATGACTTAGGTTTCTGATAAAAATTTATTTACGTACAAAACGAATGAGAGCGAACAGATAGCTGAGAACGAACAGAGCAGCAACAATAGCAAAGGTATTGTCACACTAAAAGAGAAAAACAATACGTCACCACATAGGCATGACGTCACCAAAGTCGGCACCCAATCATAACTAACCATACCAAATCGCATCTCCCAACAGAAGGTGTGTTCACAGTGATAATGCGTTATGAAACTTTAAATGCGTTTTTCTCAAAACTTAATTTTCACACACTAGGTCCCTTTCTCGGAGAAGGTCACATATATTTTATTTGCTCGAAACTTCTAAAATACTTTGATTATATGCTGTTGTTAACTGAAATTTTAAGTACTTTAAAATTTAAGTTATTTTCAGTGGCTGAAAATTAGTTTTTACTGCAACATTTTTTAAAAATTTCAAAAAATTATTGAAATAATCTAAAAGCGTGAAAGGTGCTTGTGTTGGGAAACACTCTTATAGATGCTATTTTAGCTTCACTTATAGTTAGGTTTCTGTACGATATAAATATATTTACTCAAAAGAACTTAATATAGCTGGCGGTTGCTTTAAATAATATGCAAGAACGGAGGCTTTATGCCTGCCAGTACCATGTTTGGCTACTATTTTTGGCTTCTATGCCATGCGTACAATCGTAGTCATATAATATTGTTGTTTAACTTAAGAAGTTTAAGCAACAACACCAGTAAATAGCACCACCGCCACCAACAACAACAGCAACAAAAATATATGCAATAATATGTAGTGGAGATGCGTATTTAGTAGGGTATTCAATTAATCGACTATTCATTTTAATCGATTAATTTTTTAAACAATTATTCGGGATTTTTCCTTAACCGATAAATCGAATAAAGTTTTAAGTTAAATTTATCAAAAAAATATGGAAAATAATAATAATAGGTTGCAATTCGATCAAAACCATTAAGATTTATTTAAAAATCACGTTTCTTTATTTGGACTTACCTATAATCTATTATTAAAGCAAAAATGTTGTATTGAGAACTAAAAATAGCGAAAAGGAACTAAAAAACAGTACTATTTTCCAATTATTGGTATTTGCAATCAACTTCTAAAATAAAATTCGGTCATTAACTGCGTCTACAACCATTTATTTAGTGAATGTAGTAGAAAATTAGTGCAATCAAATTTATGAAAAAAAATATCGAATTTAAAAGTGGTAACTACAAATATGGTTATCCTTATCAAATATGCCTCTTAATTAGGGTTTCAATGAAGCAAACCGAATTGTGGATTGTATTGTTGTATTGATTATAGACGTAACTAAATATTGGTATTGGTAAACGAACTTTATAGTACATATATATATTATCCTAACAAATAAATTAAATTCAAAATTAGCCATCAGCATATATAAGAGTTTGTGATATAGTGGGTAGAGAGGTAGCCTAGTACTCCGAATATCCGAGTTAAAATCCCGGAAAAGGTAAACATTTACTTTTTTTTTAATTAAAAATAAATATTAAAATGTATAAATAGCAAATAAAGCAAAGAAAATTATAAGTAGTAGTCGTGCAGTAAATAAGAGTGTGAACTATGAATCTGAATGTCCAGGTTTGATACCAGAAAAATTGAAAAAATAAATTTTTTTTAAATAAAATTTTCTGGAACGTAATCATATTTATGTGGAATATAAATATTAAAAAAACTGAATATTGGCTTTCACGACTAAAAATGTAATTTAATATGAAGATAATTGTCGTAACCGCCATAATTCGATTGGCAATAAATTTTGTAACCATAACTGATACTGGATGAATAATACCTCATTCATACTGAACCCCAAAATACGTATTTTCGTTTTTTTTAAGTTTTTAACTTACAAATTCCATACAAATTTTAAATCGAAAACTTGAAAATAACGAAAATACGTAGTTTGATGCTCAGTATGAATGGGGTATTATTACACTTGTAAAATTCATTTAACATATGTTGTAATAAAGTTAAGAGCATGAGTATTAATTAGTACTTTGTACCACGTTCTCATTTGTTTTGTCCTCTCTATCACGTATTCAAATTTTACCAATATCGGTATGAACCACACCACAACACTTCTATTATTCGAAAAATTATTTTCGAAAATAATCTTATAACAATTAATCGAATGAATACCCTAGTATTAAAGGCTACATATCCGGTTCCACATAATAATGGTATGTTATATGCTGGTGATGTTGCAGTTTTAGTACTAACCAATGTAAGCAATCTGCATTATAAAAATTGTGAATATTCATAGGTTTAGTCTATATTTAGACTTAATGGATTTTTTGGCTTGCTAGAGAAAAAAAAATATCAAAATCAACTGCCACAAATATAAGAAAACCGAATTGTATCACGAAGTACTTTATGTGTTTTACATAAACAAATTAAACAAAAAAGCAAATCATCTCTCCTACCTTTTTTGTGCTAGAAAATTCAAGCAAGTGAATAAATTTTGCAGAAAATTACTGTCTGACCAGCGAAGTTTTTTCTGCTAGCTACAAAAATTAAAATTTAGTTAGATTTGGCATGCTCTATTTAGATATATTTATATTGTTTCTCCAGTAAAAGTGTATTTAAAGTTTGCAAATACTAAACTAAATTAAAAAGCCGTGCTTGCATGCAGCACAACTTTTAGCTGGTTTTTATTGCTTTTGGTTTGTGTCTTAAGTCTTTTGTCTGTTTTTTTATTTTTTATTTTTGTGTCAAAACATTTGTAAACTTGTTTTAATAGGGTAAACAGATAATAATAAATACCTAAGTAGATAGACAAACCAATTTAACACAGAGCTTAAACACAAGCTTCAAAAATCAATTTCGTTTTATGCTTTTTATACCCTTCATCTTACAATATATATTACCAGTAAATTCCGGCAATTTAACCTATTACCCGCATTGATAATCCCATGTTAAAGGTGTTATTTGAGTGTAAGTACTCAGTAAGAAATTTCCAAACGTACAAAAAAATAGTACTGGCAAACCATTGTTTTTCTGGTAAAACCAACTCAGTAAGAAATAACCAAAGGTACAACTAATATTGAACTGCAATAGCGCCAATAGAGCAAAATCCTGAAAGAAATCATCACCAAAGCATTTGGCGCTGGTAGGTAAAACTTTTTTGTTATCACATAATGAAAGTTGTATTTTTTATCATTAAAATAATATTCTGCTAACTACTTACTGGCTGGGACTTTAACTGACATATTCATTGTTTACATAAGCTGCAAAAACGGTTCTAACGTACTTATAATACAGGTTAAGTGTTTAGGTATTTATATAGTACAATTTTGCATGGTTTATTTTTTACAAAATTTAAACCCCTAATAAAACATTTTCCCAAGTAATTTGAGCCCTTTTTTTAAAAGATAAGAATATGAGCCAAAAAAAAATCTATTATATTTAAGGTTTTAAATTGTCCCGGTACATATATGAGGATTGGAGGAGGATTAAAAATTTCAAAAAGTTGCATTAACGAAAACTATGACTGTCATATTGGATCAACCATTTAAAATTTTTACTTATGACTTCAGATTGGTATTAAGGTGTTCATTGATACTTATTTTATAGACTCACATTGATCACTTTGAAAAAGAAAGACTCAAATGAAATAAAAAAACATGACATCATTTTATTAAGTGCTAAAAACTTTTCAAGAAGTATTCTTTACATTTGATATCAACGACACCAAATTTACCTTTAGCTTATATAAAGAGGATCGAAGATTTAAAATTGTTAGAATTTTGATATAAGATTCGAAATCGGGGACCTTTAAGAATTAATATGCGATATTTAACAGACACATATCCTACTATTTTTGAAAAAGGACTCGAATAAGTAGAGCGTTTTATTGAGTGTTAAAAAGTTATATGAAAATATTCCTTAAAAAATTGTATTATAAGCGCCCGACTACAAAACCTACACTCAGGAAAAAAGTTTTATCATATTAATGAAACTCTTTCATATATCTTTTGTCATCATATTTTTAAAATCTGCATAAACATGATTATATATTAATTACAACGGTTTCCATCAGGAGCATAGCGTCATCATAAATACGATTAATTATTTAATTAAATTTTACGGCATATGTTTCCCAAATCTTTATTTCATAAAAAAAATAATAAACAAATTAAAACAAAATAAATTATTTATATGGTTGCTTAACACTGCTTTAAATTTTGTGTCATAGTATTTTACTCAAATGGAATAAAGTTTTACGTAGATTTGAAATCAATAAAAACTAAAATATTTAAAGGTTTCCCCACAAATTACAGACACAAACTATTTTTATCTGGATAAGGGATTGACAAAAAATTTCCCAAAATTTCCTTAAAGGCAATTTGGTTCCATGTCAAATTGATATTTAGCATGCCAAGTCAAGTACCTTCAAAGACTCAATTGAAAACCTTTTAAACTAGTGTTGTTATTAAATATATTCTTTCGTTACTATAATTTAGACTAATAGCCAGTCTGGTAGTCTATCTGCTAGATAAAATTGTATATTAAATAACTACCACATGTTGCGCAACATTATACATATATTTTTAGCGAAATGTGGCTGAAGCAAAATCTGATAGATGACTTAATTTATTTATTTGCATAGCTTGTAACTATTTTAATTTTAAATTTCATTTATTAATACATGTATTTACTAAATAGCTAATTATATATATTTTTTAACTCTTTCATTACAGCTTTTATCATAACAATTTACCATAAAACATATAATTATACATAAAATTTAAAGTAATTAAAAAAAATTAAATATTTAGTGGTCTTTAAATAATCATATTTAAAAAAATCACTTTTATGCATATTATAATAACAATCAACTGAATGTATTAAATCAAGTGTTTTTAGTTAATAACAAAAAAAAATATTGAAAAAAAATTTCATTACAAACATCTTTATTAATTATCATATTTAAACAACAATATAACATATTTGAAAAAGTAAAAAAACCACAGCATATATCAATGCATCAAGGATTTTTCTTACGGAGAAATGTTTAACAACAGTATATAGGTAAATATGTGATTTAAAATAATATTTATAAATAATATTAGCAATTAACTTATATTTAAATATTCAAATTTTATATTTAATTGAAAATTAAACTAACCACCGCAATGTCATTTGTATGTATTACAGTGACTATTTTGTTTGTAGTTTGTGTGACTATTTAAGCAGAACCACATTATAATAATGCAATTTAAAAATTAATATTATTCAAGGTTAGAAATTATTATAAATAATTGATTTTTATTTTTAAAAGTATTTAAAACTTAATAAATTTTTATTTGAAGGGTTTATTAAAGCTGTAAATTATGATTTAAGAGGAATTTTTAATATAGGGTTTTCCAATAAGGACTTGACAACTTTTTTTAAATACAACGCAAACCATTTGAGATATTTCCAAAAATTTATGATCGACTTGAAATACAATCAAAACATTTATGAATGGAACTCGACTTCGTTCATATGGCCACCGCGGGCACGTCAGCAGCGGTCGATTCGTTGGACCCAATTTTCGATGACTCGGTCACACATTTCGGCCGTAACGGCCGCTATTTCGCGTTCAATGTTGGCTCTGAGTTCTTCCAACGTCGTCGGCATGTTGGCATAGACAAATGATTTGTCGTAGGCTTCAAGAAAAAAGTCTAGAGGACATAAATCGCACTAAGGAGGCGGCCAATTGTCTGGTCCATTTCTTGAGATAACACTCTCACCAAACTTACTCTTCAATAAATCGATTGTAACGTGTGCTGTATGGTTTGTGGCACCGTCCTGTTGAAACCACATGTCGTCCAAGTCCATGTTTTCCAATTCGGGCCAAAAATAATCGGTAATCATGGCGCGATAACGATCGTTATTGTCGACGAAATAATTTGGCCCAATGACGCCGCTGGCATGCAAGCCGCACCAAACAGTTATTTTTTGAGAACGAAGTGGTGATCACGCATGTTTAGCTTATTGAAGAACCCATTGAGCCAAAAATATGCTTCGTCACTGAAGATGATTTTGCTCTTAAAGTTGCGGTCACCGACTCCGAATTTCGGTAGTACATTTTTATAACTTGCATACGTTGTTCGTTCGTGTAATTTGCCATGATAAAAATGTTGTGTTTACTGAAAAAAAGGAATGTAACAGTTAAATGATCAGTGAAATAGTGCGTTCACAAATTACATTCAAAGTTGTCAAGTACCTATTGGAAAACCCTTTATATATAAATATACTAATACTTAAAATATTTATTCATTAGGTTAAAAGCATACATAATCAATTATTCAATTTTCACAACCCCGTCCTATTTTCACCAAACTTGATATTTATGTTGAACCCAGCCTAGATAAGATACCCAGAACTTTTTTATTTTTCTCCATACGATGAAAATAAATAACCATATTTAAACTATTGGACGCACTTGAACACCTCAAACTATGAAGTAGAAGAGTAAAGATTTTAGAAATTTCATTTTGCTTTCACCCTTTTGCAATATGAAGTGAAATACAGGCTGCAAGTCGACTACCTAGAAGATGCAAAATCTAATAATAAAAAGAGTCAGAGAATCAGCTATTTAGCCCATATTTTTTAACATGGTGGACTAAAAATTTATTCAAAATAAATTAATTTTTATTAAAAAAATTAATATTTTCACATATTTTAGCAAAGTGTTGTATTTTTAGAGATTTTTGTATATGTTTTTTATAGAAAAAAGTCAGATTATGTTAAAAAATAAAACTTTTTATTCCCGGAACCAGAGTAATTTTGATGAGTAAAAACTATCAATTGTCATATAGGAATTTTTTTAGTTTGTTGCTTCACATAGATTACGATAAATTAAAATCATAATTATAGAGTTTTAAGTATACAAATTACAAAAAGATGTTTTATCCTCCTCTATAATTTAAGATTTAATACACTTAAAAAAGTTTGTAAGTTAAAATAACTGAAAATATCATTTATATACTTTATTTTCATTTAATTTAAATGCCATTTGTTATTTATTTTTAAATGTTGATTAATCAACTGACACATCCGTAAGAAACAAATGATATAATCAGTTAAAATAAATGTCAAAATTTTTTATTTGAAATTATTTCTGTTTTTGTACTTTTTGTTTTTTTTTAATATACTCGTACAATACAAAATGTATGTATGCATATGAAGCTATAAACACTTTTTGTGTGAATGTATTTGTGTATGTTTGTGTGTTTATGAAGTTCTTTTAATTTGTATTGAAAAATTTTGTATATATTCAACCAATTTAAATAAAAAAACAAATTGAAATTTTTGGAATATTTTTTTTTGAAACAGACAGCAAACAAAATTTAAATTTGTAATAACTGTTACGGACACAAATAAACCACAAGTTTCCGTTTTGTGGGTAAATTTTTATTAAATTTCAAACAAATGAAAAAAATAAATGAAACTGAAAAAAATTGTAAATGATAGTAAATTATTTCGAATAAAAGTATAAAAAAGTTAATATAGATATTTCTTTGAAAAATAAATGTATGTTCCTTTATTTTTAAATGAAACGGAAAACTTTTTTATTAAACTACAAACAGTTAACTACATAATATTCTGAGTGTATGTACAAATCGGTAAACTAGTTTGGATATGGTATATTTATTTAAATTTTTTGGGTTTGCGATCACTAGCCGGTCCATGAAATATGGCGTACTAAACTTGAAAGAAATCATAAAAATTTGAAGAAAGTGGTGTTAAACAATTATCTTTATCTTTTGAACTATTAAAGCTAAAAATAAAAAGCAAAAATTATTTTTTGGTAATCCACTGCATCTCAAAGACTTTGTTTTTTAATTTTATTAAAATTATTATTTCTCTACCTTTTCTCTAAGTTGCCTCCAACTCACAACATGGGATTCTAATGGGTTGCTGAGTTATCGATAAAAAAAAAGTAAAAATTATTTAAAAAAACAAGATACTACAAGTTTGTTACTCTTGAAATGCTTAAGCTAGATTATTCGTAAATATCTAATTTTAGAGATTCTAAAAAGTGCACAATACCATTTATAGAAAATCTAATAAGTAATCCAACTTTCTTTCTTCATCACACACTTCATTAAAATAACATTTTTAAAAATTTTTTTGACATCTTGTTAGCTTATTATTGGTTTGACCTACTGATCATTTTTGAAACAAATGAGTTAGAAATGGATTTTATATAATGCAAATATAATCTTTTAGATTCCGAAACCCGTTTCATGATATCTAATACCATATCCGAGATGTTCGATATCAAATTTGATATATCTGTCTCCAACGTTTTTCTCAATAACGACCAGCTAGCAATATGCTAACGATCTGTCACTTATGTCGTGTCTGTTTTATAAAGTCGTTCAGAAATAACTACAGCCATTACAGATCAGAAAATACAAGCAGGCTCTCATTCATTTAGTGACGTACGTCTTGTGGAAACACCCGGATAATTTCTATTTGGCGCTGGATTTTTTTGAACGCTTATGTGTTTCTTTTTTTTTTGATGTTGTTTAAGCTTTAGTGCAGCATCCAACTGATATTTTATTTTTCTTCAACGATAGGTGCTGTTTACCATTTTGAACACCGTAGTACACGATAGCACAACAATGCATGATCAACATAATATTAATAATTACAGCAATACTACGTTTATATTGAACACCAAAATACATATTTTGTTTTTTTTTTCAAGTTTTCGATTAAAAATTTATTTGGAATTCGACCTGTTCGCTGGGCTTGAAAGGGTGACACTCGCTCTCGCACTGATTCACAAATTTGTTTCCACATTTCTCTTACATTTAATAAAAAAACTTGTGTTTTCTATATTTATGTTGTAGTAGTATTAAATTATAATCTTGAACATGACAAATTTTTAAATATTTTTTTTTTTTATTTTATAAAAGAAAGCAAAAGGTTTTTTTACCTTATAATCCCTAAAAAAATGTTTCCATATCCAAATCTGGTAAAATATAAACATTATCCCATCTCTGGTAAGCATATAATTTTATTAAATTAATTAATACAAAAACATAAATTAACATGATGTAAGTTTAAACCCTTTGATAGGAAAACAACTATAAAACTATACGACAACTTAATTTGATAGCAACCACAAACAAAAATCTACTTAAAAAGCTCCATTACAGTAGCAACATTGACATGAAGAAATAAACAAAAGACTCTTATAGACTATCAAAGCTGTCAACAGTAAATTAAAAACGAGGAAAAATATAAAAAAAATTGCAAAATTTATAGGTCAAATTAAATTTTAGTATGACATGCATAATTTAGGAACACTTAAAAAATGTTACAAAATAATATTAAAAATTTAATAACCTTTGTCATCATTTAAAGATAATCTAATTAATCTTTTGGAAAAATATTAAAAATATTTTCTACACCAATTAATGTGAAAAGCATTAATTTACTGTTACATTAAAAAAAAAATAACAAATCTAAAACGACCTGAATGTAGTTACAGAATCAATAAAATTACCTTAAACTTTTAGCGACAAAAAAAAACTATTTGCTAATGACTGATATACCAAAAGTTCGTAGACATTTAATGATGCTTGTGAAATTGCTTGTGAATTTCTGAGGCTTAAACAAATTACTAATACATAAGTAAATTTAAATACTATACCAATACATGCCTAACAATAACATATGTCACCTTAATGTTTTGCCAGTTATTTGTCATTGAATTTTAATACCTTCTGTTTAAGATTTTTGCTATTTTTACATCATTTCCAACGTGGTTTTATTTATTCAACAATTATGAGGTTTTAATTTACATGATGTTATATTTTTCTAAATTTTATTTTGAGTTTTAGAAAAATTCATTCATCATTTTACAAAGAAAAACTTATTATAGTTTTTTTTTGTTTTTGTAGAATATATTAACCTTTCGTATATTTTACAAAATTGAGTTTGGTCAAAAATTGACTAATTTTTGCTGTTTTAATACAGTTAGCTATAATTTGAACTGTTAATCAATTCACAATATAAAAAGAAAACATGAGAAGAGTAACGATGCTATTCCTAAAATCGGTTGGCTATATTTCAGTTTAATAGATTAAAATTAGTAGCAACCATGTCACTCAAAGGAAAAGAATATCAAAAATTAACTTGTCAATTTGTTGAAAATAATTTAACCAAAAATAAATGTAAAATGCAAATCTGAAAAACTTTTTGCAATTCAATAATTTCAAAAACAAAAAATCGTTTGAATGAAAATACGGCTTTAGTGAAAAAAATGTGCAGCCAAATTCCGGCGAAATTGAGAGCAGAAACTGTAAAATATACGGCAAAATAGAATCGCACGTTGGCGAAGAAACAAATTCCAACGAAAAAATGATAAAAAAAAATATATATAATAAAAAAATATATAATTTATTTCAGATTTATTTAAAATTTATTCATTTCGTACTGAAATGATTCCGAAATTGGACCATTTGTTACCTTATATTTTAAGCGCAAAAAAGTGCTTGAAAGTTACACACCTGGTTGAAAGAAAAATTATATTGAAATTAATAAAACAAAAAATGGAAATGGTGAATTTAATAGTTTCCTTTATATTTGTATAAATTCACAATTTATGCGTGTGTATGACTAAATGAGCTTTTAAAACGATTTTTTATTATTTTTTTACAATAATTTTTTTTCTTTCATCGTACTTTACACATGTTTGTTATTTATAAGTAAACGTGTTAAATTAAAAAAAAAAATTGGCAACAAGTTTTGTATTTTAATGAAACTGGTGTATGTGTTTGATCATACAGTTGTTTTTTACACTAAAATATTTTTATTCACCTACAAACACACAAACACAAAATGATGTCATTTTTTTATTTAACAAATAAAGAGCTAGAATAAGTATACTATTTTTTTATATCACTGCACTCTAAACAAGTTCAAGTGATTTTTATAACTTATTTGGAAATAATTTTAAAAAGTCACAAAATTACAAATTGCAACTTTTATTATACCCTTCACCACAGGTGGAAGGGTATATATAAGTTTGTCATTCCGTTTGTAATTTCTACAATATTGATCTTAGACCCTATAAAGTATATTTATTCTGGGTCCTTATGAAGAGCGAAGTTGATTTAGCGATGTCCGTCGGTCCGTCTGTGTGTTGAAATGGGTTTTCCGAAGACCCCAGACATGATGAGGACTTAATTGTTATATATTTCTGTTAAATGTGATCCATTTCTGCTTGCTATTACAAATCAGCCAGATCGGTTGATAAATGAGATATTAGCAAAAAAAACCAGGACTACCTCTAAAATCCCTTTTTTTTATATGTATGTTGAATATTACGCATAACAAACACATCAATTTCTTTTTTTTCACCTCTTCACCTTTTATACACAAACAACAAGCACATACAAAGATTTGTCATTTTAATAAAAACCAAACAAATCCCTATTGAACGAAAACTTTTCATTTAACTCTATAAACGATGATTCCATATGACCTTCATAGCTGAGTTGTCTAAACGGTATGTCACAAATACTTTTTTCTCTAAGAACGCGAGTTCGAATCCCACTCAAGACACAATTCACCTTTTTTTTGTACATTTTTTTATTTTCTTCAGACTTTTTTTATTTTTTGTTTTTTTAACATTAAATAATTAATTTAAATAAAATTTTATATTAATAATTATATAATCCATAAATAGGCTAAAAACATCAAAATTTGTATAAAAACCCTCTAATACAAACAAAATACAAACGGGTTTATTTCTATTTTTTGCTCCGATTTAAAAGAATTTATAAACAGATTTTTAAAGCATTTTATTTCTCATATATTAAGAAAATTTTATACATAATTACCCTTTGAAAGCAACTATTTTAGGTCATTACTTATAATAATTTATAAAAAAAAAATTATAAACTATTTTCCTTAAAATTTTTAAAATTAAGCTAAAGGAATTAAAAATATTTTTTAATAAAAAAGCGAAATAAAATCCCAAATGCAAATTTGCCAGCTATATCAAACGTATTCGTAGAAATAAAACACATGCAGTTCTAGTGATTTCTTTTAAGGATTTGTAAAAAAAATATTTTTTTGGTCGAAAAAAGCTTTTTTTAGAACTAAAAAGATTTTTAAAAAAAGGAATATGACAACACTGATTGGCATTATGATCGTGATTGTTGTTGTTTTTATTTTATTTGTTGAACTTTTTGTCTTTCACCTCCTCACCTTTTACCCACAAACAACAAATCCATACAGGTTTGTCATTTAAATAAAACCCAAACAAATCTGTTTTAAACGAAGACTCTTTATTTACTTCTATTAACGACGTTTGCTTATGTCCTTTAATGGTTAGTGGTCTAAGCGCTTTGTCACAAATACTTCTTTTCTTTTAGTCGCGCGATCGAGCACCGTCTATTCAACTTTTTTTTATATTTTTTTAACACTGTTTTTATTTTCTTAAGACTTTTTGTTATTTTTTTATTTTTTTTTTTAACAAAACAAATGCGTCCAGCACAGTTGGCTTAACGATGTCGGTCAGCTTTTCTGTATAATTGGAGAACGGAAAGAGGAAAAGTTTCCAAATAAGGTGCAAGCATCTTGGTTATCAATACACAACATCTGACCAAATGTGGGCGGGATCCTTGAATTGGACGTGGCACAAAATAGATTAATTTATATCTTAAGAACGGTAAGACCGTAATTAAATACTCCATAAATGGGCTAAAAACATCAACATTTTTATAAAAACTAAAATGTAATATGACCTATGGATACGTCTTATATATCCAAAGATCGAAAATCTTTAGTAGAACATATTTGCTGAAAGTAGTTATGACCAAAACATACATTTTTTTAAATACCTATTTTCGGGAACCATAAATCTTTCAGAGTCCAAGTTTTATCACTAAACTAAATGGTAAATTTCCACTTAAAGATGTCCGTATATAAATCTGTCCATTCCATACATGTCCATATATAAACTTCACTATTTTCCCAACCATGGTAAAAGGTATATAGGATTCGGCATAGCCGAATTTAGCCGCTCTTACTTGTTTTTTTTAAGTTTAAAGGGATTGGTATACGATAGTGCTCTTAAAACGAACACACAATTATATGTTCAATAAATAATTTAAGCTGAAGTTAAAACTAAAGCTTACTTTTCACCACATTCCAAGTAAACTATTTGAGGTTGAAGATTGAATATGTAAAGGGTGGTTAAATTTTAAGGGCCGATGATGATTTTGAATAAAACACAAATTATTTAGGAAATTATTGTCATATCTTTTTATTATGATAATATGGTATGGTTCAATTATGTATGGATCAAAATATCGGCCGCCGCGACCTCGGCGGCACCTCCATCCGATGGTCCAAATTTTCGATGACGCAGAGACATAATTGAGGTTCTATGCCGTTAATGTGCCAAATTATCTCATCCTTTAGCTCTTGAATTGTTGCTGGCTTATCGACGTACACCTTTTTTTTTTCAAATAACCCCAAAGAAAGAAGTCCAACGGTGTCAAATCACATGATCTTGGCGGCCAATTGACATCGCCACCACGTGATAAAACACGGCCATTGAATTTGTCGGGCAAAAGAGCCATTGTTTCGTTAGCTGTGTGGCAAGTGCTACCGTGCTGTTGAAACCACATATCGTCCATGGTCATATCCTTAATTCCTGGCCACAATAAGTTCGTTATCATCTCGCGATAACGAACACCATTCACGGTAAATGCTTGGCCGACCTCATGACACACTACCACGAACAACAGCAATGTTTTCCGCAGAACGAACTGGGCAAGCATTCACAGATGTTTTCACAGACCCGGTTTGCTGAAATTTGCCCACAATTCTCCCGATTGTGGACACATTTGGTCGATTATGCTGACCAAAAAAAATTACGAAGTGCACGAAATGCATTTCGATTTGAAAGCCCATTTTCATAATAAGCCTGAATAACTTTAACGCGTTGCTCGATTGTGTATCTTTCGATGGTTCAAATTGAGTTAGTCTGATATTGAGAAATGTCAAATGAAATGCAGAAAAAATTTGACGTTTAGGTGTGGTTCACATTCAACATCGGCCCATAAAATTTAACCACCCTTTATGTTGGATTCTAGCGTTCCATAATTAATATGGAGTATAAAGTTGGTTAATGTTTTATTTGAAACACAAAAAGGCAATATAATTTGGGAAATTTTTAACCTCTAATTTTTAAGCAGTTTTTTACTACACTTTAATAAATTTTTAAGTTAAAATAACAGAAAATATCATCTAAAATAAATGATATTTCATTTACAACCCGATCTACTTACTTTTTATTTAAATCAAATAGTTTCTGTTATTTATTTTTAAATTATGTTTAAACAACTGACAAATCAGGAAAACAAATGATAAATGTTTAAGTTTTAGCTACCAATTCCGTGAAAATAAATGATTATTCATTTATTTGAAATTGGTTCAGTTTCTTGTATTTTTGTATTTAGACTCACATGCAACCAAAATATTCAGTTGGCAAGAAATTCGATTATCACGATGAACTGGTTTCTCTGTGTATAAACAAACAATTTAAATAAAAACAATATGGGAATTTTTATAATATATATTTTTTTTTAAACAGACGGCAAAGAAAATTTAAATTTGTAAAAACAAATAAACCACAAATTTCGGTTTTGTGGGTAAATTTTTATTAAATTTCAAACAAAAAACGAAAAAAATAAATGAAACTAAAAAAATTCGTTTAATTACAATAAATCATTTTGAACAAATGTATAAAAAAGTTAAAATAAATATTTCTTTAAAAAATAAATGTATGTGGCTTTATTTTTAATTGAACTGAAAACTTTTTATTAAACTACAAACAGTAAACTATATAACATTCTGAGCGCATACTTAAGGGAGCACATATTTAAAATTGCAGATTACTTTTTGGGGAGACTTTTTCAGTCGTCGTAGAAATTTAAAAAAAAAAAATGGTCTCTTTTGAGTAGTGAGCCATATTTTGACACAATTTCAGCTTATAACTTTTCAAACTATGTAAAATGTTTTGACATAAAAGATATAATAAACTTTAAAAACACAATTTTTTCTATATTCTCTTACATTTTATTAAAAATTTGTGTTTTTCGTTTTATAGGAATATTTAATTATGATCTTGAACCTGACAAATACTTTATGGAAATAAAAACTTATAGTCAATTTTTCGGGCAACTACTTATTTAATAAATAGAATGCGATATTGGTAACTACTTATATATTAAATATAAATAACTACATGAGAAAACTATATTATTAAAAAAAATTGTCACTTATTATTTAACTGCTTGTCAGCATACTAATAACTACTTATTTAGAAATAATGAATTTTGACAACGAATTCTATGAAGTAGACCCTAATTATTATTTAAACATTAGTAATGAGCACTCATTAGCGAGATTTTGCTGGAATATTATCAAGTTTATCAGCAAATATTAATAACGCAGTGCAATAAAAATACATTTTTAGTGTTTGTGGAATAAACAAAATTTTCTGGAATATTCTATTACTGGAATAATTTTTTTAATGAATAATATAATTTTATGACTCATATGTCAACTTTAACAATTCTATTGATGCAACACCAAAAAAAAAAACATTAACAGCCTTTAACGATTTTGGTCATAAGCAGACAAGACAACTTGAGTTAAAAATTTCTAGACATTTTTCTTATGAAAAATAAAGATCATCATCAAAATGTCATAAAAATAAAAGTTTTTTTTTCTATAAAATAATAAATATATTAAACCTTATTAAGAAGATGAGTTTGGAAATCCCACTTCTAAAAATAAAGTTCTTTTTTATGTTTCCTTTTTTATATTTTATATGAATTTCAAAAAATTATGAAATTGGTTTTGAATGTACATTGTACATATGTTTTTATAATAAATATATTAAGGAAATAAGAAAATTTAAATATTTATAGATAAACATGGAATCTAAATATGCAGAGTAGATATTTTTGGCAGACACAATTTTAAATATTTGAAAATTCAAAAAATTAAAGAAAAGTTAATGAGAAGAAAATTATTTAGAACAAATTAAATAATGCTATTTCTAAGGTGCGAGCGCCCCGGTAGGCTAGTTGGTAGCGTGCTAGGTTATCAGTGCGGGGGTCGTAGGTTCAATTCCCACCAGAGGCTCTGGTCTGTTTTCGCTACAACGAGCCGAAGGCCTTTGTTGCTAGTGCTCGGTTAGGGTATTAACATATAATTTGTAATTATATGATTAATAAATAAAATAAATAAATAAATATTTCTAAGGTACTCTCACATAAAAGTTTGAGAAATCCTTTTCTGTAGCTTTTCGTGCACATATTGTCTTATAATAACTATATTTATATTTACGATTTCCTTATTATATTGAATTATGGTAATTTTCGTAGATTCTTTTTTTTTAGTATTTCGGATTATATAAAATTACCGATAATTGAATTTTTAAACCAATTTATAGATGATAATAATTTAATAAAGTATGAACAATTTTTGTAGCTAAAGTCTTGAGATATTTTATTTTACTTAAGGCTATAATAAAGCAAATTAATGTGATCAAGTGGTGAAATAATATCATGTAAGGAGTAAATAAAATAAAACAATATTAAATTGAGTTTTAAACATAGCAAAGGGATCACAAAAGATTTTAGAAATGAACTTTAAGTAAATTATTAATATGACGATTATATGAGATAACAAAATAAGCAAAAGACTTAGAAAATAAAAATAAATCCTAAGTATGAATTAGTTCAACACTCAATAAATATTTCGTTTGCATATATTTTGCTTAATAAAGTGAAAGTTGTTATTGTTTTTGAAATGATAATAAACTCAAGTGTCATACTTATTTTTCTTTGCTCTGCCTGCCTGTCTATCTGTCCAGACAGTGTAATTTTGCTTTTAACCATATGGACTACTCCAGTTATTTTTTTTGTATTTATACATTTTGTATGTGCATTTGATTTACCGTTTATGGCATGTTGTACACACGATAAAACAAATATATTATAACATTAAAGTTTAGTTGAAGGAAGTCCAAAAAGTAGAAAAATTTTTTACTTGTATATTATTATTATTTCTTTAGAGCACTGGGAATGTATAAATGTGACAGTTGCCATTTTAAGGGAATGTGGGGTTTTAAGTCGAAATAGAGAAATTTTTGTTATTCAAAATGATGTAACCATATAATGCATGTCATGAAATTTAACAAAATGAAAAACATATCAACAACAATTTATTGCAATTATTTTTTTTTAACCGTTATAAAGTGAGGGTGTTTCTTTTTAAAGCACAATTTTGTTTTTAAATTATACACAAAAATTAATAATTTATGTTTTTAACTTAATATGGCAGAGACGAAACAAAATAAAATCGTGTGGGAATTGAATTTAATGAAATATAAAGAAATATTTAAAAATTAAAAAAAAAATAATATCATGTTTATTATTTAACAATTTCGCAACAAAAATTGATCAGTATTTTGAAAAAGTTAATTAAATTTAATTTATTAAAAGCTTTTGACATTTATCCAAATGCATAGATATTTTGTTGATTTTTATTCGAGTCTTATAAGTAAAATTAACATTTAAAATCAACTAATTTGATTTATAAGACTTGTTATACGATAAGTTAAAAAAAAAATGTTTATGCATATGACTAATTGTCTTGCTCCCGAATGATCATTAGTAGAATAACAAAATTATTTTTTTAATAGGAGGATTAGGGGGGCGAAAGTCGGCATTTGACTTATGTGTAACAAACTTTAAAATTGGGTGCAAATTGGCTAAATAACATCTAAACTAAATTCAGGAATAAATATCGGAATTTTATGAATTGTTGATCTTTTATTTTGTAAGTGAATAGTATAGTAGGATTTTAAGATCATATCATATTCTTTTTAATTATTTTTGTTGTAAAGAAACATGAAAATTTTTATTAGTAAGTTATAGAGAATAAAAATTGATAAATTCCACAGAGCCAGCAGGATAGAATACTTCGTATTTTCGGTTGACGATACCCAACCTTGTCAATATCCATGCTCTTCTTCTCCCTTATGGTCATTGCTTGTTGATAATTAATTACAATAAAATAATTAATAAAAAGAATATGATATGATCTTAAAATCCTACTATACTATTCACTTATTTAAAAATATATTAAAATATTATCCAAAAAAATTTTAAGCCCCTGTGTCAATTTGTATTAAGTTTAGAGTTTATTTATTACATCGGTACGTGGGACGACACATAGGTGGTGTCACTAATGAAAAGTTTATATGAATTTTTTGAACTACTAACCTTAAGATGATAACTGTCAAAATTTAATGACAATTCGTTCTTTAGTGAACAAGTTTCAGCTGTTTAAGTAACGCTAATTTTGCGATTTTGAAAACAATGGATTCAAAGCAATTTCGTGTGTTGATTTATCATTGTTGTTTAATGCTCAGCAAAATAAAATGGATGTTATAGTGCAAATTTTTCGATTTGTAAGAAGTCATTTTAAACAACTTCCAAAATGTTGATATTAACTACTACATATGAAGTCATAAAAATAATTTTTTAACAATTTCTTTGAAAAGCATATAAATTTTTTAATATTTTTTTATAACAATTTATAATTCTAGTAAAAAAAAACAATTATTTAGTTGGTCCATAAATGGTTAATTCCTGCAGTCATTTAATGCCTTA
Organism: Eustalomyia histrio; assembly: GCA_949748255.1. Classification (NCBI taxonomy): domain Eukaryota; kingdom Metazoa; phylum Arthropoda; class Insecta; order Diptera; family Anthomyiidae; genus Eustalomyia; species Eustalomyia histrio. The sequence continues at coordinate 77,238,255 of OX456526.1, forward strand.
TTGAAAACATATTTTGCATACCAGTAATATTCACTTTCTTGGCGTATTCGAAATTATATTTTTAACTTTAAAACAAGGCCACTACCTACATTTATTTTGTAGTCCCTATATTTAACAACTTCCGTAAACTAATGAAAAAATCCATCTGATCATCGATTTTTCATAGCACCGAAACAAACTACTTCCAATGACACGCCAATGTTAAAATCATTAATGATTCACCGAAATTTTCACAACTTCGTGTTCAGTAGATGTAGTGTTTATCTACTTCTTCCTCAGCTCCTATTATGCTGGGTGGGAAAAACACCGCTTAAGCCAAAGCTAGGCTTGATAAATGTTACTCAGACTCTGATCCATCGAGACAAATGGTAGAAAAGTGGTTTGCTGACTTTACACCGATGACGCCGAATGCTCTGTCGCCCAAAGGAGGCAGACCGTAAAGTGAAGTTGCAAAAGATAGCTAATACCTTAAAGATATCAAAGGAACGTGTCGGCTTTTTTTTTTGCATGAACATTTGTTCATGAGAAAGCTGATTTCGAAATGGTGCACCAAAAATAACAACGTGGTGATAATTCCAAATGATGGCCAAATTCAACAAATTACATTTTCAATTGCTTCCGCACCCACCATATTCAGCAGATTTTGCTCCCAACGATTTTACCTCTTTTCAGACCTCAAAAAAATGCCCGCTGGAAAGAGATTTGGTTCAAGTGAAGAGGTGATTGCCGAAACAGAGGCCTATTTTTCAGGGTAAAGATAAATCATTCAAAAAAACGTATCGATATGTTAGAAAGGCCTTAGTTGATGCATAAAGTTAAATTTTGCAAAAAAAAAAAATTATTTTTATTATAAAAAAAAATATATACAAAATTAATGGATTTGGCCAAAACCTTTATTCGTTTTTCATTTATTAAAAAAAACACCTCTTTTAATCAATTAGTTTTTTAATGCATTAGTGAAATTTTATTTGCACTCGTAATGTTTTCTTTTAATGTAAACTATTTCATTACCATTAAATGGTAGTGATTGTTTTCCTTTTGCATTAGTTTCAACTAAGTTGCAAGTTTTCCTATATTTCCATACAAAAAAAAATCCTTTTAAAACTGTCAAATATTTCCAAAAACCAATAATATTCATTTGGAATTGGTAGAGTTTCTTAGCCAGTATATCCAAACTAATTCAGAGAATATTAAAACCGATTCAGACCTGCTAGCTTATAAAAAAATATAAGCAGAGCTTAGTGCTTACAATGTCTATAAATGTCAAATTTGTATAGAAGTAAGGGTAAGATTAAGCTCTGGTTAAATATATAAAAGATTGAATGATGCCATAGAAATGACTTCATTTTTAGAACTATCATAGAAATGTTACTTTTATTTCAATTTTGTATAAGATAAGATTCTGTCTAAAACCTTTTGTTTCTTGATGGCACATTATTCTAAATTTATAGCTTCCTTTTGTTAATTTTATACATAAAAACTTTCATTGAATTAAAAAAATATATTGTTGTTTTATTCAAGCAATTAACCGCTATTTTTATTAATTAAAACCGCTATTGTATATTTAGGTAATTTCTTTACAATGTCATCATTATTTATAATTTTAATATAATTTTTTTTTCAACATATGTTTGTAATACATTCAAAATGGAAAAAATATCTTCGTTTATTTTTTTTTTTTTTTGTTATTAATAAATTTAACAATGACTTTTGTAATGTCAAGTTAATTTGCATTCATGCGTTGTTTTTTAGTACTTTGACCAACACACACGATCCATTCAAGCAAAACATAAAATAAAAATGGGCAATTTGTTGATATAATTGTATGGGGTCTTTTTTGTTTCAAAAGGTCTTCATGCAAAAAAGTAATAATTTTTTTTATTATTCCTACATAAAATAAAAGAAGGTCCATTTTAATGTTATTTTGTATTGTTGTCTTCGTCATCATTGTTAAAGATAACTAACTGCCACGCAGATATAGGCAGTAAAACAAAAGTAGGTCTAGTGTATTTATAAGTATTAATGTTTGTCTTTGTTTTTTTTTAATAAAAAGTTCAAGGTTAATTTTATGGATTTATTGGTCATTAAAAATATGCAAATAAATAAAAAAAAAATTAAATACAAATTTAGTGTTTTTGGGTAATTAGGTACTTCCTTTTAATTTTGGTTAATAAAATTTAAGATTTACAATCAAGTTTATGTTACAGTGGGTGCACAATTATGTAGGTAAAAAACTACGTTTCAAACTAATTGTTTTGATATTTCCGACAAACTAAAAAAATATTTCACCAAATCGTAATTCAGTAAAATTTTTCTATGCGCAGTGATATAGGATAGAATGGTAAACATTCGCCAGAGGTGTGCATATGTCAACCCCAATTTTCTCTTGAATGGGATCAATTACTATTTGTGCAGGTATCGATCATGCTTTCAACTTAAATTGTTATCCCTTTAAATCGAAGTGGAGTTTATACCAAAAATAATATAAGTCTTGGAAAAACACGTTTTAGTGGGAGTGTGTGTATCTTTTGTTCTTTCTTTTAATACGAAAATATTGCCAATAACATTCAGTTTTTTTTTAACTAAGAAAAACTAACAAGGAAGGTACTCTGATAAAACGCTATGATTTCCCAGCAAAAAAAAAAGAGGAGAAAAAGGAGCAGTGATTTTGTTTCCGGGGTTGTAAAAATTTGGATCGGAACCAATGATTTTTATATGGGTGTGTCATTGGGTGGATGTTTTCTTTCATGATCTTTTTGATTGTATCTTAGGCAGTTCTTATGGTTAAGTGAAAAATTAAATCTTTTAATGTTCCCAAATGAATTTTGATTTTTTTATTTAAATTTTAACAGGACATCAGTAATCGGGCCTAAGCCTCATTTTCACAACGTCCCCTTGGCTTTTACATGGAAATTGAACTGATGCATTTGTTAATGTTTGCGTTTGACTGTTGGTAAACTATAAAGAAACATTCAGTATTTAGGCCTTATTTGTTAAGTTACTTTATTCGAAATTCTTGCAATTTTTACTATAATATCTGTGGTTAATGTTTAAATTTTGTTGTTTTTATAACAATTTTCCATTTACAGATTTGAGAATAGTTAATTGCATTCAAATTCACATTTTTTGAAGTTGTGAAAAAGAACTGCTTAAGAAGAGGAAAATCAGAACTTAGTGATGCTTTGGAATCAATGACAAATTGAATATTTCGTGAGCATGAGCAAAAGTTAATATTACTCTCGTGATCGAGCGTGATTAAAAAAACTCTTCGTGCGTGATTGTAACTTTTGGTTCGTGATCGTGCGAGAGCGTGAGTTAAAATCGCTCACGTGCCCATCTCTAGTTGAAGATACATATTTAACGACTCATGTCCAAAAAAGCCCGAAAGTTGGGCTGTTGTACGCTCTCATATCTCTGTGATGTAATTCATGCTCTAGATTAAGGGCAACAAATTTAAAAAGATCCTACACAGAATAAAATTACAAAATTCTGTTTGTAATATTAAACATCTTCCATAGAACATTTTTGTAAATACAAAAAAAAATATTTTTTTAAAAGCAATTTGTAAATACAAAAAAAAAAACCTTTTGTTATTTTTTTTTTTTTGTAACTTAAATTTTTAAGGAATTTTTATATGAAAAATAACAATTTACAAATATTTCAAACAAAAAATTGTAAGAAATTGAATTTTAATTTTTACAAATATATTTAAATAATTAAAATTTTGTGATACGTTTTTCTGTGTTCGTACAAGTACTGAGGACCTGACCACTCCTTTACTTAAAAAAAATATTACATTTCAGGTACTAGCGACCGGGATTATGACCAACATTTTTATGGTCATTATCAAAAGAACTTTTTTTGGTGTCGGGAGGTGGAAATCTTGCCAACTAAAACACCTCCTCAAATTCTGCGGGACTGCCAGTTAAGCTATAACTTCACAGGGCAAGATAGCCCTAGCAATTCACCACAATAGTTTTTCCACATTATTTTCGTTTAACCTCTTTTGTTTTTTTACTTGCCTTGTATAATTTTTATAACGACTGTCATTACTTTCCACTATTCTTCTTCAGGATCTCATCTAGTAAGCTTTGGGTATTTATACCTAAATCTTCCTCAAGTGTTTTCCGTTCGTTTTCGAAACCCTTACATTTGCCCTTACATTTGCAGCTTTCTTGCAGACCTATGACAGGTACGAGTTAAAGTAGCCCCACTTATATATTCCCACTTTCAGCTTTTCTTAAGAGGCCGGACATTGTTCAACCACAATCTTATGACATTTGTAGCTACATTAGTGTACAGCTCCATCTCGTCTAAATATCTCGCAGTTACGACGATAGTATTGTTGTCTCCAAAGTCAACTACCGTGGTTTCCTTAGGCATACTGATTGCCAAGACTTCGTTATACATTATGTTCTATACCTGGCCAGCTCTTTTCGCCGTAATCGGTATTGTAACGTGCTGTCGGAAAAGTAATAAGTCAATATTTGTATTAAATAAAGTGCCACGTGAAGTCCTTACAAGGTAGTCATGATCCAATATCCCAGCTCGTACAATTGAACCCGCTTTTCAAACCTAGAGTTCTTATTGCGCTTTTTCCTGTATTAGTCAGTAGTAAACTTTGTTCGACGCAATCGGAATTGCATCTCCGATAGGCCTCCTGTGCCTCCTTCTGTAGGTAGCAGCCCGTTGTATTACATGGGTTTTGAATAATTTTTCCTATGATATCAAGCAAACATATATGTATGTCGATAGGATTATGTGTCTCCAAGGGGTTTCTTAGCTTTCGAAAGGAACATAAACATCTGTTCTTTCCATAGAACCGGAAATGTTCCATTAGAAAGACATTGTAAATACCTGAGCGGACAATATGGTAACCTTTTTGAGAGCAAGTCTCAATGCATAAGAGAACTTACTTATGTTCTTTTAAAAACGGAATGTATGCCGATGGAGAATATGTCAATTGTTAACTGAAGACTATGACCACAATGATTAATCATTAAATCAGATATAAAATAAATTATTGACATGATGTCAAAGTACCAACAAAATAGTTAATTTCTCTTCCCTATTTCATCTGCTTAATCCCTGATAAAAGGTTTTTCTTAGATAGTCATTCATCCATCATAAATCCAATTTTCCTACAAATCGAAGAGTATAAATTGGGATACTTTCCTTGTAAGTTATTTGCTTTCAATCATTAAAGTTTTTCCTTAACTATCACGTTCCATGATAGGTATTTTTCTATCTACAGCTGAGTATTTTAAGAGAATAAGAGAGTTTCAATTTGTGGTACAAAATCAAATCTATCATGAAGCAGTTTTGTATTTTGTTTTGTTTTGTTTTTTTACATTTACGTTTCTTTTATACCTTAAATACTTCATGGAAGACATATTTGCAATAGTTGTGAATTTTTTTCATGTTTACCATTGTATTTGAAATTTGTTTTGGTTTATCTTTTCTCCCGCAAAATAGAAATAACAGCCTGTTAGCGCCTTGACTTAAAACCAAGTCTACAAATATGTATAAACATTTTTCTTTCACAACCACTACCAACTACTCTTGGCTGTAATAATGACTGATGCCGGTTAATGTTGTTGCTTTTTGGTTGCCAATCTCTAGGTTTCTTATTGTAAGAATAAATGTTGACCAAGTTGCAAGCTGGCTTATTTGTGTGTGTATTTTTATACATAACTGAGATCTGAGAGTTGAATAACAACAACAACAGCACACAAAAAACATGATCTATAAAAGCAGCGGTAATAGTTTGAAGTGAACGACCATCAAGGTAACTGGTAAAATATCTGGCAAAATAGCTACAAACAGTACACCCAGAGAAAAACTTCTTCAATTTTTCATTAAACGTAACAATTTTATACATAAATATTTATGAAACACTTCATAGACAACACAAATAATAGTGACAATAAAAACTTAATTTTTTTTAAAAGTATAAAAAATTCATGTATATTATGGAATATTTTTGACATTTTGTAAAATGTTTCATAAATATTATAACATTAAACTCAAAACAGTGAAACATTTCATTTGTTACAATGATGCTTTTTCTTTGAGCTTGACATTTAACCGTATTAAGCTAGGAAGACCTGGGAAAAAAACTTAAAAACCTGCATAGTTTTAAGACTTATGAAATCTTGCCTTGACTGACGGTTATACGGTTGCATTCGCCGGAAAAACGGCAGGTGTTTGAGGTAAAGAAATGGTCCGATCCAAAGTAAAATTTAAACCTACATGAGAACGCATAGTAAGCCGACTTTCGAGCTTAAGTGTATGTCCTATTTTTGGACATAAGTCGGTTGTGAAGAGTATTAACACTTCGAATACCTCTTCTTCAACCTAACCTAAATATTAGAATTTGGAAGACTTTTTCAAATAAGAAGAAAACCATTTAAACCTCACAAGCTTAGGGCACTTAAAAATCGATTTAAACATTCCTAGAACTTTTTCGAGTTAAAAATACTCCGAATATGTGTAAATATTATTCTGAAATTAAAAATTGTTTAAATAATTCGCAAAACAAGTATTTCCTAAAATTTCCCACATTTAACGATTAAACAGATTCCTATTACAAGAAAATAGATTCGATCGAATAATTTATTTTATATTATTTTCCCGATTAAACAGATTCCTATTATAAGAAAATAGATTGATTGATTGATTGTTTTTAAATTATTTTCCAAATACTTTTGAATTTTCCTTAAAATTACGTTATTTAGACAATTTTTATGAAAATTTCTAAAGCCGACTTTTAGTTTGTGGTTCAGAATTTATATGGATTATACTCGTATGAGTAAAATATAAAGATAAATAATTTTTTCCAAGTAAAACGATTCTAAAAAAGTACCAAAGTACTATATTTACCATCCCTGGTGTAATTGTTTTATATATGTATATACATATTTAAAACTAGTAAAAAATAAAAGTCGGACATTCCGACTATATAATAACCTACACCAATTATAATTTGTGTAAAGTTTCGAAAAGATGTCCAAGTTCCGGAAAGGATCCTGAGAGGATTCCGGAGAAGAAAACTAGTTAGTAGTGGCTAAGCCACCAAGATATTTTTTTGTTAGACGCAGACACCGCCTATGTTATTGGCTTTACCAGACAGGCGATTGAGCCGTTTGACAAAAAAAACAGACAAAAAGCTGATTTTTTAAGTATATGTTTCTTTTCTTATTTATTTCAAATAAATTGTAGGATCACGTTTTTAGGTTTAAGGTCCTAAGCATTTTTTATGAACAGGCCGGAAAATATAGACCTACGAGTAAATCTGAACGGAATTTTCGACAGTTTATTAAAAAAAATTAAAAAAGATGGTATTATATGGAGACTACACTCACCAAAAAAAGTCTGTAATGGCAACTGAAAATTTTGCTGTTATTACGAGAAATTCTGCTAATTTGAGCCCAGCGGTATTTTTTGCTAATCTTAGCAACACATGTCTGCTGACGTGTAGTACAATGAAATTAGTAGAAAAATTAGTAGCCGCTACTAAATTTTAGTAGACTTTTTGTAAAGTGGATTTTAAAATCTGTTTGCTAAAATCAGCAAAAAAAATTAGTAAAAATATTAGTACAAAGTTTTAGATTTATTTTTTTTATCGAGCATCAAAAATTTAGATATTTTTTAAAAGATGTTTCATACAAAATGAAAAAAAATCAAAGGCTTAAAAATGTTAAATGTTGTTAAAACATAAACGAATTTATATTTTTTTTTAATTTGGTAATTTCTGTTTTTTTTTACCTTGAAGGTTAAATTTAATTGTTTTTAGGGCTGATTTTTAGAACTAAAAAACCTTTTTAGTGCTATTTAAAGTGGATGTCCTCTTTTTAGACATGAGTCGGTATCTTCACTTCCGATTCCTTCTTTAATCCTAAGTAACATTTTAGGGCAATTTAAGTTTGTATGTATAAGTTTAAATTATTAGAAATAACATTTCCTTCAATATCGAATTTTTTAAAATTAGTAATTTTTTTTGCTAATTTTAGCAAATCGGTTTTCAATCATTTGTAAAATGATTTCTAAAATTAGCAACAAAAGTTTGTAGATATGTAAAAATTCTGTAATTTGTAATATGTTAATAGCAAAAACATTTGCTAAATAATAATTTCTTTACTAAAAATCAGTACAAAAATAGTAAAGTGGGATTGAAAACCGTTTACAAATTTTTCTACTAACTTTTTTTTCTGAGTGTAGGACTCTATTTTATTTAAATTTGGTGGCATGGTTATGGACCCGTATAACAATCACAAGCAAAATTTCAACTAGATATATAATGTTATGTGCATATTTAAGCCCGATACAAAAATGAAGGTGGACCTCAGTCCCGTGCTTTTGGTAGTTGCAAACATCAGCACAAACTTATAATACCCTGACCAAATAGGGTATAAAAATATCTTTAACTAACTTTAAATCCAACCTAAGTACTATTACTCTTTTTTATTTTTCTACGTACAGAACTATTTTTAGCAAAATATACTGTGGTTCACTATTTAAAAAATGTGGTTAAGATATTTAAAAAAATATATATATATGTATCATTTTGTATAATTATTAGGAGCAAATTTTAAAAAATATAAATATATTTTGAATCAATTCTCATAAAATATTATTAAATGTATTCCAACAATTAAATGTATTCCAACAAACAATATCTTCCGTTTAGGTACCGTTTTGGGTCCATCATTAGCGGAATTCAACTCCAACTGATTAACTTCCAACTGGTTCAAATCCGTTGAAACACCGTCAATGAAAGAACGTTTACGAACCCATATATCGTGTGAAAAACGTAATGTCCCGTTAAAAGTCCGTCAATGGTGGACCGTTTACGGATCCGTATTCGTAATAACATAATATAACAACACTTTTATACATTTAATTAAATGGTATAAACATCTCCAGAGTAATTAGCATCTCCATCGATCACCATGAAAACCATGGAAAAATAAAACAAGATTTTTATTTAGGTTAAATTGGTGGTATTTACGATATGATGTAGCACACAATGCAAATTTAGAATTTTTTTTTTAAAAATTTATTAGAAACTATCAGACATAATTTGTATTTGCAAAACTACATAAATTTGCACACATCATTGTAAAACTTGTTTTAAATTTCATGAGTATCACTTAAAATTATTTTCACTGTGTGATGGTGGTAAAAACTTTGAATGTATGAGAGCTTACTCTAAATAACATAGATATATATTTTTCTTCACCTTAGAACGCGACCCGTATAATGATCACAGATATTTTTAAAGTATTTGTTTTGGCAAAACGAATTCAAAAGTAATGGAGGAAAAACTGATGAGAATCGGTGTAGACTGTATTTGGCGGTACAGAAATGGTCACACCAAAACGGAGTCAAAACCTATTGCTTTCAAAAATTCAATTAAACGGTTCGTTAATGTTCCGTTTACGCGGACCGTAAACGTGGGTATAATTGTTTATAATCAATGATTTTATATTTAATAAAGTGTGATAAAGTTTTTGATTGGATTGAATAATTTATTTTATGATTTAATAGGCGAAGTATAAATCTAATCGGTTTTTGGTTGAAATGATTTTTTAAAACTGAATCAATTCATTTGATTCTATTAAAGATATCAACAATAATCATATGTATTCTATGAATTTGATATTGCTTGAATAATGTAGAAAATAATTTAAACAATAAAATAAATATGCAAATTTGATTCGTTGAAAATTAATTAGATTTAAAAATTGAATCAAGTAATTGTGTTTTTAAAGGGCTGGAAATATTGATGTTCGTAGTATTAAAGTATTTTAAAAAACAAAAATTTTCAAATATTTTTATTAGACAAAATCAGACCTATCTTTTGTTTGGTGCCGGAACAATCGCTGTGATCGCGAAGATAAAAGCGAGGTTCTTGTTTTTATCAAGATTTTTTGCTATTCTCCCAAACAGTCTAATTTTCCAAATGATCAAAATTGATCCAGTAGTAAACAAGTCATAACTCAAAATGTGTAAGTAGGTACCCCAAGATTTTTCCATAAAAATTTGTGTATTTAAAATTATAAAAAATTTTTCAATCCACTGTGCATAGATAAAATAGCTCTGAGTATTTTCTTCATTGAAAAAATTACATTTTCAAAATTTTCATTGTATATTTTACTATTACTTGTATTTTTATTTGCTTTATTTAATTTTTATAATCTGAAAGATGTTTTTTATATAAAAATTGCGTATATATAAAAATCGACATCTCGTAGCAATCAGCAGTTTTACTATTTGTTATTATTATGATTATTGTTGGTGTTTTGTAATATTTCTCAGATGTAATGCTAACCAATATCTATATAAACGCTGGTTTTATTTTGTTTCTGAAAGGCCTTTTTGTAAAAGAAAAAGGGCTGAAAACTTTGGACAAGTAATAATAGTTATGTGTGCCAATAATAAGTTGTAATAATCATGATAATAATAGTTTTTAAGTGGTAGGTTGTCTTGTGATTTGTTTCCCTTTTATATAATTTTTTTCTTCTTAATTTTCTGTTTTACTCATCTGTATAGAGATTTGCTGGTTGTGTTAAGGTTTGGTCTGTCATAAAGTATTATAAAAAATTCTTTTAAAGTTTATTTCATATTTAATTGTTGATAATTTTTTGTGATAAAAAGTGGTTAAAAAATGAAATGAGAAATCTTTTAATAGAAGTATTAAAGAATTTATGGTATTTAAATTGTGAAGCATTTATAAAAGATATACATTTTTTATTATAAAACTAAAGACTTGAGACACAAACTTGTCGTCTAGTGCTGAAGTTCTGCTTTTATAGCTTTTAAAAATAAAATTAATACTATAAGATATTTCAAAAATATGCTTTAATTTTCTTTTAAAAAACACTTTTAAAATCCAAGGTATATCAAGGGCATTCTGATTAATATGATTCATCCAACTATAAAAACTTTATTAAATCTTTTCACAAGTTCAAAAACTTTTTCAACGATAGTTATGAATTCTCTTGTGATTCTTTAAAAAAAATATCAGAATTGTGTACAAAGTGGAAACTCAAAATAATATATATTGTATTTGGCAAAAATACAATAATAAATCTTTTCGAAGCTATTTGCTTTTGGGTTTTTTTCTGTCTTTTTAAAATAACTTCTAAATCCGCTTACAAATTATGCTCCACATAATGTGTAAACCACGTTTCCAATAACACCAATCCCACAACCCTGGCCAATAGCCAATATAAAAACTGCAAATTTTTAGTAGTTATTTCTTTTTATGACCAAGCCTGTTTTTTGTTTGTTTTGATTTTGTATTGCTCTTGCGCTAAGTAACTCATTATTTCAATGATATTGTATTACTGGTTCTGGTCTTTTTACTTAATAAAACTGTATTTTCCTTGTGCAAAAAAAAAAAAAATATAAAATGTTGTTGATATCCATAAACAAGTTTATTTTATAATAGTTAATATAAAAATTATCACGATTTTATGTTATATTATTATAATAAAAAAAAATCATTGTCATAGCCTGAGGTAAATAATGTTATAATACTCGTGCTACAGATAAGCGAACGACGGTCAAAGACCGATAGGGTTTGATTAAGAGTATTTAGAGTAAAGAAGTTAAATAATAATAAAAATTATTGAAATTGTAAAATAATTGTAACAAAAGTATGGCTTCAGCAAGGATATATGATGTCACTTTTGAATTTAGCCATTTTCAGAAAAAAAGGTTTAATAAAATCTTCATAAACAATAGAGATAGACCCTATAAAAAATATCTAAACATTTATATTTCTGATTTAGGTTATGTTATGACTACAATTTACACTATAATTTAAAGTGGTTTGTAGGCCCTTTATACTAACACAAAAGACTTAAGAAACAAACTTGTTATTATTTATATGCATATTACTTATAATAGGCAATACAACAGGTATATCAAAGAATTTTTATATTCGAAATTCATTTAACAAATATTTTACTAAGCTCCCATAACTATTATGCATAAGGGCGTTAAAATATAAATTCCATTTTTTCTAATAAAGAACAAAACAGACAACAGCAAAATTGATATGTACTAAAAATAATTGTTTATTACCTTAAATTAGTTTTATAAAAAAATTGCTATTTTAAAACTTGTTATTTGCATTACGTTCAAGTTTTTTACGAAAAATCTACATTTGAATAACAAAATGTTAACGTCATTTCCACTCAACAAACTTTTTTCTCTCTAATCTCCATGTGTTAACAATGAATAATTCATTAAAATCATTATTTTTGAAAAAAAAAGAAACAACAGCAATAAGTTTAAAAATTAACTAACATATCAAATTATTTATTTTATACGAAATGAAAATATATAAAAAAATTCAAACAACCCACAAATAAAAAAAAGATGATTATCATTTAGTATAGAAAAATATTTAAATTTTTAAAAAGCTAATCATCAGCAGTATTTATTATGGAAATACATACCCAGGTAGAAATTGTGGTTGGTAATAAAAAGAATGCACTGGCAAAGCACAAGTAGACAGAAGTCTCACAGTTTTAAAAAAAATTACTGAGAAAGTACTTAATTCGGATGCTTTACCAATGTTTGAAATAGGTATTTTCCCAGAACTTGGTTTGCAATAGTCCGCCAGCGTGTTTTCCAATAATTGCTTGTCAAAATCTTTTATGATTTTTCAAAAAAGCACCGGCGAAGTACTAAATTTGGACGCTTTCAAATAATTATGGCTTTAATGAACAATCCAAAAAATTTGTATTTTTGGAGCCAAGAAAATCTTTTAAAAACTTTACATATTATCAAAAATTTGAATTTTTTAAAATATTAAGAAATTCGGTAACCGTATTTGTACTCCAATTTTGAATTATATCTTATTTTTAAAAATATCTCGAATAAAATAAAAGTAAAACAAAGCAGAATTTAAGATTAAAAAACTTGGTGCATAAAAGGAGTATATTTTCAATCCGGAAACTCTCAGCGAAATTCATAATAATTTATAATATAAGAAGCCGATGCTGAGTATTTTAAAGACAATGCGAATTTTATAGATTTACTTCCAGCGCGTGTGATCTCGCGTTTCCAAATTTGAGTATCTGGGTATATTTGAAGTCGTTGGTGTTCGCGAACAATCCTCGCACCTTGAAAAAGTTAAAGAACAACACTCGAGCCGAGTCTTTCCGCATATATTAATTCCCACTATGCATTTGGAACACGAAATGACATTTTCCAAAGAGAATTTACAAACGTGAGATAATTCATACCGACAAAACTGGGTAATAGTGTATAGGGGTATTCGACGTGACAATCAACTTTAAAGGTCGACCAACCCATTCAATTCATATATTCCGAGAAAAAAGCTTCATTACATTAATGAAGTTTTTCACTGAGTATAACTTCTATATCCCAGTGTAAGTGATACGGAATGTCATTTTAGAAAGAAGATTGATAAAAATTTGCCAAAATTGGAAAAAAAGTGGATCTTCGACTATAAAGTATTTTTTCAAGGGAATTTCGAAAAAAAAAATGATTTGCCGACCTGATATTAAAGGATGATATATCGTTTTTTTTCTCTCGAGGAGATCAATGTTTTGCTCTAAGGGCCGAAGATATGAAGGAAATTTTAAAATAGTGACCCCTAGTTACGGCAACAAAAAAAAATAATGAAAAAAAAGTTTACAATAAATAGTAATGATGGAATTATCGAAATACTTCCTTAGGAAAAGCTTAATGATTTTTTACGAGCCTTAATTTTCTGATATTATTTTGGAACATTTAGGAGGTACGAACTAAGATCTCGTGGGTAAATACTAGCAGAACTTTGGACCTCTCGAGACATAAACATCGATATAACCCACTTTAAAATCCGACTGTGAATGTAAAAATTTAACGTTAGGCATAAAAAACTGCCTTGCAAAAATAATTTAGATTCGAAGGTGCACGGTGAACATTTTCTTGATACGGGCTTATGTGAACTTTTTCAGTTTAGCGTGTAAATTGACCTTATTTTTGAGTTTTTTCCCAATGATTTATAATGCATTGGTACCACTGCAACGATGTTATAAATTATAAAATAAGCATCGCGGAAGCACAATATTTTTATGATTTTCCAACGCTTTGCAAATCATTGTCATCAGCATGGAACGGTGTTATCATTTGGTCGTTGAAAAAGCACTGGTAGCAAATATTCATATCACACACATAGAGAAACAGATTCATTGTAACAACCGAATTTCTTGCCAACCAATTGGTTTGGTTAGAGCCACCGATATATTTGTTTGCCGCAATCGAAATTTGGTTAATCCAACGGAATTTTGCTTGAAACTTAATATTTCAATAGTATCAGGAACACATGTGGTTGGGACAACTAAATAATTTGGTTGCTCCAACCAAAATATTCAGTTGGCAAGAAATCCAGTTGTCACAATGAATCTGTTTTCTCTGTCTACTTGTCGGTGCTTTATCAGTGCTGGGGTTTTTGAATTTTTCTACCTGGGTAGTGAACATTTTATTTCAAGTTACGAAACGTTGCCCCAGCGCTTTTGATCGTGGTGCCAGCGTTGGCAGCACGAAAAATTTTGAAAATTATAATGAATTGCCAACCCCAAAATGAGAATACTGGGCTGGGCTTAAACGTTTCTTTTTCAAAACGTTGGCAAAGTACTTCCGAAACAATCAATAAAGTGCATTTGGAATAATAGCATGAATGCTTTTCCAGCTTCAAAATTATAACCTTAAAACATTGGCAAAGTACTGGCAAAACAATCAATATGTAAAATGTCCTCCAGAAATGATAACACCAAGCTGAGCTTGACTGTTTCTTTTTAAAACGTTGGCAAAATAAACAACAAAGTGCTTCTGATATATGTATTAGATTATAAAAATTTATTGTCACTGAGCTTTTACCATAAAAATGTGACAAAACTTCTACAAATTTCCTGAAATCACCTTTACCTTTAATGTGTTTTTAGTTTGGCCAATTTAATATAGGAAGATCACATAAAAAAAGAAAATATTTCAAATGTTCAATTTCCAATACAAAAACAAAATGTTCTAGCAGCATTCAGAAGTTTTTGAAATTTAAACAGAAAAAGTTTGGAACAAATAAGAATATTTTTTTAAGTTAAAACTCCATTTTTAAAAACTTGTTTGTGTGAAATTTTTTTTTTTTTTTTTTCAAACAAAAAAAAGTTGTTTAAATTTAGAAAGGTTAGTATTTTTTTTTTGAAACTTCATTAACATAACCGAGCCACTAGGACCTTATGTGATTAATTAAAGCTACTATCTAAATAACAAACTTCTAGATAAATCATATAATTACAAATTATATCCTAAATCCCGAACCGAGCTCGTTGTAGCGAAAACAAACCAGAGCCTCTGGTGGGAATTGAACCCACGACCCCCGCATTGATAAGCTAGCACGCTACCAACTAGCCTACCCGGGCGCACAAAAGAAGCGTATGAAAGATGTTTAATAACTCAAATATAATTAAAGTAAATTTTTTTGTGTGACAAATCAAATTATTTACTCTAGAATTTAAAAAAAAAACAGATAAAAAAATTAATTAATCATTTTTTTCAGTACTAGGAAATTATTTTTTCTATATTAGGAAATTACTCTTCTTTACCTTAGTAAAATTTTTAAAAGACGATACATTTTTGTATTAAATGCACCTTAAAATCACTTTATTTTAGATTATTAAAATGTTTTGAACTACTGTACGAAGTGAATTTGCATTTGTTACAAAATCATACAACTTTATATATTTTTTACTTCAGAATCGGTTGTAAGTTTTGTTAATCCAGTACTTTATTTTGTGTACCATTGGCAACCAGTGCTCTTCGAACGTCAATTTCTAGCTGGGTAGTTTCAAGGTAAAGCTAAGAGTCTACGTTTTTATTGTTTTTAACCCCAAAGGTGTTAAAAACAACATATATGTAGAATATTATAACAACTGCTTGCTGTTGCCTTTTAAAACACTTTTCAATTGTGTACGGTGTTTTCTTTTCACATATATTGTTTTGAAATTGTATTGAAAATATGTGTCTCTTTCTATTTGAATATTTGTATTCGTAACTTGTTTTTACTAGAGTGTCTTACTTTTTGTAAGTTGTATGTGGTGAAAACCTTCTTCATTAGTATTTTGTTTTGTTTAAGTCACCGAAATCTGAACTACCTGTTATTTTGCTGTTCTTAGATTTTTTACTGCCACTTAATGTTGCTTCTAGCTTGAGATTGTTATGTTGCACTATGGGATATGACTAAAATTTATTTTGGAATAGATTATCTTGAAACAGAAAGCAATGAATTTAACCACATTAAAATTAAAAGAATATATCTTGTCCTAGATGTAATAAGATGAAACAACGATTCAAATATTGTATTAATATATATGTTAAGTTGTTGGCAATTGTCGCGACTATCAAGATTATACAAATTTCCTACAGGGTTCCCAAATATTGTTTTTTTTTTAATCAGCATTTGACGGCTTTGTGTTGCCAAATAGAAACTGTCATCTGCTTCGCGAAAATGCCTAACTTTTTTTTTCAAGCAAATGTTAAGGATTATTATTTTATAGTTATTATAAAAACTTGAAACTTGAGACCGTCCAGTCTAAACTTAACCAAGTTAAATTAATATTTTTTATGGGAGGGAAGAATAATGACAGTTAATGTCATTAAAATCTTGCGTGAATTTTGGGACACTCAGTATAATTATACAGGTTGGTTGAAAAGTTCCTGCGCTCGAAATGAAAGAATACTGTTTTTGTTACGAAATATATTTTTTTATTCAATATAATCTCCTAGAAGATCAATACACTTGTTCAAATGATCTTCCAATAATTTTATTCCATCCTTATAATGGTTTTCCGGAAGCTCTGCAAAATAACCGTCTACGGCCGCTATGGTCTCTTTATTCGACGAAAAATGCTTTCCACGAAGGAATTGTTTGAGATTTCTAAAGAGATAGTAGTCACGGGGAGCCAAATCTGGTGAATACGGTGGATGTTCAAGCAATTCGTACTTTAATTCTTTGAATTTAGTCATCGTCAAAACACTTTTGTGAGCAGGTGCATTGTCTTGATAAAAAATGATTTTTTTCTTCTTTAAACCAGGTCTTTTCTCACGAATTTTTTCATCCAGCTGATCCAAAAGGCTGCAATAATATTCAGAGTTGATTGTTTTACCTTTCTGAAGATAATCAATCAACAAAATTCCTTTTGCATCCCAAAAAACTTATGCCATAACCTTCTTTGCTGATCGTTGTGACTTCACCTGCTTTGGAGCTGAACAACCAGCTTCAGTCCACTGTAAACGTTCTTGTTTCAGTTCAGGATCATGGTGGTAGATCCAAGTCTCAAGAAGTTGGTTTTATTCGGCTTAAAACGCTCCAAATTACGCTGAGAAATTTGTTTTCGATCCAGTTTTTGTTGAATTGTTAATGTGTGTGGCACTAACTTTCCAAACAGTTTTTTCATACGTAATTCTTCATATAAAATATGGAGTACTCGTTCGTCTGAGATGCCTATGGCATTATCAATTTCACGCTTAGTCAAACTTGGATCTTTACTAACCATATTATGTACCTGCTCAATGATTTCTGCTGTGGTTGCAGTTTTTGGTCGTCCTTCGCGTGGATCGTCTTTAAGGCTGGTACGACCACATTTAAATTCACCAGCCTAAAATTCAACGGTGCGTTTTGAAGGTTAGGACTCCCCAGCAAAAACATGGTATCAACTACTTACCAGGCTATTTACTCGCTTAATTACTTTTGTTCGCGATGTCCAAAAAGTAATGGGTACTCATTATTTTTTGGCTGTTCGTAAGCGAGAGGGTAATGACCACCCATTACATTGTGTTTTTTGTAAGTGAGAAGGTAATGACCACTCATTACTTTTGGGACATCACGAACAAAAGTAATTAAGTGAGTAAATAGGCTAGTAAGTAGTTAAACCCCTTGTTTTTGCTGGGTCCTTATACACTTCTAACAATTGTTCATAAATTTTCTTTGCTTTTAAACCCTTCAAAACAAAGAATCTAATGACTGCACGATATTCAACTTTGCATGTGTTCTCAGGACAGTTATACCAACTTGAGAAAAAAAGACTTTGGAGCTAGCAGTGCCATCTCTTGGTGAGCGCAGGAACTTTTCAACCAACCTGTATATTTTTCCTTTTTAATGGTCTTCTGGAAATATTTTAGTAATGGTAATTTAATAATACCTTCTAAAACTGCTTATAAGTATGTATAAGAGTATAAGAAGTATTTTTAACCAAAATTTTTACATGTTGTAGCTCCCGAATAAGAAATATTTCTATAATTTTATACCAAAAAGAAGAACACAAAAGAAGAACACAAAAGTTAGGTACTTTACTACTTTTGGCATCTTTTTTAAGAGAAGCAACACTCAGGAAATTCTTTCTACTTATTACTCGTAATGTGTTGCTTTCTTTGGAAAGGGGAGAGAGGAAAAATTAAAGTTGGTGAAAGGTGAAAGACTTCAAATATGACAACATTGTAATTGCGCGAGATGATAAATCTGAGAAAAATTGTTGAAGCGTTTTAGTTAATAGTCCTGTTCTGTTATTTTACTTCGGTGGGGTAAAGTGCTTCACTGAAGGAGAACGTAGCGATATGTATGAGGAAGAGAAAAATCACACATATTATTTTAATTGATAGTGCGTGCCATCGCAAGGAATCGAACCCGCAAACTTATGTGTAACAGTCCAACGCGCTAACCATTACACCACAACGCATAATTGAAATATAGTTGGGACTGAAAATTATTTTTTTTTAAAAATATGTACATATATGAAACTTCCTATAGGATTGACAGTTTAATGAAAGATGCGGAAAAATGGGTTTTATTTCTATCATCTTGATTCATAGTGAGTTGAATGCATTTTGTTAGAACCTATTTGTGCGTTCATTATTTTGTTTTTGTGCAGAGTTAGTGAATGTAATTCTTTTAATTAAATTATAGTACACCATTTGGATGTGTTTTTTTTTTACCTGTTAGTGTATGAGTGCGACTTGTATTCGGGTTTGTCTAGAAAATTGTTATTTTTTCAACTTAAATAGAAAATTTTTTGTCTTAGGCTAAGAAGAATACGGTTTATTTTCTTATTCTTTCCTTAATGATTACAGTAATTTTTGCTGTAACCTATACTGCAAATAGCAGTACATGAACACTGGGAACTTGTTGCACGGTTTCCAAAAAGGAAAGACAATTTTGAATTAAATTAACTAAGAAATAATGTTACATTTTTAAATAAAAATCTTAATTCTTACATTTATAATATTTAATCGATTATGTTTTTTCTTTCTGTTATTAAAAATGTTTTTGGTCGTTGAAATTTCAACCGCCACTTTTAAGAAATTTAATTAAAAACCGGTTTTCTAGTTGGTGACAACAAATTAATACAGAATTTGTGTTGATCATTTATTTTCCAGATTACAAGAAATTTATCATCGTTATTTTAGACAGACTTAATTAAAAAAATATAATTGAAAAAATCAAATAAAATCTGATAAAAATTGTTTATAAATATTATTTGGTGCACAGTTTTGTATAAAAAAATCCACTAGCCGTAAACCGTGTCATTAGTTAACTGTATTGTAGTTGCACTCATCAAGTTAGAAACAAACGTTAATTGAAAGTTACAGTAACAGTAGCCTAGGTTTAGTTTGAGACTCGTGTCTTTATACGTAGTTACTTATATTTTTTTTTCTTCAAGCAAACGTTTCTTTTTTATGGCTGGTTTTTATAGTTGGTATTTTTTCCTATATCTTTTGCATATAATTTTCCATTAGGAATGAACATAGTTTTTCTAAGATTTTTTTTTTTTTTAATTTGAAAACATGTTTTTAAACCTTTAAGGAAAATTGTTGTATTGCGGTAAATGAACTGTTTTAGTATATTTTTACAAAGTTATAACAAATACTACAGCAACAGTTATTTAAAAAAACTACAAAGGAAATTAGATAGCTCAAATACTTCCTAACAGCATTTAAGTTTAACGTGGATCGATCTTTCCAATTTTGGAGGAAGACATTTTATTGAATTGGTAAGAAATGGATTCTCTTATAGGTTAAAAAAAATATATACTAAACAACAAAGCAACAATTCAATTTTCACAACAAACATATCCATGTATGTACCTTGATAAATATATTCAAAACTGCATTTAAATATTAAACAAATTTTATATTCTAAAGGCAAGTGTATGTAGGTGTACCTCACATACGTGTTTCAGATCACCCAGATACGATAAATAAAAATTTGATGTACACATGTTTAGTAAAAGTACGCTCAATGAAAAGCTTTAATATCGTCCAATAAAACAATTGTATAAATATTAATAAAACGTTTTAGTTGAACGTTTAAAATATTTTATTATAATAAATGAGCTTAAAACAAATATTATAATGTTTTATATATATTATAAAATGAAAAATCATGTCCATGTAAAAATTAAAATATACATACATAGGCATAGATGATAACATACGTCCATGCTTAGGTTAGTATATGGTTATAAAGGATCTCATATATAACCATATATTTTCGGGAATATGATAATATATGATTCATATTAAAGTGTATGTGACCGTATATTAAAATTTCGCATCCGAAAATATATGGTCATATAATCAAAGAAGACATTACGAATATGAAATCAAAATAAAATTCAGTCGCAAATTCCACAAAACTTCATACAAAAAAATGTTTGACTTTGATCAAGTAATTTTCTTTTTTTTTTGGAATGATTATATGACCACGGAATGTCTTCTTATGTGGGGCTGAAAACGTTTTTAGATAGTTAGAAAAGTATCACAAAAAAATCTAATTTTGTTGAATTTTTAAATACCGCGAAAAATTTTAAATCTTTTAATTTGTTTTTAACTTTAATTGCAGATTCGTAATCTTCATAAAAATTAAAATCATATTTAAAATATTTGTTCTTATAAGGCGTTTGCAGAGAATTTTTGGACATTAAGGAATTTGTGCAATATTTTGGATTTAGCGAATTCATGTATATTTTGATTTCAACGTTGGTGATGAAATTGTTCATTTATAAATATAATAAAATATTTTAAGGATGCAAATTTATGAAAATGTCTATAAATACGATGGGAATTTATGTCTAACAAGAAAAGTCCCCCAGACGTTATAGGAAAGAAAAGTCTAAGATCGACCTGTCTCGACTTAAGAGCCACCTATAGATTTTAAGGGCTGAAAGTCTTTGACGGTATTTTAACTGAACCGTATTAAGTGTGCTATAAATAAATTCAATTAAATAAACTTTTCATACATTTATTAGAAATAATTTACTATCATTTAATGATTTTTTTTCAGTTTCATTTATTTTTTTCATTTGTTTGAAATTTAATAAAAATTTACCCACAAAACGGAAACTTGTGGTTTATTTGTGTTCGTAACAGTTACTACAAATTTAAATTTTTTTTGCTGTCTGTTTCAAAAAAATATATATTTAAATTGGTTGTATATACACAAAATTTTTCAATACAAATTACAAGAACTTCATAAACACACATACATACACAAACATATTCACACAAAGAGTGTTTATAGCTTCATATGCATACATACATCTTGTATTGTGCGAGTATATATAAAAACACAAAAAATACAAAAACGGAAATAATTTCAAATAAATGAAAAAAACATTTATTTTTTAAGGATTGGTAGGTAAAATTTTGACATTTATTTTAACTGATTACATCATTTGTTTCTTACGGATGTGTCAGTTGATTAATCAACATTTAAAAATAAATAACAAAAGGCATTTAATTTAAATGAAAATTAAGTAGACCGGTTTTTAAATCAAATATCATTTCTTTTAAATGATATTTTCAGTTATTTTAACTTACAAACTTTTTTAAGTGTACAAACACATAATAAATTTATAAGCTTTAGTTGTTTTTAATATTTTATCAAATTAAATATACAAACGTTTCAAATATTTGTATGACAATCAAAAATATGATTACATTTAAAAGAGAAAAGCCAATAATTTCGAAGACTTGGCAGCATTTTTATTAATTCTTAATTTTTAAGCAACTATATCCATAACTACTTAGAAGGTTTATTTCTACTTAAATTTGTATGTAATATTTATATATTTAAAATGCGAAAAAAAACAAACCTAATATTTAAAGAAAAAATAAAAATATTTGAAATTTAAAATATTACAAGATCAAAAATATTTCAAGTACATATTTTATTTAACACAATAATATTTATCCTAGTTTTGATCAACTAAACAAACATAGCTAAACAGCCATAGCAATAATTGCTAAGTCTGTTTTATAATGAAATTGTTGTAATGATAATGCTGTTTTCTGTGTAGAACTCGAATAATTTTTGATCAGATTTATGTCCTGCAAAAAAAAATATGTCTGGGTGTATATATTTAAAATGCACCACTATGTTTGATTTTTGACAATGACTATAAACACTTTAACACAAAATTAATATATTTTATTTGTCATTTGACTTTTTTCGATATTCGTAGTTTTTCAGTTTTTTTTTTGTCTTTTCCCAAAGCAATTTTTTCAAACACCTTCAAAAACGTGATTTTTTAAAAAAAGTTATAAAAGTTTAAACTTATGTCATATTTGTAAAATAAATAAAGACTTGCTGAGAAATATATCTCACATGTAATAGTTGTAAAGAAATCGAATATATAACACAAAATTTCTTTAAAATTGCCTCATAACTTTTTGAGCGAAAAAAATATGATACATAAATCATATTTATTTGCATAAATATCAACAACTTCAGTCATCTGTCTATCAATCATAAGAATTCAATTTCAACAATCCTGTCAATTTATTTCAGACGCATATAAAACACATTAATTTTGTAAATTCCATTTAGTCATTGCAATCATATAAATCACAAGAAATCTGACAATTTATCATTTTCAGAAAACAATAACTGTGCAGCAATAAACGATTTTAAGTTATAAATTATGAAATGTTATTTAACATACATATCTGATACATAACATAGACAATATAGGCCAAATAGTAATACAAATTTAGATTATTTCATATAGGAAATTTATTCAGGTTTTATAACATTAATTTTAATTTAATTATTTGTTGTTTAATAGATATTATACATAATTTATGATTATCTTTCGCAATTAACTAATACTTGTCAATCATATCAATCATGTGTTATGACAGACTTTCATGCATTTTTTTTTTTTTCTAGCTACAACTATACAATTTTACAGTGGAAATTTTATGAAATAATAAAAATATTATTGTCAGATTAATTTAAATTTATTCTTATACAAAAGCTGTTTGAACCCCCCAGAATATTGAAATTTTTTACATAAAAAACTCATCAGAGCCTAAAAATTTTAAATATAGTGCAGTATTCCATTTATTGTTCCCACTGTTTGTTTCTACATACCGCTCAATCACTTGTCATTCTATCAAACACTTCAAAATGTTATTTTAATTATTTTTATATAACTTGCTATTCTTAGATTTTCTTTTAAAAGAAAATTGTTTAGATTTCATCTTAAGCAAATTAAAAAAAAAAAAAGAAAAAAAACATAAAACTTCTTGATTTTGCTTTTTAGTTTTCCAATTTTTAACAAATACATACACTTTAACACATTTATAGCCAGAGAGTTCCATTTACTATTAATTCACCTTTACTCTACTTACATAATTTACCGTTACATTTCAATTACCGCAACAAACTCAACACTAACAACTTGAAAATAGCAACAACACCAAACACATAGTAAGAAGAAGATAAAAATCCAACTAACACTTTAATATTGTTGTTGATGTTGTTGTTGTTGCTGCTGCTGTTTGTGGTCGTTTGCTGTTGATTTAAGTATGTGTGTAATCTGGTTTATAAAGTAGTGCTTGTTTCTTAAGTCTTTTGATTTTGGTTTACAGCGCTCTTTGGCACAAATGAATACAACAACAAAACAGCAACAGCACACACTTTTAGCATATAAATCCGTTTAGTTTTTATATTTTTGCATATTTTCAATATCAATTCATATTTCTAGGTATTTTGACTAACACACAACTAAAGCTTAAAAAGTATAAGCATAAATATAAGTGTATGTGTCTCTGAAATTGTGTTCAGTGTCGCCTCACGCATTAATCAGTTATACGATGACATTTCATGCAACCTAACAAAATTTATCACCTTCTTTTTTTGTACAATGTTTATTTTTACGTTGTTTTTTATGGAATTTTTTTTTATTTTCAATGGAAATTTAAGCCGCCAATAAAGTTTTCAGTAGTAGCATGTAATAAGTGAGTGTATGTTTAAAGTTAGTAGAAAAAGAATAAGACACAAACAAACAAAAAACTAATTCAATATGCCAAACGTTACAGTAAAGTTACGTATAGATTGTTTGTTGAGATTGAATGAATTATATGTATGTATGTGTGTTTGATTGTTGATAAACTCAGGCATGCATAATATTGCAAAAAGTTATTATTATTGTTGTTGTATTATTTTTATTTATTGATAAAAATAAAAATAATATAATGTCAGCTTTAACTCAGAAATAGCAAACAACAACACGAAAAAAATGTAATTCTAACGTAATCAATTTTTTTCCAGCTAAAAAAAAAGAAATGATAGAAAAAACTGAATATTGAATTGAGTATACAATGACCTTAGTGATGACATGCATATGATTTGTTTATAATCAATTCCACAAAAAAGAGAATAAATTATGAATTATAGAAATTAAAACGATTATTCTTAACAACATACTATGGGCTAGGATTCCGTAAAATTGGTTTGTTAAATTTAGTTAAGAGAAGTATCAAATTAAATGTGTATTTCCTATATATGTTAACTAGCTTAAAAGCCTCATACTCTGTTTGCGGTAGCTTTAATTATCATAATATATATTAAGAAAATTCAGTTTCTTTCTATGGATTATACTCTTAAATTTAAATTTTCAGATTTCTAGCTTAAAAGGTTTATAACCACATTTTTATAAGGCCTTAATTGAAAAACATATTTCAAAGGTCATATTTTTAGTAGAAATTTTTTGTGCAGGGAATTATTGGGGATATTTTACCCCTATTCTGAAGGCCAATTTCCAAATTCCTAGCAACATTTCCAGTTCCTAGCTCTAGCGCTTGGGCTTGGTGATTAAGTGATCATCCTTTAACCTACCCGGGTATGTTTTTCATTTTCAAATTGATATTTTTTGAGTTCTAGGTGTCGACCTGAAATTTTAAGTAGTCTCGTAAAATATTGCTTTCTGTCTTACTCTAAAATAAAAATTAATATTTTTTAGCTATTTACCTCTTTTATCGACAGCCATCATATCCGGGTGAGAATAGAAAAATGTATGTAAAATGTTATTTTGATATGAAAAACAACTTGTTTTATTACACAGTACGACAGTTAACAGAAAATGAAAATAGGCTTAAAATAAAGAAATACGTGTCTCGGCGATTTGCTGCAGCACGTGAGAATTTTGAGAAAATCGAATTTTAAGCTTCGAAGGACCGTGGAGGTTCACTTGTAATGTAATACTATTATAAAAAGTTTTATAAAAACAGAATGGGTGAACCGATTTTAATGCTTGTTAACATTTTTGATTTTGTCGTACTGTGTTATAAATCAAACTCGGTTGCCATAATGAATCTGTTTTCTTTGCATTTATATATTGTATGGAAAAAGAAAATAGTTTTTAAATTTTTTGAAAAAAGTACTTTAGGTTGCGCAAATATCACATTGAATGCAATCTATTGAATGTTTATCACAAACTGGCTTTGGCAATTTTTCTTATGATTCATTCTTTCATAATTATCACGTTCTTGTCGTGCTGGAAGGTTTTCAACAACTTATGGCCATCGAGGGCCTTACATGCTTTCAATTCCACTTCGCGATGAACAATTTCGCATGATTTGTGAACTGTCAATAAGTAAGCGAATGCGTTGGTTTTAAAATTGTTAAAAAATTATTAATTCGAAGAAAAATGTGTGCATATAAATTCTGTTACTTTCAGAACTTTTGATACTACTTGACAAAAAATATAAAGTACTTACTTTAATTATCGACTACCCATAAATGAGAGAAACATCCGATACTCTATACCAGGTACTTAAAATATTCCCATTATATAAAAATTATTATTATTATTAAATATAAAAATTAGTATATAAAAAAAAAATTATTATATAAAAAAACCGTTAACAAAGTCAAAAAGTAAGGACAATTATACAAAATGTATGGGGAATACCCGAGTAATCTGTATGTTTATGTAGAATTTTTTGGCTGTAGACACAAAGGTTAAATAATTATCACCTTTTTTACCACCTTCTTGTTGGATATTTAAATAAGTATAATAAGGGAAATAATATTTTAAATCTCAGATTTCTCGCAGAAGGAAATAGTGGACGTCTATACCGAAGGATCAGCCGTTAAGAGAAGAACTTTTTACCTTTTTACCTCACCCTTAAAAACTTACACTCTGATTTTACCAATTGAAACCTAGGATCGACCTCTTTCGACTATTGGGCCACCTTGGAATTTTAGGGATCCAAAAAGGATTCAAAAAATTTAATTTTTTTAGTTTTTTCAGCTTATTAAGATATTAAGATTATAGGAATAATACTCAAATGTTTTATCATTGAAAAGAGACTTTTGTGATTTGTTTACTGGTACATTTTTTCGGTACGTTTAAGCAGACCGTTAGGACAGAACTTTTACACTTTGAATACCTATTTCTCGACGATTCTGGGAAAAATTCCAAAACGAATCCAATTAGGTAATAGAGTTTTCAAATATCAGACTTCAAGCCAAAGCGGTTTGGGCAAGTTGTTAAGGATGAGACATTTCCCTTTTGAACCCAATTCTTTACCATGATACTGGGGAAAATTGCAAAAAGATCGTCGTCAATTAATTAGCCCATGCTCCAGGGAGTACAGGTTATTATTATCTACACTCAGAAAAAAAGTTAGTAGAAAAATTTGTAAACGGTTTTCAATCTCACTTTACTATTTTTGTACTGATTTTAGTAAAAAAAATATTATTTAGCAAATTTTTTTGATATTTACATTTTACAAATTACGGAGTTTTTACAGAATATTCACAAATTTTTGTTGCTAATTTCAGAAATTATTTTACAATATTTTGAAAATAAAATTACTAATTTGAAAAAAGTGGATTTTGTAGGAAATGTTATTTTTAATTAAAACTTACACCTACAAACTTAAATTGCCTTAAAATGTTACATAGATTATAAAAGTGATCGGAAGTGAATATACCGACTTCTTAAAATAGGACATCCAATTAAAATAGCACTAAAAAGTTTTTTAGTTCTAAAAATCAGCCCTAAAAACAATTAAAATTTGACCTTAAAAGTAAAAAAAATATTGACTAATATATTTTTTAAAACAGAAATTACCAAATAAAAACAAAATGAATAATTTGAAAAAATAAATTTTAAATTTTGTACTAATACAATGTTTAGAAAACTTTTTTGCTGATTTCAGCAAACCGGTTTTAAATTTCGCTTTACAAAAAGTTTACTAGGATTTAGTAGCGGCTACTAATTTTTCTACTAATTTCATTGCACTACACGTCAGCAGACATCTGTGGCTAAGATTAGCAAAAAATACCGCTGGGCTCAAATTAGCAAAATTTCCCGTAATAACAGCAACATTTTTAGTTGCCATTACAGACTTATTTTGGTGAGTGTAGTGCCTAGCCAAAGCAGATTGCACAGACAATTCAGTGAGAGACTTTTCCCCTTTTGTCAAATTTGACATACGCCTAACGCTGGAGTACTGATTTTGGTCGTACGCTTAAACTTTAAAGTCATGATTGTGAGTAACTCATCAATACCGCATATACGAACAATAAAATTACGGACAATTACGTGATTTATACTCTAGCAACAAAAAATTTTAACATTGTTTTATATTTTATTTTATATTTTATTTACAATGTTGATTCTACAGTATAAACCCCCTTAGTAGTTTAACAACTTTTTAGCTTAGCCCATAGTGCAACATCTTATCGAACTTGTTCATAAGATATTCTTAAAAACTAAGCTCTCTTTCATCATCATCATTACTATTATCATATTCGTATGCATCCGATTAGTAATATATCAAGTGATATAAGCTGATCATAATATAATTTGATGTTGATTGTATTTTTAGGTCAATAGTTTTTTGTTTTGCTGATTTTTTCTGATTTTTCTGATGTTACTGCAGTGTTGTGTCATGATTAAAGCACGCGTTGTCAATATAACGTCATTTTGCGTTTAAGCAACATGTTCTAAACAGGCACACACACACACACACACAAAGAACATGTTAATCTCTCACTTTTCATACACAAAGAAAACAGATTTATTGTGATAACCAAATTTTGTGCCAACCGCTTTGTTTGGTTGTGCTCATCGATATTTATGTTTGTGGCGATAGAAACTCGCTTATTGCAACAGAATTTCATTTGGAACATAATTTTTCAATTAACCAAGGAACACATTTGATTGCGACAACTAAATAATTCGATTACTGAAATTTGATCGACACAATGAATCTGAATCTGTTTTCTCTGTGTAGTATAGATATAATTGTACAATATACATTAAATAATGAAAATTTTATATGAAAAAAAATTGCAAACTTATTTTACGCTTGATAAATTTAGGTTAAATTTATACAAAATAAAAATTCATATGGAAACAGCAGCATAAAATTACAAATAATTTAAATTCATTTATAAATTTATTTAACTAAAAATAAAAAGTAGTCTATAGAAAATTTCAGCGAAAGGTTTATTAATTAGGTACGCGTTAAACAAGTTGTCGGATTCACTCACAATATAATGACATTCAAGTCAGTGAAAACACTGTTATGCAGTTTTGAACTTTAGCTCCAAGGAAAAGTCGATACACACTTAAATTTAGAGACCATATAGAGAAAAACTGCATATCCAAATTTCCTTCATCACGTCATATTTCCGTTTCAAAAGCCTGCGAAATCTTAAGGTATACTGTACTACATATACACTGCGTATCATAACTATAGACGCATCTTTGATTTAGCTGAGATGTTAGTTGATAAAAAAGTTAACCTTTTAAGTTCATATACTTTAAAATGATCAAAAACTCATATTATTCAACAAAACTAATTCATTTATTCTTTTTGGTTTTAGTTTAATTGTGCATTTTTAAACTTATTGCTATTTCATAACTATAGACTTACTTTTAAAAAATTAATCAAATTTACTTTTAAAAACTTAAATAAAATAATATAATATTAATTAACAATGGGTAGGGCCTTCCTTATTTTAAATAAGTTAAAATATTCTATCTGTCATACTATCTATCAAATAATCGCTTATTTTCATAAACCCGACGAGCCAATATTCCCCAAATGTTCTCGATTGGGGTTTGATCAGGAGAACAAGCAGGCCAATCCATAATTTTAATAGTTTTAGACTGACGCCATTCTTGAGTATGTCGACTTTTATGAACTGAAGCGTTGTCCTGCTGAAAAAGTAGCCATTTATAGTTGTTGCTTTCTAAAACTGGGGCACCAATTCGTCTTACAAAACTTTATCGTACTCCAACGAATTCATCCGACAATTTGAAAATGCCAAATCAAGCATACTGTCGCTGCAAAATGCTCCCCAGACCATTAAGGAACCGCCACCAAAATTTCGTTTGGAGAAATATCGTGGTTCCTTCCGTAGATCTCTCCAACAGCAATTCAAACCGTCTGGACCATCTCATCTGTAAAAATCATCTAAAAACAACAGAATAGAAAAATAGAAAAATAAATAAAAATAAAATTGATAAATTTAGTTTGTCTGCAAATTTTTCTTTGAAAACTCCAGGCGAGCTTGTTTGTGCCGAGAAAGTAGTTTTGGCATTGTCATCAGCTTTTGTCTTGTTATAGTTTCAGACTCCTTCAGGACTCTACTTATCGTAGATTTGGACACTTTCAAGCCGCATTCATTAGCAATCTGTAAAAGGTTTTTCATAGAATTGCTTGCAGCGTTTATAACATGGCATCGATCTCTCTCTGATAGCTTTTTTTTTCTCCCCCCTCTTTTATTATTCCCGTAGGTATGTACCACGTGGCATTTTGTTTAAAAATGCAAAAAAAAATAATTTAGCAAAATTAGTATTAAAATTGACGACAAAACTTTTATTTGATTTTTTGACAATGCGTCTATAGTTATGAAACACTAAGAAATACTGTTATAGGTGGTAGTGCTCTCAATTTAAAAATCTGATAGACCATATTTACAAAAACAATAGTAACGTTACTGTACTATATTACACAACAAAAATTTTCATAAAAATATTTGTTAAGCTTTAGACAACACAAAAAATGTAATGCGTCTATAGTTATGATACGCAGTGTATTACAAAATTCTATCAAAACTGGGTATTGAAAAAAAAGTAAAAATTCTTCCCCAGAGAAAGAAAAAGTTTTTGAAAATTAATTTTTTTTATTTTTAAAAACTTACAGATTCAATGGACTTTTGTCTTGGTAGACAAACCAAAAGCCTTTTCTAAAATGTAGGGATTCTCCTTTTTTATTTGATACCCATATTATTATGAATGAGTAATATTGCAAAAAAAAAGGTTGACAAAAGGTCACTCTTTGAAAATTTTAAGTTTCTTTACAATGACATTTGGCGTGATCATAAAAATATGAGTATGTCATTTTACTATAATTGTTCTCATCTTTCACGTGTACAACGATTTTTTTAACAAGCAAGAATGGTCGTTACATGGCGTAATTTTTCAAGACATGAGATTATTTAATTTGGCAAATTTAAAATTTGTTTAAATCCTAATGTATGAAGAGCTGACATTTTTTACTTTTCAATTCTTAACATTCTTTCTCAAAAAATGGTTAGTCTTTTAAAGAATTGTGGTCCAATATGCTCGAAATCAATAGCATCATCATCGAGAACTGCAATAAAATGTTTCACCTTTTACAATTTGACTGATAGCTATTTCCAATTGGGTATTTAGTTATGATATAAAACCTACACATTTTTAAATATATGATATCATGATATTTTTAACCGCATTTTTTGCAAGAAATTAAACTACATATTAGCTAAATTTTCCAATATTTATACAAATGTTTAACACTAGCAATATAATCCACTTAATATTTTTGTTTATATTTTTTTAAAAATTTAGTTTATTTGTGTTTATTCCAATGACAAAAGTTAGTTAGCAAAATTGTGTCATTTTTTCTATTTAAATAATTGCAGTTAAACTAGATTTTTTCCCCATAAATAATAAAAATATGTGTCAATAAAATTTCAAGTATTTACGATAAATAAATTTTCAAGTAACAATGTATTATGGGAAGATACTCGAAAGAGAAGGATAACCAGTAAAAACAACAAGCAAATTTTAAACAATAAGCTTAGAATGCGAGATTATAAATATTAGAACATTTTTTACACGCCATCTGATCTGTTGGCGAAATTCTTGAAGCTTTTGTTAGTGCATAGACCCTGTTTTGTTATTTTACTTCGGTGGGGTCAAGTGAGATGGAAGCACTAAAGAAGGTAGTGAGGGATAAAAAAATCATACATGTTTTTTTTCTAAATTGATGTTACCATAGCTGGGAATCGATCCCGCAACCTTCTGCGTAACAGTCCAACAGTCATTAAACCACAACGTCCATATGAAACATTTACCACCAAAATATTTATAACTAATATTTTGGATGTTAAATTATCATCTAAAGTTTTCGATTATACCAAACTAATTTGTTAAAGAAACCAAAATAATTGTAATCTTCGCTTATAACCTCAATATTACTGTCACATAACAATCAACGGAAAACTGAGAATACTTCCCTTGTTAGTTGCATTTTATTGAAATTTAAACAAATTGCTTGTGACAGCTTTGTTAGGCTGTGTTAATTTTAAGTAACGTGACTTAAAATAATGACACTTGCAATGAATGAATTTTTATAAATTACTACAAACGGAAATGTTAAAGATGAGTTAGATAAAATACGAATTTAGCAATTAGAACATACGTTATTATTTGTAGATTTGTAGATTTGCAGTCAAAGCTTTTTATATTATTAACAAATAATGATTAATTATGAAAATATATATGGCGTACAATATGAGAGAAATACAAGTCAATTAAAGCAAGTGGTCACATTCAAAATAATATGTCGGTTGGCTCAACAAGGAAAAAGTTCAAATTAAACTAAATGAAATGTTGATTTTTAAACTTTGAACCGATTTATAAATATTAAATCTAAAAAAAATGTTGGTAAAACTAAAGTTTTATTTTTACTTTTACAAATCATCAGGGTAATTGGAACATATTCCTCATTTGGTTCCTTCGTAGTTAAAACTAGCCTTATTCTCACAATGTCCGGGTCATAATCACTTAAAAACAAAGATACGCATAACTTTAAAAAAAAACTAAAGCCTATTACTGTAAAAATATTTTGAGTGTATGAAACCGTTGCCAACTCTGTTGTGTACACAAAGACGTCAGCCACTTTGTACGTTTTTTGTAAAGAGGAACCAAATTGACATTTTCTGTTTTTAATTTTGGGTCCCGAGAAAGTCAATTCAATTTTTTATGTTAAATGACAGCAGACACGTTCGGAATGCTCAAAGCGAGAGCTAACCTATGAGTTTTAGGAACTCAAAATTTAAAATTCTCTTTCAGTGGGTTTTTTAGCTGATTTACAAAAGTGCCTTTGACTTATATTAAATTCTTATCCGATTTGCATGTTTATACCTTACACCACTACGTGGTCAGGGTATAATAAGTTTTGCATGATGTTTGATGTTTTTAAACTATCAAAAATATTAGACCAAAAAAATATCTTAATATAATTTTATGCAATTGTCGCATAAATTTCTTTTCAAACGAACCCAATTGAATTTGGTTAGAATCGTTCTATATTCGGAGCTACCACCCATACATTTTCGTCCCAAAAAAAATTGTTTTTGTTTTTTATTTATATAAAACTCAATACAACAAAAAAGTGATATTCTTAATAGAGGCATATCTGCAAAAGTGATTTGCGATGAATATAAAGTGCACAAATCAACAATAACAAGAATTTAAAAAATGAAGCTGCATTGACGAGATCGAAAATGTTGACATTACTCCAGCGTTTCCTAAAATTAAATGTCAGAATGCTATTGATTATTTTAACATTTGTCTCCAATGGACCGACGAAAATAGAATAGCTTTAAAAGACATTATGTTTCTCCAAAATATTCGTGAAATTGCAGTGCAGAAAAATATTTCATGCAATAAAACACAGTCAAAAATTTCAATTGATATTTTTACC
Organism: Eustalomyia histrio; assembly: GCA_949748255.1. Lineage (NCBI taxonomy): Eukaryota > Metazoa > Arthropoda > Insecta > Diptera > Anthomyiidae > Eustalomyia > Eustalomyia histrio. The sequence continues at coordinate 77,271,612 of OX456526.1, forward strand.
ATTAAGTTTACAAATTCAATTTGTACATCCGTTGTACATTAGAATGAGTATTTTCATTTATTATTTGTGTTATTTACATTATCTATAATAAAATCAAAAAATTTATTTTAAAAATAAACCATAAAAAATGGAGACTCGGTTATCGCAACAACCTCAGTTTTCGCAACTGCCAAAATTTCTATTAAATGCGTTAAGCGAAGTTGCATTGTAATTCCCCCTTCCCGGTATTTGCTTAAATTAACTTTTTCGGCAATTTTGTTTAGATTTACCGATTGCCGAAACTGAAGCATATTATAATTAGTGTATGATATGCATGTCTGACTTCAATATTGTTATCCCAAGCTTAAATATTTTATTAATTTTATACAATTATTTCAAAGATCTAAAGCTATTTTTTGTACTTTTTGCAATAACTAAACTTTCTCTTTTGAAGAATTCATTATTGTTTTGCAATTTTTATATCAAAATTCTATTGTTGTCGACATGACCTCAAAAAAAAATGAATTATTATTTCATCTGTTTGAACCGCGAGGTGGCCGAAAAAATTAAAAATGTTTTTATTAAATTTATTTTCACTATCATACAGGTTGGTTGAAAAGTTCCTGCGCTCAACAAGAGATGACGCTGCTAGCTCCAAACTTTTTCTTTTCTCAAGTTGGTATAACTGTCCCGAGAACACATGCAAAGTTGCAAGTCATTCTGTCAATTCTTTCTTTGTTTACAAGCCATTTGAAGTTGACGTGTCATTTATTTTTTTTAATATGCAAAAAATTCAATATCGTGCAGTCATTAGATTCTTTGTTTTGAAGGGTTTAAAAGCAAAGGAAATTTATGAACAATTGTTAGAAGTGTATAAGGAGTCCTCACCTTCACAACGCAACGTTGAATTTTGGGCTGGTGAATTTAAACGTGGTCGTACAAGCCTTAAAGACGATCCACGCGAAGAACGACCAAAAACTGCAACCACAGCAGAAATCATTGAGCAGGTACATAATATGGTTAGTGAAGATCCAAGTTTGACTAAGCGTGAAATTGCTAATGCCATAGGCATCTCAGACGAATTAGTACTCCATATTTTACATAAAGAATAATGTATGAAAAAACTGTTTGGAAAATTAGTGCCGCACACATTAACAATTCAACAAAAACTGGATCGAAAACAAATTTCTCAGTGTAATTTGGAGCGTTTTAAGCCGAATAAAACCGGCTTCTTGCGTCGTTTTATAACTATGGATGAGACTTGGATCTACCACCATTATCCTAAATTTAAACAAGAACGTTCACAGTGGACTGAAGCTGGTTGTTCAGCTCCAAAGCAGGTGAATTCACAACGATCAGCAAAGAAGGTTATGGCATCAGTTTTTTGGGATGCAAAAGGAATTTTGTTGATTGATTATTTTCAGAAAGGTAAAACAATCAACTCTGAATATTATTGCAGAAAAGACCTGGTTTAAAGAAGAAAAAAATAATTTTTCATCAAGACAATGCACCTGCTCACAAAAGTGTTTTGACGATGGCTTAATTCAAAGAATTAAAGTACGAATTGCTTGAACATCCACCGTATTCACCAGATTTGGCTCCCAGTGACTACTATCTCTTCAGAAATCTCAAAAAATTCCTTCGTGAAAAGCATTTTTCGTCGAATGAAGAGGCCATAGCAGCCGTAGACGGTTATTTTGCAGAGCTTCCGGAAAACCAATATAAGGATGGGATAAAATTATTGGAAGATCATTGGAACAAGTCTATTGTGCTTCTAGGAGATTATGTTGAATAAAAAAATATATTTCGTAACAAAAACAGTATTCTTTCATTTCGAGCGCAGGAACTTTTCAACCAACCTGTACATGCAAATTTCATACAAATTGGACATCTTAGCTTGAAATACTTTTATTGCACAATATCCCTGCAGACATTTGGAAGATATCTTCCAAAGGCGATAAAAAAACAATATTCCTTTTATTATTTGGGAGAGAAACAATAATCATATATTGTTTATATTTTATTTTAATCAGTTTGAAAAAAAATTGGCTATATAAAGGTTGTCCCAAAAAGAACGCAATTTTTAAATCTGGCAACATTCGAAGTGTCATTGTTTGACATTTGAACAATTGTTATTGTTTGCTAGTAGAAGGTACGAGGTTAGTAAAAATGGAGCGCTACACGAATGAACAACGCATTCTCATTGTGAAATTGTTTTACCAAAATGGTGAAAGTTTTGCGGCTACAGTTCGCAAATTGCGACCAATTTGGGGTCACAATAATGCTCCAAAAGAGTCAACTGTAAAGAGATTAATGGATAAATTTGCCGAAACTGGGTCTGTTAGTGATGTAAAGACAACAACGCGCCATCGACCAGGTCGATCGACCGAAAATGTCGCAGCTGTACGTGATGATGTCGCTTAAACTCCATCCACCTCAATTCGACACCGAGCTCAGCAAATTGGTGTCTCCAAATCCATTTTGCAGCGAATTTTGACGAAAGATTTGCATCTTCATGCATACAAAGTTCAATTGACTCAGGAACTGAAGCCAGCTAGCCATGGACAGTGAAGGGAGTTCGTTAATTGGGTATTGGAGAGGCAACATGAAAATGCTGATTTTGCCGATAAAATCATCTTCAGTGACGAGGCCCATTTTCATCTTGATGGCTTCGTTAATAGGCAGAATTGTCGCATTTGGGGTGAGGAAAATCCTCGAGTGATTCACGAGAATCAAATGCATCCTCAACGTGTCACTGTGTTTTGTGGTTTTTGGGCTGAAGGAATCATTGAACTTTTTTTATGAAAATGAGGCAGGTCAAGCGCAAACAGTCAATGGTGTTCGGTATCGTGAAATGATAACCAGTTTTTTCTTGCCTAGAATTGAAGAAATGAATGTGGAGGGCATGTGGTTCCAACAAGACGGCGCCACATGTCATACAGCCAGAGAAACAATTCAATTGCTGCATCAGTCATTTCCCGGTCGTGTTATTTCGCGTTTTGGAGATCAGAATTGGCCGTCTAGATCGTGCGATTTAACACCATTAGATTTTTTTCTTTGGGGTTTTTTGAAGTCGATGGTTTACGCAAATAAGCCGACGACGACTCAAGCCTTAAAAGAGGAAATTGGACGCTGCATTCATGAAATACCGCAGCATTTATGCAAAACGGTCATTGAAAATTATATTAAAAGATCGCGTGCATGCCAGCAAAGCCGCGGCGGCCATCTGCACGATATATTGTTCCATACATAACCTCATTCCGTCTACTTTACGATATAATAAAGTTTCACGATTTTTTTTTTAAATATCTGTGTTTTATTTAAAATTTAAAAACTGCGTTCTTCTTGGGACACCCTTTATAAAAAAAAGAAAACTCTAATTTAATTCCTTGTCATTTATCGCAGAAGTATCGATTCTATATTAAGTATCAGTTGGAGGATATTCTAGCAATATTGGGAAATATATTTATTTAAAATTACAAATTACAAACTCAATTACAAATTATATCTTAATACCCTAACCGAGCACTAGCAACAAGGGCTTTTGGCTCGTTGTAGAGAAAACAGACCAGAGCCTCTGGTGGGAATCGACCCTACGACCCCGGACTGATAAGCTAGCACTCTACCAACTAGCCTACCAGGGCGCTCAATATATTGATATATTTTTACTGTTTCTCTTTATTATCTAAGATTCACTCTGTAATTTTAACAATTGTATTAATATTTTATTATTTTATTTATTCTCTCAATTAAAATTAAAAAGCAAAAAAGTCTTCAGGTTGATAAAAATAGCGATATATTAATTTTGTCTTCCAAATAATACATAGCGATATCTAGTTTTTCCCCAAATGATTATTTAGCAATATCGCCGATTTATCTTCCAGAAGTTTTGCTTTTGTATTATTTCGAAGTATCGCTTTGGATCGGAAATTCATTCCTCTGCAATAAGAAAATGATTACTGCCCCAATAAGTTTTTTTCTTCCAGGCGATACGATTTCGAAACAACTTCGTGTCGTGTTTGCAGAGTATATGTTAAATATATTAAACTTCCTTGTTTAAGGATAAATTAAAATGTAATTTAGAAATTAAAATTTTTCATATTAATACACTCACAATATATTTTCCGTTACCGAATTTAGTTTATTTAAAAAGTAATACGTAAAGTTTGTTTTTAAATGAAGAATCAATTCAAAATTATAGAAATATATTTTTTAACTATTTGAATGAGTCATTCAAAAAACAAACTATACAAATTTACAGACATTCAGTAAGAGTTGATATTTTCAGTTAAATACAAAATTTTATGTTTTCTGCTGTTTTTTGTTTTTTTTTTTTTTGTTTTTTTTTACCAAAATAGTTTGTATATATACAAAATTTTTTCAATAAAAATTACAAGAAATTATTCAAATATGCATACACACAAAGCCAATAAAAATATATACACCTGCATGTGTTGTGTTCTGTTTTGTAATTACACACAAATAAAAAAAACTTCCAATTTGAAAAACAAACCACAAAAGTAGTTGTTTCTAACTTTTTGTTAGTAAAAATTTGATGGTTATTTTAAACGACTTTATATAATTTTCACTTTTGTCGATAATTAAACAATGATTGAAAATAAACAACAAAATGGGTTGAATATAATGAAAAATCAGTAGTGCTCTTTTCGATTGTATTTTCGATTAATTTAATATGTATTTTATGTTGTTTTTAACGAAATAATATTGTGAGTGTATACTAAACACTTGATAACATATTTTAACTTAATCTCTTTTCTTTTCTTTCCAGGTATGTTTATAGAAGTACTTATTACAAATTCTAAGCTGGGTCTACAAAAATACAAAATAGTGAGTTTAAGAAATTAGTTTGTATAAAATAATGGTTTCCTTGAAGTACATTCAAAAAATATCTTGTCTAACGACATAACGTCCCCTTTAATAAAAACATTTTGTAACAATTGGCAACTCTTATTGTATAACACTTACATCAAACACCATAACTGTTATACTCGTACTCGTTTAAGATATACACTTCTAATTGAAACTTGTTTTTCTAATAACAACAAAACGCAAAAATAAAGATACAATAAAACTCAGCTGATCGGACAATATAAAATGTTTGTTTTTTACAATATTAATTGTTTACAAAAAATCTATTAAAAACCAACCAACAAATAAAATTAAAACAAGTCTAAAACAAAAACAACAACAATTGCATTAAACTATTATAACCATTATAGCAAAAAAAAACTACATTCAATACACCTTTAGATAGCAAACAATTTAAAAACTTAAACATTAAGTTTAGTTTAGCGTAGAGAGTTGAAATGCACACTACGTAATGAAAACTTTGATATATAAGTGGATTTGGAAAAGAAACAATCGTAGATAAACAGTGTTTAAAGAGGTGTGTGTGTGTATTTGTATGTGTTTAGAATGGAAATGAGATACATAAGAAAAATATCTATTATGGAATTTAAAATAAAAACAACAAAAATATAAAAAATAATAATTTTGTTAAACAAATGTTTTAATTTCAGTTAAAAATGCATGTAATTGATTCAATATTTAAAAAATTATTGTATGTGTTACAATTGGCGCCATGTAAAATAATTGAATACAGAAATATTGAATATGCATAATTTTATGTGATCCACATTTAATTGTTTTACGTGACATTTCAAAAATCAGTTAATAAAAATATATAACGTTAACAAAAAGCACGAGAGAGCGAGAGTTACTTATGTAAAAACAAAATATGTTAAACACTTTTGAATACACAATATATAAACACTATCATACATTGGGCCTGAAATTCCAAATTTTTAGTCACAAGATTTGAATACGATAAGAAAATTATTTCGATAAAAATAAACATAGATTAAATATTTCCCTGTAAAATGAGCTACAGCATTGGAAAAACAGAAAAAGCAAAAGAAGATTATGTAAATGTAATAGAAACTATTTTGGACATTCGACCTAAAAACCATTTGTTAAAATTAGCAAATTTTGCTGTTAAAAATTAGTAAAATTATTCTCTGCATATTTACCCAGGACGTATATTGAACACTTTTGCCCGTAATTTCAAGCAATAGATATTTGGTGGTGCTTAGATACCTACCGTGTAAGCGAACAAAAATCAATAGATATTTATGCACTGGTAGGTATCTGTTGCTTGAAATTACAGGCATTTAACTTAATAAATTGTTTTTTCAGTGAAATAAATTCACTCGAACTTCAAAACGTAACTTAAATTTTTTAAATGAACATTTTTGTGAAGGGTGCAAGAAGAACAAATTCAAAATCATAACTATACCCAGAGAACAGATTGGTTGGAACTCATTAAAATTTATTTCTTAGGACATTATTTTATTTAGAATTATTTTATTAGAATTTTATTTAGAATAAAGCTAAAATATTGTATTAAGAATTCAAAAGAGGGAAAAGAAAAACAGTCCTATTATCCAATTATTGATATTTTTTTGTAATTTGTAATTGTATTTGTAATTTGTAATTGTTTTGTAATTGTATACACTATATTCAACCATTTTTTTTTTAGTGAATATACTAGAAAATTAGTACGAAATATCATTTAAATTAAAAAAATTTCAATGTTCAAAAATGGTTAAGTTCTTTCTGTTTATAAAAAACATCATTTGTCTTTAGCAAAGTTATAATCTTCGTTTATGTTATTGTTGTTTCTTCAATGCAAATGTATTAGCTTCGTTAAAGATGTGTTATTTTCGTTATAAATAAAAGTAAATGGTAACTGTTTAATATGATTCTCAATACCTTTTTTATCATAATTTTTGTTTAAAGAAAAACAAACTAAAATCAGTATTTAAGCCTAGAGAGAAACTCATTACGACAATCTGATAATAGTACTTGGTCGTACATACTTGATAATAAACTAATTGTCATACTTAGTCTTCCGATTTAAATCAGAACAGGAATCGACCTAAAATAATATCGACGTTCAAAAAATACCTTATGATTTTTTCCATTAATAATATCAAAGCTTTTATTGGTAGCTAAAAATTAATTTTCACAACTCAAAATTACTTAAAGACATGTTTTTAGGACAGTTTTTTTTTTGTTTTTTGTTTGAGCATAAATTGGCTTTGAAGTCACAAATGTGAAATAGCAATCTCACAATTCCAAAACAAAATTAAAATGTCAAAAACTAGGATTTTTAAAGGGACTTATCCAATAAATAATGAATATGTTGGATGTATCAACAACCGCTTTGGCTATTTAATTGAAGGCGTCAAAATTTTTAAACAGTGGGTTAATGTTGATATTTGCTTTGAAAAATGTGGAAAATTATGTGGGGGGAGTATATACAAATCAATGATTTTTTTAATACAAAAATCTTCTAAATGAACATATCTTTCAGAATAGTAGGCATACTTTATTTTTTTAGAAAAAAATATTTATCTGGAGGAAAAAAAATTAAGGGTGATTTTATGTAAAAAATCGCAAATATTTGATTTTGTATTAATTTATACTTTAAACGAATATTGTTTTTGAATGGAATAAGATATTGCATTAATTTTTTTTTATTTAATATAGAATTTATTTTTTTGGCCTTGATTTTGTCCCGCTGTTCGCGAAAAATTGGACCTGAGTCGGACCAAATTTCGAATTTCACTTATTCAATTGGGAATATCTTGGGCACGTTTTTTGAAGGTTTCTACTAGCATGTTACAAATATGTTTGCTTTATGAAAATCGGATAAGAAACCTAAAAATGGAGAGCACTTACAAATGTTTATGCAAAAAGTACCCAAACTCAAACTCTATATTATGTCATCTCTCCCTGTTCCGAATTTATTTTCAATCGGGCCACTATTAAAGAAATGGTCGAATTATTTCTAAAAATTTTGTAAAATATTCTTCTGTGCATTTTATTTTCAAAGTTTTTCTATAGCTGCTGTAAACATAAATTTCAAATTCTAATTTGTGATAACTCAATAATTCGTTGATATCATAAAGGATTTACCTACCAGCGACAAACTCTTTAAAGATTTCATCACATTGGAATTATCCACCGCCGACTCATGACCTCAAATTTGTATCATAGTCTAATATATAGAAGTCTATAAAATAATAAATTTGAGAGCAATAACCCTAGTTAATGGCAATCGACAATTTTTAGTCTGGACTTGCCTATGTACTTGTCTAACCTACCCTCACTTGATTGGTTAAAGAAAATTTATTATTTTGATTAGCATAAGACTTTAAAATGTTTTAAAAAAGTTAACGTAGGTACTTCTAGTGTTTCCAAATAAAAACCGACTTTTTAATAACGGGTTTGTTCCGGGGTTCAATCAACCACTTGTGACTAATTAATCCTGTTAACTTAAAAAAAAAAAATAAAAAAATGCAGTAAAAATAACAAAAAAATATTTTTTTTTTGAAAAAATCCTAAAAAAATTCTGTTTAAAAAACACGAGATATGAGGAACATATTCTCATAGTTTTTCTGTAGAATAAATTTTTCGGAATCAGAGTTTTTTATAGATAAATATTAGAATATATAGTTCACAGATTAAACAGAGACTTGAATGGAAAGTTGAGAAGTGTAGAGAAAGAAATATATATCAAATCAAACTATATGGAGTAGTTTTTATTTTACTATTGACTTTACATTTTATACGAAACATTTTTGACGTATTATCAGTTTATTATAGATTTGACTTTTATGCTAAAAGGCTGTTAACGAGAAAAACGATTAAGAAAATTTATATTTTTTTATTTCCATATGCCAAATTTGCATTTAAACCAAAGTCGATACTGGATGTCTCAGATATGATATAAATATCAGAAAAATATTACTAACTCATTTTCTGTGGTTTAAACCAATAAAAAACCATTATTATCTCACTTTTATCACATTTGTATATAATATTTATGTGATAAAACTTTTCTAATTACAAATTTCAAAGTATAAGAATCTATTTAAATCTGTTCGTTTTTTTAGAATATATATATTCCAGATAAACAAAAATTAACAAAAAATATTAAAAAAAAAAATCTACTTCATTTTCTAAGAACATTTTGGAATTAAATTTTGATTGTTTTGTTCAATTTCCATAACTAACCTAAAGTATTTTGGATAATAAAAGTTTGTTTTTTTATAATGTGTACAGATAGAAAATAGATTCGTGCTGACAACTGAAATTGTAGCCAACTGGTTGGAATGTGGAAATTTCGGTCGTGACAACAAAAAAAAGCAATTGAGACATGAGTATATTTGACTATTACAAAAGTATTTCGGTTACCTCAAAAACAATTCGGTTGCTGCAACTGAACCATTCGATTGGCAGCAAATTCGGTTGTCAGCACGCATATATTTTCTGTGTGTACCTAAGAAACTTATTTTTCTTTATATTAGATGGGATTTTAACCTAAATCTTTAAAACCGGTTAAGGAAATTCAGTTAAGCCCACCGATTTTAGACGTATTAATCGAATTTCTGTTGTAGATTGTGTTTAATAATCTCTTATCCAGTATGCCATGGTATATGTCTATGTATTGATCTAATTGTTTAGATATCTTATTGTCTAACTATTTGATAATTTCGTTAATATTTATACATTATATATTTTTTTTTGCAGTAATAGTTGCAATTTTGCTGTTATTGTTATCTACGATTTCGATTTAGTTTGCTTTTGTAATGCTTTTGCATTGAATAATAACAAAAATATTTCATGTTGAGTCTTTAACAAACAATTCAATGTTATTTTATTTAAAAGTTTAATTTAATGCGATCTTTTATGGTTCGAATACAAAAAAAACTACATTTATGTAATTTTATCAAACTTATTTAGTCAAAATAAATAAATACAATTTTAAATATTTACTTTGAAAAAAATTGCAATTGCTAGTTACTTGTGAAAGTAGATACACAAATGATTTATTTTTATAATTTGTTTTACTTAATGACATCAATAAATACATTACGTACACTAATTTTGTTAAGCAAATGCAATAATTTAACAATCACTAACCCTAAGGCCATAAAAATCAATGCTCATCTAAAAGTTTTAAAGACAACTTGTTATATAAATATTAAATATTTGCTAATAAAACATTAGCATAATGTTAAAGATAATAGTTTCTTTAAAAGAAAGCTTCATTATTTTTTATGCGCAGAACTAATAAAACAAAAGATTTAAGAGACAAAGATTTGAAGCTTCAAATGAACTACAATGAACAAAAATCTTCTATGCATATATATGTATTTTAAGCGTACTTATTTTATAAGCCGTTACTGTTAAGTTTTTACAGAAGTTTTTAGAAAGCTCACTATTACATAAAACAAAAGACATAAAACTAGTTGAATTCTAGAATTCTTAATATTCTTAAACAAAAAAAAACATTTAAAACTTTTATATGTATTACATCATTTTTGCTTAAGACCCATGTTTTATACCTTTGGTATCTCTTATTCCTTTTTTTGTTGAAATTTTTACAACGTTCACCTCATAAAATCATTAAATTATTGTCTAAATTTGTAAACATCAACTTTACTTTGTTTTTTTTTTTTTTTGCTCAGTTTTTCACATCCCATGCATAATTAATTAAATCAACAAAAAGTAGTCGTTCGCTCATTTGTGCCTTTTTTCGATTTTATGAATGAATTCTCTGTTAATTCAGTTATTAACATTTTGTATAGTAGCCGATATATTTTTATACATTTTTTTCTCAATAAAATACGTATCAACGGTAGCTGCAATCAACTACATAAATACAACATTCGACAACATCTGTCTTGTTTTTTTTTATAGTGTTACAAGTATCTATAAAATCATTTAATGAAATTTAAGTCATGTGTTGAAAATGATTTATCATAATGAATGTGGAAGAGTTGTAGGTGTTTATAGGTAGTTGTCCTTGAAATATAGGTGAATAAAGATAGAATAAGAAATTTTATAATGCAGTTTTAAATTTCGTATTATTAATATGGTCTCCGAGGGGAATAGAGTGACAACAAAGTTAAAAAAATATCTAATTTTTGGTATTATATTTTCTCAATTTTCTTATTGTTGCCATGCATTGATCCTTTCCTTTAGGTTTTCAGAAACATAGTTATTTAAAATGGATACATTCCATTTCCTATAAAATGCTTATATCAAATTACATATATGTATGTATATGTCAAAAATATTTGTGCGGTTTTGTATATTTTCTGTTCCCATTTAAATTCAAGTAAATTTTTTCTTTCAATTTTAAAAAGTTTTATAAACTTCCAAATCTTGTCTCTGATATTTTCTATCTAATCATAAATCATGGTATAAAGTGTTAAATAGGACACTTAAGGACTATATAGAAGCCTAAAGGCCACCAAACCGACTTTTATAAATATTTGCATAATTCTGTACTCACAATTGACAGATTCGGTTTCTGTAAATGAAGAGTTCGGTTGCCAGTACGAATCTGTTTTCTAGGTATATACAACATTATAAAAATACCCAGCAAAAATGAAGCTGCCAAAGAAGCAATAAAATCATCACTACTATGGCAAAGCTATCACTTCTTTTCTAATGGTTTCATCGATGAATTTAACATTAGCGTGTCATAGGATGGAAGTATTCAAATATAGCTACTAGCATTACTCATACTTTACTCTAAGGAAGCAATGACAATGCAATGATTAGATATTCTGATGCATGAGTGCAAAATGTTCATATACTTTGTAGTATTTAAGCTTTGATGAAAATTTAATTCACAAGAATGCAGAAAAATAAGTTTAAAGAAGCGAAATGTATGCATTGATATACAAATACTCTTTATTTAAACAAATAAATAAATCTGCATTAGTGAAAAAGCATTTTTAAAAAATTTTACAAAAATTTTAATGCATTTTTAGACAAATTTTAAAATATTTTTGGATAATTTAAAACTGGTTGTACAATTTGGAAACATTTTGAGACAATTTTGAAACATTTTTGAACAATTTTAAATAATTTTTAGACAATTTTAAAACATTTTTGGACAATTTGAAATAATAATTTTTACACAATTTTAAAATTATTTTGATAAATTCTCAATTAAAATCGGAAATGGTGTAGTGTTAATTAATAAACATAATGCAAAAATGCGAAATCTGTCGTCATAAATATTTAAGGCTAAAAAAATGCAAATAACAGGCCAGCTAGTTTCAATTAAAGGTTAAAAAAAATCTGTTTTTCTTGATTTTTCAAAACTTTTATGAAAATTGCAAAACTGCATAAATTCTAACCCTCATGAAATTTTGAACAAAAAAAATATAAAATATGTTTTAATAAAAAAATTAAAAAAGCTCATCAGAACTATTTTCTCAATTTGAAGAAATGCTTTAGATTCAAAAAAATATACGATATACTATAACTTTTGCTTTAGAAGTAATGAAGAGTGAATTTTTTAGGTATGCATCGGGTTTATATTCAGATCACTGCATTTGAAATATGAACACATGAATACTTTTGGAAGTGCCTTAGAATAACACCAAAAAATCATAAAAGAATGTCAACTGTAGTTTAGGAAGCAATGAAAGAAGTTATAGTCACAGAATGACTACCATTTTTTTTTGCTGAGTACCTTACCACGTATAAGTAGAAATTGCAATAAAACCAATATACAACTAATTCCACTGTATATGCGATAAGATTTAAAAAAATATATATGCATATTTTCAATAAAACAAAACGTTGCCATAACTCAAAAAACCTTTAGAAATTTTATGCATTTCTATTAGATTGTGACAAGTTTTTTATGCACTAGGTTTTAACATTAACATGGAAGACACTTCAAACTCTACACAACGATTTTGATAAAAGTTGATTATATTGTGGTAATAAAAAATTGAATATGAACCTGATTTGTCTTTAAGGCTATGAAAATTTAGTTAGAAATCGGCACATTTTTGAATATTTGTATTGTAGCCAAAGGACCTATGTACAAATTTTTTTTTTGACGTTGAAAAGATAATTTTAAATACTTGGCACCTTTTAGCTTTTTATATTAGTTATTGTACTAAATACATAAAAAAGTTGAATACACTATTTCAACATTTATTACTGCAATTACTTCCAAATTCACATATTTTATACCGTATTAAATTTAAGCGGAAACGTATTTTCTTTTTTATTTTTAATATTTGTGCTAATTTCGATTTGTGACAGCTTGGCAACTCTGTGTTTAAACTATGGTTGTCATTCAATACCTTTTCATAATAATGGTAGTTGGCTACCACAGCCACTTTAAGACCAATATGAAAATTTTAAAATGGCGATTCTATAAAAGGCATGTGTCTTTAAACTACCGTTAAAATAATGCTAAACTACCGAAACACCGATTTATAACGGTATTTTGCAGATATAACAATATGAAAAAGGTAATATTACGAAATAAACCCCGTGATATTAGAAGACACTTGTCACTATTGGACTCGCAGTTTTAAAATTTTCGTGTCGGTTTTGATCAGAGCATAACAGATAACTACATTCACCAAAAAAAGTCTGTAATGGCAACTGAAAATTTTGCTGTTATTACGGGAAATTCTGCTAATTTGAGCTCAGCGGTATTTTTTGCTAATCTTAGCAACACATGTCTGCTGACGTGTAGTACAATAAAATTAGTAGAAAAATTAGTAGCCGCTACTAAATTTTAGTAGACTTTTTGTAAAGTGGAATTTAAAATCTGTTTTCTAAAATCAGCAAAAAAATTACTAAATATTATTGATATTAGTAAAAAGCTTTGAATTTATTTTTGTTATCGAGCATCAAAAATTTTGATTATATTTTTTAAAAAACGAATTAATCATTTTGTTTTAATTTGATAATTTCTGTTTTGAAAAATATTTTGTTCAATATTTTTTTTTACTTTTAAGGTTAAATTTTAATTGTTTTTAGGGCGGATTTTTAGAACAAAAAACCTTTTTAATGCTATTTTAAGTGGATGTAGTCTTTTTAGACATGAGTCGGTATCTTCACTTCCGATCCCTTTTTTAATATATGTAACATATTAAGGAAATTTAAGTTTGCAGGTGTAAGATTTAATTAGAAATAACATTTCCTTCAATATCCACTTTTTTAAAATTAGTAATATTTTTTGCTAATTTTAGCAAATCGGTTTTTAAAAATTCGTAAAATTATTTCTGAAATTAGCAACAAAAATTTGTAAATATTCTGTAAAAATTCTGTAATTCGTAAAATGTAAATAGCAAAAAGATTTGCTAAATAATAATTTTTTACTAAATACCAGTACAAAAATAGTAGAGTGCTATTGAAAACCGTTTACAAATTTTTCTACTAACTTTTTTTTCTGAGTGTACCGTTATAATGAAAAGGCAATGCTTACCAACCAACTTAAAACACAAGCATTATACATATGAAAATTCATCTTTTAAAGTACAGATTATTTTTAATTACTCCTGAACAAAACAAATTCATAAATGGCTCTTTTCTTATCCCTTGTTATCTCTTAATCTTTATTGTGGCCAAAAAGATGAGACTGGAATATTTTATATTTATTTTTCTTATCCAAATTTTATATAAATTGGTGAACTTAGCTTAAAAATCTTATAAGTTATTTATACACTCTGTAATAACAACTGAAAATGTTGTTTTATTTCAGAAAATTTTGCTAATTTGAGCCCAGCGGTATTTTTTGCTAATCTTAGCAACACATGTCTGTTGACGTGTAGTACAATGAAATTATTAGAAAGAATTAGTAGCCGCTACTAAATTTTAGTAAATTGCTAAAAACTGCAATTTAAAATCGATCTGCTACAATCAGCAAGAAATTCTACTTAATATTAGTGAAAAGGAAATAGCAGAAAAGTTAATAACTGCTACTAAACATTAGTAAAATTCTATACAAAGTTAATTAAAAGAAATAAGCTCTTATTAAGAAACATTTTTAGAAATTATAGTGAACTACACTGAATGCATTGTAAAATATATAAACATTTGAATATTAAAAATGAACAAATGAAATGATTTTTTTTTTAAAATACACTTATTGCACTTTTAAACTGCTATTTTTTTTTTATTTTTTTAATTACCTTTTGAGAAAAAAAATCACAAATTTAATTTTTTTTGAGGAACATTTTTTTATTGATTTATTATTTTTTTTTAAACATTTTAGACAAAAATTAAAATGGTAAAAACATTAACAAATTTATCATTATATTTTAATGTTCTAATTTTTGTAATGAAATATATTTTGAAAATTCAATTTATGGATTTTAAGGTAAAATTTTAATTTTTTTGAGAGATCTGATTCTTATATCTTTTTAATGCTATTTTAAGTGGATGTCCAATTTTTGGACATGGGTCGGCTGTGAAAAATATATTCACTTGCGATCCCTTCTTTCAACCTATGTTAATTTTAAGACAATTTAAAATTGTATGTAAAAGTTTTAATTATTAAAAATAAAAATTCCTTCAATACCAATAATATTTACTAATTAAAAAAAAAGTGTAAAATTAATAAAATTTTTTGCTAATTTTCGCAAATCTGTTTCCAAAAACTTGTAAATGATTTCTGAAATGACTAACAAAAATTTGTAAATATTCTATTAAAATTCTTTAATTTATAAAATGTAAATAGCAAAAAAAAATTACTAAACAATAATTTTTTTACTAAAATTTAGTAGAAAAATAGTAAAAATTTACAAATTTATTTTTATTACAAACATTTTTTCCTTAGTGTATTTTTAGAATGATTCACTTGGTGTTTAAAACCCTATAAATGAAATGAAAGGATTTAATTTTAAGTTTTTTAATAGAAATTTTCTAAAACAAATTGTGGTGTTGGCTTGGGTATTCTATAGAGGTCTCTTTATTGTTCAGCTCCTATCTGTGATTCTAGATTCTAGTTCAATCGCTCTTCTAGTCTAATAGCAATCCTAGATCAATCGTTATCTAACTTAAATTGAATTGGGAGACACGAACTAAGAATTAAATGAGCTTAAATAATATGAAGTGATAAAAACCGTCATTTGTTATAATCGTTTTTCAATTAATAAAGATTAATTTTTCATCGCTTGGCAGCCTTGCAAATCATTCGGAATCTGTCTCCGAATGTCAAACATGCCTGTTCTGGTAATTATGAATAAGAACCACTATAGTTTATGATTAAAATAAAAAACTTGAGCTGGCAACAATAAAAAGCAGCTGATTGTGAGAATAAGAAGGAAAATAGAAAATGAATATTAAATAAGGTGAATAATATTTTATATTCACCTTTAAATTAATTTTTCACCTTAAAATTGTTTTACCACAAAAATATTGTTCAACCTGATAGCAAACCATTAAAATTATCTGAACGAAATTGCAAAAAAAAATTAATTTAAGAATATACTAGGAAAGTGGGTTTATTTGGATATGTACAGTAGGGATATAACTTTTTTGACAAAAAATTTGCCAGGCACTAAGCTATGAGGAATATTGTACTGATAATAAAAATCGATATCTTAGGTCAGTTTGGAACAAAACTCTTCCGCACCGAATGCAATTTCTAAAACCTTCCAAGATTTTTTTTTTTACAATTTTAAAACACAACAATATTAATAAAAGAATAGTACACTAGAGCTGAGTTTTTGGGATGTGAGCTAAACTTGGTTTAGTTAAACCGAAAACTAAATTTGTCTACTGTTTCCATGTTTATTAACATTAATTTGTCGGAACAACTTTTTACTTCATTAAAATAAAATAGATTAAAACAAATTTCAAAATCAGCATTTAAGTTACAAACTGCGATAAACTGAGTTCAAAGATAATCTACATCCTAAAAACTCGGCCTAGTTGTTACAAGAAATAAATTTTATGTTAAGTGTTTGCGTTGATTTGCATAGCGGAAACAAATGTTGGACTATTTTCACAGCTCGTTCTGCACATATGTTGCTGCGCTGCTGTCTAATAATTGCAGACGGTTCCTGCACCTAGTGCCGTAAAAAACATTATTGAGCCTTCTTCCATTTAAGTGTTAAAAATTTTTTAATGACGAAAAGTTATTTGGATGGAAGCAGTGATCCGAAAACCATACATCATACTATGGACCATACCATGGGAGAAGCTTTTTTCGATAATTTGGAAGAAGTATAAATCCCAAGATGGCAAATATTCCAATTACATCTTTCTGCATTGGCATTTTGTTTAAGTATTTCAACGATATTTCAACGCCTTCCATTTCTTTTCATTTTACAAAACTCTTGGTCCAGGCTTTGGAATTTTTTTCAACAGCGATTTTGCTTTTTTTAAATTTTATTTTAGTTTTACAAAATTAGATAAATCACAAGCAAAAAAAGAAATTGTATTAAAACGACGGAATGTATTCCAATGCCTACGTAATTCCAGACTGCAACGCATTTGTTGCGGAACCTTTTTTAACGATCGAGAAAAAGTAAAAACGCAATTCTTCATATTTTTTATAGTCTATCAGACCTTACTTGGCAAATTTGAATATTTGCAAAAAAATTAAAAAAGTTATAAGCCTAATGTACAGTTTTCTGTGTATATCGTAAATACAATTTAAGCTCAATTCAGATAGAACATTTCTAACGGAGCTAAGTGTATAAATATAAACTGATTCTAACTAATTTAACTTATGTGCCAAATTACGTCTGAATATCTTTCAATTTGAAATCGCTAAATCAACATAGAAAGTAATTTTGTAAGGAGGTAACTACAAGCATCAGCACAAACTTATCACTTTCACCGTAGTAGTGTAAGCTGCATATAGGGAAATGACATTAGTTTCGCCTATTATATAGTGGAACTTGGTATAATTTAGCGATAGCTTTGATTATGTCCAAAAAGAATATTTTTTAAGTATTCTATTTTATAGCATATATTCCATCCAAAGGTCCAATTTTCTGCCTTAGTTTAGGTAAGGTTGAAAAAGAGGAATCGGAAGTGAAAATATCTTACAATCGAGTCATTTCCAAAAATAAGACTTAAGTTCATAAGTCGACTTCTTTTGCCCTCTAATTTTTCGCCAGTATTCAGTCAATACAAGATTTCTTAAGAAGCCTTATGCAAATATTACAAGTTTTCAATTTGCTCCCAATCAGCTCTTTACATTAATTAAAAAATTATTAACTTTTTAGTTTAATTTTTTTTATCACAATTTCATAAAACTTTTTTCGGGCCTTGCAAAATGCAAAGGAAAAAATTTTGTGTCTCTTTTGCAAAAAAAATAAAATCCCAACAATTTTTCATAAAGTTATTTAAAATATTTATAATATTGTTGATTCTTATAACAATTATCTTTTCGAAAAAATCTTTAAAACTTCATTTTAGCAACCACGCCCAACTACATAAAACACATACAAAACCTTCATAAGAAATAAGTCATAATGAGCTACAAGACCACATTAATTTTATTTTTTTTTTCAAAAACGTGCTCTACATTTCAAAAAATTAAAGCTAAAAAGTCCTTAAAATAAAAACGTGCTTATATAAAACGGTAACATCCTCCAACAATAAATATTCACAATTTGTTTTTTTTTTTTATATTAAGAACAGCAGCGTGGATCATATAAATAAAACTTGAGAATAATTAAAATTACTTATAACACATTCAACAATTAAGTTTTGTTGTATTATTTTATAACAACCACTGGGTGTTTTTAGTACATAAGCACGCATATTGTTAATTGCTACCAGTTGATTTACTTGTACTGGTTCTGATTTATTAAGAGGGGGAAATTTGGTTGTAATTGGATGGCTGGTTACTTGTTGTTTTTATTGTAATAATTATAATTAAAATTTATCTAAAATAAACAAACAAAGCGGCATTTATAAATAATAATTATAAGAAATTAAAGTAAAATTTTTAAAAGGAAATTGACTAGAAAATTTGTTAAAGTTTTATAAATCATGGCAGTATATAGTTTTAAAAATGATTGACACTTCGTTTATGAAGATTTTAAAAAAATTCCATAATATTTCTTAAGTTCCTTTTAAAATTTGTGTCTGATTTTAAATATGAATTTTTAAATTCTGTTAACTTAAAATGTCAAATTTTCAAAAATCTTCATTTAATATTCAAAACAAACAAAATTTCTTATTATTTTTGAAATTAAGTATGTTGCTTAAGTCTTTTGTTTTTTTTTTAACCTCTTCAATGAATTCATTCATACTTTTTGTACAACCCAACTAACAAAAATTACAAAATTCACGCATTCTGCAGTCAAAAATAAACCACCTACTCATACACAAAAATTTAGTCATCTTAAAATAAATCTGTCAAAGACAAATGCATTTTTTTCAAGGCCCCATCTTCTGCCAATCATTAGCAAAAGTTTTTGTAGATAATTTTGTTTTTTTCTTACAGTTTTCCTTAAAATTTAAAAAAAAACAAACAAGTAGGTGTTTAGTAGGCGTTAAAATTGATTTTTTATATCTTATTTATATTGTTTTTCAATTTAAACATAAAGATCTTAAATTGCGACAGTAAACTTGAGACAAGAAATATGTATAATTTTCAGACACAGACAAATACAACCTGTTTAAAAATAAGAAAAAAAAGGCATACTAAGGCGTTAATTTTAATAACTACTTTAACATTTTAAATCACATAAAATCAATTTCTAACATTAGGCTAAAAAATATTTAAAGATTCTTCAATAAATAATACAAAAAATAGCAAAACTGCTTAGTTTTTAAAAAAAGAGACGTAGACAACTTACCAAAAATGGTTTAAAATAAATGAGTGGGCAGCATCACAAACTAGTCATCTTGCCCATCATCATCAATTTAAAAGCAAACTGCAATACCTTACTCCAAAACAAGCTAAACTCTTTCAAAAAATATTCTACACTTTTTAACAAAATTCTCTATTTCTATACTCTCTGTTAACTTAACATTACCCATACATTGAAACTTAAAGACTCACCTGTTAACTCTAACTCTCAATACCTGTTGACGTTTTTTTTAGAAAAAAAAACCGTCAGTAAATGGTTGTTGGCTTATAACACTATTCACAAACGTTCAGTTTGTTTTTAGCGCTCGTGCGGTACGGTTGGATTTTCTGGAAGGCAAAATCTTAGTTGATTCTTATTAGCTTTCTATAAGAAAAGTTACTTGTCTTAGAAAAAAAAATTCAACTTAGTGTATGAAGTTAAAAAATATTAAAGATTAAAACCTAAATCTTATTACAAAGAAAAGTGTGTGAAGTCGTTTTTCTTTAATTTAATTGAAAGTTTGCTTAACTATCTAGCAAACAAAAATTTTCAAATATTTAATTTTCTTTGGTAAAAAAAAAAAATAAATTGCTAGAAAATCAAGAAAATTACAAGTGTTTGCTACCTTAAAAGTGTTGGTGACAACAAAACGCTTTTCCTAAAGGCGTTTATATTGAAAATTTGTTGTTGTGGATTTTTATTTTTGTAGCTGATCAAGCTGGCAAAAGCATGTATTAATTTTGGATTAATTTCGTTAACAAAAAATGGTGAGCATTTTTTAAAATTATAATTTTTATAACAGAAAAAAATATATAAGTTTAAAATAAAAAGGACTTTGTAAAAAAAGCAACTCAAAAAGATCAAAAAACTCTAAACAAAACTAGAGCTGAAAAATAATTAAAGAAATTTAAAAATAAAATAATACAAATAAAGGCTCAAAAGGACTTTAGTGATAAAAATTACATAATGCAGTTTTTGTAACCACAAAGAAATTAATGGATTAAAAATTTTTAGTGGACAAATATGAAATGAATTCCTTAAACTAAAGGAAAGTAAAATTTTACAAAAAAAAAACACTTATTTCCATTAAGTTATTTAAACATTTACAAGTGCAAAATAAAACTCCGAAAAAAGAAAAATAATAATAATAATAAATAATTTCTTTTAGATGCTTTAAAAGGACCTCCATGATATTACAAGACCATATAAACTAAATTTTAATAAAGTTCTCTATAAATGTAAAAAATAAATATTTCTTGGAAGAAATAAACAAATTTATTAAAATTACTTTTTTATATTTAAAAAAAAAATCTAAAAGATTAGTTTTTAGATTCAAGCAAATTTAAATAAAAAATCATAGGTTAACACTTTTGTGCTGGTTATAATCTCAGCTATAAAACATCCAATAAACTACAAGCTTAAATCAAGTCTTTTACACGATTTCATAAAAACTGTGGTTATATTTAAAATGTTTGTTTCTTAAGTCTTTTGAATAATTCTAAACAAACTAATATTCTTAACTTGTGATTAAAATTAAAAAAAGTATAATAATTTTTATAGATTAGAATTTAAAATCTGATTTAAATTTTGTTATTGAAATTAAAAACTAAAACTAAGTTTTATTTTTTTTATCGAAGTTAATATATATTGTGTGTTGCTTAAGTCTTTCAAATTATCTCGTGAAAAAATTTCATCTGTTTTTTAACAAAAAATATTCCAAAGATTTGGATTTGAACAAAATTTAAGAAATTTTGCAATATATTGTTATAAAAAAATCGTAAATCTACTTTTTTTTTTGTTAAATAATCGAACCTACATTATAACCTTTCACCAAAAAAAAAAAATAAATAGAAATTAGAAAAATTTACTTGTTTGAAGGAAAAAATTTAAGTGAAATCGGCGCCAAAGACACTTTTTACAAAAATTTAATCAAAATTTCCTTAAACTTAAGAAAGAAATTTTATTTAAAATTTGGTCAAAATTTCTAAATTATAGAAAATTTCTAAATTTAAGAAAAAATTTTTTTTATTTAATTATATAAATTTTTTTACTAAACACTAGTACTTAACTCCCTAAAAATAAGAAAATATTTTCTAACACAAGTTAAATAGAACTTTTTTTACGCGAAAATTATCCTTTTACGTGAAAATTACCTTTCTATGGTAAAGTTGAATAAGTATTTTCCCACATTCGAAGGTCTTCCGCTTTGTGAAGACACTGCTTTTAACAAGCTTTTTGCTATACATTTTTGTCTTTAAATTAAATTGAATTATACTTAACTCATGTATTTAATATATAAAAAGGTAAACTAATTAAAAAAATGTACTGCAGGATATCCTGACAAATTCAAATTCATGAGAGAACTACCAAAAGGGACGTCCTAAGTGACACACGACATCTATGGCTGAGGAATACTGAAACTAATTTAACTATTTTAAGGAAATTGTTGTAAGATTACAAAATATCACAGTTTTTATTGGAAAATGAAAAAATGTCCTAAGATTATTTTATAGCATTTTTAGCTTAAACTTTAATAGACATATACAAGTTTTTACGTTTTTATTACGAAGTAAAAAAAACACTTACATTGATAAATATAAAGTTTAATTATAGAACAGTTATTATTCCGTAATGTATAAAATGTACTTGAGATATTTCGTATTATAGTCAGCAAACAAAATTATTACATAAAATCTAAATTTTTAACAAAATTTTAAAATATATTTTAAGCTACTTTATGTTCAATTATTAAGACTGTAAAAGATTAGAAATGGGAAATGAGCGATTTTTGACTCACGCTCATTCACGATCACGAACGAAAAATTACAATCATGCACAATAATTTTTGTTATTGGATACTTTAATTTGTTTCCTTTAATAACATTTTTCTTTAAAATTAATTTGTAATTTTTTTTTGGAAAAATATTGAAAAAAAGATAAAAGTTTTCCAACAAAAACTAAATTTTTCTTCGATTTAATTTAATTTATCTGAAGAAGTTTTTAGAAAAAATCCTATATTATTTCTCAAAAATTAGAAAACTTTTACTTCCAAAAAATATAATATTTTATTAAAATTTTTAAAATTTATCTGAACTAAGTTGCATGAAAATTTTTCATAAAAATAGTTCATCAGTTTTTAGAATCAAATACATTTTTATTATTACATATGAAAAAATATTACTTTTTTTTTATAGCCTAAACTAATTTTAGAAAATAATTCTTAAAAAAAAGTGGTAGACTAAAAAACTAAAGTTAGAAATGGCATTCCAAAATTTACTAAATTTGACTACTCGCGACAAAAAATGAACACACATTAAGTTCAAGTACTTTCTCATTTTTTGAACTAAATGGGAGTAAATTGTTCCATTTTTTTTTTTTAACTAAACTTAGTTTTATTATGCAAATTTCTTAAAACTAAGATGTTTTTCTAAAAAATTTATACATTTTTATTTAATATACTTGTTTTTTTCCTAAAATCTAGAAATATTACTTAGAAAAGATACGAACTATTTCTGGGTATATAAACTATTTAATATTTACCCAAACAGAGGAATTTTTATTCATTTTAAAAAAATTTTCGAAGTTTTAAAAAATTTTGACTTACATTGAGTACAATTTTTTAACTATTTTGAGAGAAATTTTAGATTAATTTTTAGTTAATGTCACGTATGTAGAATATAGGAAGTTTTGTATTTTTTTATACAATTTTCCTAATTCCCATTTCCTTACTACTACCAATAATAAACAATACAAAGCAACATTTTTAAAAGTTTATATAACACGAAACGTTTAAAAATATGTGTATAAAGTATACAGTGAATTGGTGATTGCGTTTCTTTCTTTTAAATATCTCTATTAACTAAAAATTCTATTTTAACAAATTTTATTGCAATTTCAACAAATCTAATTTAATTGTAATTCGAAAACATGAGCTATTATAATTTAGTTAATTGATTAACCGATTTGTCTATTAATCGCTTTTTTATTGGTCAAAAATATTATAAAAATATTATAATTTTCTAAAAAGACGGCAAGAAATGCTTTGAAAAACAAACACTGAGTAAAATACCAATTTGAAATCGAGTAAAAGAGGTCCTCAATATTTTTAATTCCTGTTTTAATTCTTCCAAAAATTTTAATTAATGTTAATTATATTTCCATATCCTTCAAAACAAGTTTGCATTTGTTTTATTTAATCCTGGAGGAATTCTGTATTTTCTTGCATGTCTCAAGAACATTTTTATAATTATTCGATGGAATTTAGCTAAATGTAAGATATAACAAACTAGAAATATATCCAGAAGTGATTCTCGACGAACCTTTGCTATTGTGAAGTAATAAAAAATGGTATTTTTGGAACAATTTCAAACAAAACTCATCACTGTGAAGGCCGAAAGTTTAGAGGATAAAGGAAAAAATTCTTATACAAGCCGTTCTTTATAACACGAATTTTAGGTGGTAAAATTATTGTTTTAGGTTCTCAGAAATATTTCTTTTTGGAAATTCTCAGATTTTGAAATGTTTCCAATATAGAATATAAGCCAATTTTTTGGATTAACCCAACCAAATATACTCTCAATATTCTCCAAAAAGTCTCCACATTCTTCAAAATTATTAAATATGTAGCAAAAAATTGTACAATATTCTTGAAGAATAAAAGAATTATCATTGTTTCAATTATTGTAGTGTATTTCAGTTTTTAAAAAACAACCAGCAAATCGCCAACAATTATAAGACTCTGATGAAGTTTTTATAAATTAAAAAACTCAACAAATCTAATTCCTAATCATTTTTTTTTCTATCATATGAAAACTTTTGTTTCTTTTGAATTATTGTCTAACAAGTAACCTACTCCAAACTAAATGGTCTATTTTTCATAAAACTTGGATATGAGGTAGAAATTAAAATACTTAGATCAAACTTTCTCGGCTTTAAGGTTTCCAAAGAAATTTAAGTTATCAAAATGGGTTTAAAAAAAATCTTTTCTTTTTTTAAAATTTTCCTTGTGGTATTTCATTATAAAGGTACCATCATATACAAATCATACATTGTTGGAAAGGTATTTTTAAAGGTTATTTCTTGGTAATTCTTTGTTTTTTTTTTTTTTTTTTTTGTACTTTCTAGGTTTTCTTAAGTAAGTGAAAAAAATAAATATATTTTTTATAGTTTATATTGAATTAATATATTTTATATTTAATATAAGCGAACACGAAAGTAATTTTTTATATCCGTTTTAATTTGGAATATACCAAATTTTTATTTTATAACATTTTTTTTTTCTCAAACTTCATCTTTTTAAGAATGCAGTTTTTGTTTCGATCTCAAACAAAAAAAGTACTTGTAATGGCCGATTTTCATCCATCAAAAAATTAGTTTTTTTTTCCTTTTTTAACAGCTAATATAAATATTTTATCAACTAATATAATGAAAAAGAGAAATTTAATAATATTTTGAAATGTAAATGCAATAAAAAAGTTTATTTTTAGTTTCTTTTTGCGACTTAATTTCGGCAAACTTTAAATTTCTCTTCATATATTCAAAGCTTATAAAATTAATATTCAGGAAAAATAAAAGAAAAAATTACTAAAATTTACTTAATAAGTGCCCTGCGGAAATATCTGCTAAAGTGGAAATTTTATTTATTCTTTTTTGCTAAATATTAAGAAAACAAAAATAAAACTGTTAAACATACAGAAATTTAGTTATACTTGTGTTGAATTTAGTTAACTGATAAGGACAATACAATACTAAATTGTAGACAAAAAAACAGGAAGGAAAACCTGGTACATCTATAAAATTTTAGTTATATATAATTAAATAAAGTAGAATACAATTAACAGCATATCCAGCAGAAATCAACTGAAATATTTGTTCGAAAATAGCAGACCACTAAACATCTGAGGGCTTGATTGTTATTCGCATTAAAACAAACTTTGAAAATATTAAACTTTTTTTATATTTTTAGGGTGACTAAACAAAATAGTTTTCAAATATATTTTAAACCCTTTTGTCATTTTGTATTTAATTTAGAATTTATTAAGCCACCTCGCACAGAGCGTTATTCTACTAATATTCAAAAATAATTTTCGCTTTTTTCAGCAAGGTAAATTGTAATTTGTATTTTACTAAAGTATAGCTAAAATGTTGAAAATTTAACATAATTTCTCTGGAAGTTTTATTTTTAATGATTTCAACAGTATTTCAACAAATTTTTAGAACAAGTTGAAAATATTAAAAAAAAATATTAATTAAATTATCAATAAAAATATATTTAAAAAAAAGTACATTTGGATTTAACAGTGGCCCGATTTTCTTTATGAGAGCATATTTTTGATGTTTTAGTAAATAAAAGTCGCTACATTACAGAATATTAGTTAATCAAAATTTTAAAGAATCTTAATAAGTAGTAATTTAAATAAATCTCGGTAACTCATTATTTTATTAACTCGGTAACTCTTTATTTTAATAATATACAATATTACTTAAGGTTTCAAAGTAAAGCAAAGTGTAAATAATACCGAATGCCATGTAATGACTGGAATAGGTACAATATATTATGAAGATTTTGCTGGGATATGCATAGACTATCCAATGGATGACTATATAATGTATATAAATTGTGTTTTTAATATAAAAATGACAGATTACATATTGCTTATTTATATTTCAAATATATTTTTCAATAATTTTTTCATTTTAAAAACTAAAAACCTTCAAAATCTTTAAGAAACTCTTATATGAAAAGTTTGTTTCCTAAATAAAATAAAAAATATAGTACAAATCATTTCTTTTAAATTTCATGTATAAAAACTTTTCTTAATTATAATCATTAAATAATACTTGCTTATTTGTTTACACTGAATTATTAAGAAAACTTGAAATGAAAATCACACAATTAAAACCGTCAATGACCCATTATAAATTTTCATTAATTTAAACACCTACAATACAACAACCTCTACTATATTTAATATTTTTGAGAAAATTTACTTTCATTGTCTACAACATTTATTACAGCAACTAGCAACAAACAAAGCAATGTTGTGGGAAATTCAATAAAATAATGACGTACTTATTAGAAAAAAAAGGTAAACAAAGTCTTAATTACAAAATAGAGAAACCCCAATATTTTACACTATATTAGGGAGTCTAACACAAACTCAATAAATCGTGAAATGTTAAAAAATTACAAAGGAAAAACTTAATACAATTTCAAAAAAGAGTGAAAAATGTATTAAAAAATTAATAATTCCTCTATTATTATTATTATTATTTGTTTTAATTTTAAAGTTTGTCGAAAATGGAAGATATTGTTTTTAATCTAGAATAATTACTCAGCTTATATTCAGTGAATATATATAATTTTACTTGTGGCTTTACTAGATTTTTTTTTTTCAAAATTGCTACAATTGGTCTTCAGATTACAAATTTCAACAGTATTTCTACATTTGAGGCCTAAAGTTAAATTGTAATGAAAACAATACTATAATATTTGTAGTAAAACAAATGTGTTTAGTTTTTAAAATAAATACAAACATGAACTCATGACATACTTAGTGTTGTTAATATGCACCAAACAAACGTTAAAAAAATAACAATAAATAATAAAGAAAATAGAGTGTGTTAAAATAGACAAATGAAAAACAAAAAACACAAAACCTCTCTACTTAAATGCTTTAAATTTCAAACAAAATGTATACAATTTTTTGTTTCATCTGAATATTTAAAAATAAAACATTTTAGCATATTTTGTTTAAAGCTTTTGCTTTCAAAACTCAAGTCATTGCTTGGTAAAAAAAATTATACAATAAAAGATGTTAAAGTAACAAAAAAATTTTTACCATTTGATAACTATGATATGTACGAATATTTTTTTTCTTTTTTCATTTTTGAGTTTATGTTTTAAAGTAAATTTATATTTTTTACGGTTGTTGTTGAAGTAAATTAAACAGCTAATAAAACAACTATTGTGGAGTTTTTTTCTTTTTGTTTATTTTGCTTTAAGCTGTTAGCAAAAGGTGCAAAACTTTCACTCGAGTCTATTAGTGTAATTTTATTGTGATGATGATTATTTTTTGCTGTTTTGCTTTGTTTTTATTTGTTTAGTTAGGTTTCTTTTAAAAGTGTAAAAAATTTCATTTTGTTACTTAATTTTAGTTTGTAGTTATTATTTTTTGTATTTTTAGTGTGGGTTGTTTCAAAGTTATAAGAAAATTATGATTAATTACCGAAAAGTATTTTTTTTAAATATCTTTTACAGTTGTTTTTTTTTTTTTGTTTCTTTTAAAACGAAATGTGATTTTAAAACAAAAGACTTAAGTAACAAATTTTAAACAAATAACTCTTTAACTGTCTCTGACAGAGTAAAAAAAAATATATGTTTAAACAGATTAATGTTCGCGTCAATAAAATAAACTTTTTTCAAAAGATTTAGGAAACAAACTTTTCATATATTTAAAAAAAAGATCTAATTAAATATGTTACTAAAGAAAAATGTAAATATTTTTTTTATTTATATTAATCATATAACCTAACCGAGCATTAGCAAAAAATGCCATCGACTCGTTGTAGCGAAAACAGACCAGAGCCTCTGGTAGGAATCGAACCCACGACCCCCGCACTGATAAGCTAGCACGCTACCAACTAGAAAAAATATTTATATTTTGTGGAACGCTTAGTATATCTAACATATTTCGAAGAACCACATTCATATATTCATGGAACCACATTATTTCTGGATTCAAGGTGTACGCAATTTTCAAAAACGAAAAATAAACAAAAATCTTCATAAAGATTAGTTATAAATAACCATGAGGAGTACACTCAGAATACTATGTAGTTTTATGTTTTCCGTTCCATTTAAAAATAAAGGAACATACCTTTAATTTCCAAAGAAATATCTATTTTAACTTTAAGGTTTAAGGTCTGGTTGAATATCACTTTAGCTTACTGTAGGAAGTCCCTAACTCAATTTTTTTTCTTTATACTTTATAAAATGGGATATTAATTTTCTTTTATCAATACAATAAAGTAATAAATTGCATTTAAATAAATTGTATAACTAAATTTTTCAGATTTATTTAAAATTGTTCCTTTTCCTTAAAAGAAACAGAAAACGTAGTTAGGGCCTTTTTACACTTAGCCCTCGATGTCCATTTAAAATCTGCAGAAATATTAAATCCAGCTCGAAACCTGAAGTTTTTAAAAAAAATAAAAATTTTTTAAGGTTTGACAGACCAAAACGTTATGGTTGATAGAGTGTATTGAAATTGAAAAATTATTATTATTTTTTTTTTGGCTGATAAAGTGTATTGCACACTTGAATCTATTTTTAACGTTTTCTCGACATATAACAACTAAAAAAAAACAATTGAAAGGAAACAAGATAATTCGAATTGTATTTTGCTACATATCTTACTATAACTTTGATTACATCTGAACTAAATCTAGTATATGTTTCTATTTACTAACCTGAATTAGAAGTTGACAAATATGTAAGGCGTTACTGTATTCTTCATCAAAATTGACTTTAAATTTAACATCAGCATTTGGTAAATTCTTAAGAGATCTTAATTGCGCACTCAAATTAATACCTTGCATTATTTGTTTTTTCACGATAACATTAATTTTGAGTTTTTTTTTTTATTCTGATATTGTCTATAGGCGAGTATGTTACATTGGTTCGTTTTCAGTTTGAGTTCTTTTTAGCATATGCAATGAATTAAGAAAAAGCAGATACCAATATTTTTTCGTTATCATGTCAAAATCCATTGATTGAATGCAATTTCTTTAGCAATCCAGAAAACTTATTTTATATATTTTTATAAACTTGTTTAATATACATATGTATGTAGTAATAATACATTTTTTAGAATTCAATATTCTTAATGTGTTAGATAAAGGATAATGCATTCAAAAATAAATCTTATGGTTGATAGAGAAATAACAAAAATTTAAAAAAGTATTAAAATTAATTTTTTTTTTTTTTGATATTTTTTTGAAGTGTTTTCTATCAAAATGTGATTTTCAAGAAATAAGTTCATAGAGAGTATTGAATATTTGTGCGACAAAACAGTGGATAGGTATT
Source organism: Eustalomyia histrio (assembly GCA_949748255.1). Lineage (NCBI taxonomy): Eukaryota > Metazoa > Arthropoda > Insecta > Diptera > Anthomyiidae > Eustalomyia > Eustalomyia histrio. The sequence continues at coordinate 77,301,354 of OX456526.1, forward strand.
TTAAATCAAATCTGATTATTTGTTAATATTTCCTCATTTCTCAGGCAGCCCCTTGGCGGTTTGTTTAAATCCTCTTCTATATCTAATTTATACTGAAAGTGAGTTTAATTTAAAATAAAATTAGTCACTTGGGTGACTATAGTGTATAGTGTTTCAATTGTACTCGTTCTCTGTTGCATTTCATTTCTTTCCACTTGTCTAGTTTTTCAGTTCCACGTTCTATTTTGTTTTGCACCCATCTTCTAGTGATTAGATCTCACCCGTTCTCCGTTATATTACATTACAATATCCTTGTCTAGTGCTTCAATTTCAAACATTCACAATTCTAATCAAGTTTTTCAATTAAACTCTTACTTTAAATTTCGAATTGCTAGCCAAAGTAGGCCGTTAAGAGGGAGATTCCTCCCTTTTGAACCCCCTATTTACAACTTTCCTGACAAAAATTCCAAAAAGTATTTTATCATTGAATAAGCCAATACTCCAGGGAAGACATACATATTTTAAATTTCAATTTTGTACCCAAAGCTGTTTGCACAGCGCGTTACACACGGTTAAAAATATCAAAAAGTTAATTATCATTATATAAAACATATATCAATTTTAAATTTCATGTTTCTATCTAAAGTGACTTTGACAAAGCCGTTAGGTGGGAGACTTTCTCCCTTTTGAACCCCCATCCAAAAGGTACCTTATGTATCGCTGACACCCTACATACCAGGAAACATATATTTTAAACTTCATATTTCTAGCCACAGAGGCCCAATTTCCCAGCTCCAGCAGAATTCTTCTGTTAAGACCTTGCCGCACAAATACAGCTAAAATCCAACACAAGAATGTGATAATTTTCATAGTGTCAAAATGTACGATATAAGTTATAAATAAATCATGATTAATGAGTCTTTTTTTGCAAATATATACGAGACAAATTTTTTTCAGTTTCAGAAGTGAACCCGTCATATAAAAGTCTGGTGTCAAAAATTAAATGCAGTAGACTCTAATGTTATTGCTTAGTAATTTGGTATTAGTAATAAGAAGCCATTACCTAGATTTTCTGGGTAGGGGCGTGCTAATCGAACTCTTTGGTTGTAACAAGCAAAATAAACTTTTCAAGTCTAAAGTAAAAAAGCAAAAATGTTAGGGAAATATTTATAAAACATTTTTTTTTTTTTTTTAGAAAAAAGCACTTTGAGGCAAAAAAATGTGAAAAAGCAATTTAAAGCTCAACAATCTTAAGAAAAAGTTTTAAAGCTCAAAACCATAAAATCCAAAAAAATATATTAAAACAACAAAAGAAAAATTAAATTTGTATTCACTGCTTATGTATCACCAATAAATTATTTTTATATACTCTTATTTTCCAACCGCTTCTAAAGTAATCATGTCTATACTGTTTAGAATTTTCCCGAGGCAATTTTTTTTTTTTCAAAACCCATTAACTAAGTATGAGTAATTTTCTTCAAATAATTCAATGATCTTTTTCAAGGTCTTTTCCTTTTTGTTACCAACAGAGAAAACCATAAAAAGTGTATAAAAAACTCATAAAAAAGAACACATACCAAAATATTATGTACATTTAGCATTAAATTTGGTTTGCTAAAATAACGCCCACATGTCAACACTTCTTATGGAATTGATGGTGATTTGGTGGCAATAGAGAATACAAAAAATTGGTAATCTTTAAACTGAAAACTACATACATTCATATAAATTTAAATCACAAAATGAAGAAAAAAAACCGAACGCAAGAACTAATTTGTTTAAATGATTGTATCTTATTTTTGAAAAGAAGAAATATATTTTAAATAAATAAATTTGGTATGCAGTAGGCGTAACACATGTCAAAATCATCAATTGTTAGTTAGCTGAGAGGACACAAATTATATAAAACAAATTGAAATACCGAAATGATTTTTAACTATTTAGCAACATGTTGCTTTTTCTTTAGAAGGTTTGACAATATAACGAGTAGGTGTTTTTTTATTTCTTTTTTTTTTTTTTTCTTATGATAATTAATGGAATATTAAATTTTACAAAAATTGTAATACTAAATTACTCTTATGCAAAATTTATTTCATCTTAGTTTAACTTTCACTACCAAACCTTAAAAATTACAACCTAAATTTCTTAAGAATTTATGTCTTTTTTTTTTTTAATTCTTGACATCCCAGTAGTTTTTATATAATATCCACAAAATCTTGTGTTTTTTTTAATGTATTTCATTCGAAAAACCTTGAAGCAACAAACCACAAAATTGCCAAATTCCGTTTTTATGTATTATTTGCGAAAAAGCGAAAGTATATATGTGTACAAAAAGGACCAGTTTCTTAAACCAAAATACCATTTTTTTGCTTTTGCCAAAATCATGATATTTAAACGGTCACAATTTATTGCAACCAAAACTAAAAAAAAAAAAGTATATATATATGTATATATAAAACACCAACTGATTGTATGAATTTCATATGAAATGATGTCATGCTGTATAGAGCAGCCGGTCTTTTAAAGTCATACAACTTAAGCAAAACTCCAAGACTGGTTGTTTAAAAAAACAGCAACAATTTTTGGTTTGAGTTAAAGGTTTTCATTTTCATTATTGGACTGTTTCTTTTATATTCTCAACTTATGCGGGTTGTTTTATATATTTGTTACAAATTTTATTACCTGTTGCCTGGACAAGTTTATTACACAAATTTTTAAAAATTTAGTACAATTTTTGTAAACACATGTTATATTTTAATAGAATTTTTGAAACAAGTGAAATGAGATAAAAAAAAATTAATAAATTAACTATTGAATTGTGGATTTTTAGCTCTTCTTTATTTTTTCCTTTTGATATTTCTTAATACATTTTTCACGTATTTTTTGCATTAAATTGAATGACTTAAGACTTGTTGCAAAACTCAAAATCGCAAATATCTGTTTATTGATTTCTTTTTTAAAAAGTTGTTTTGCCAGTTTTTTAGAGATTTTAATTTATTTGGTATTAAGAAAAAAAACTTTTAATAAACAATATAAAAAAATTTAAGCTTAATTTTTGGCTACGGAATATATTTATTAACCCTTTAGTTGCACATATAGTTAACATTTCAAAAATTTATAAAACAGGTAGCAACAAACCAATTTATTTCTATTCACTATGTATTATAAATTGTATTTGACAAAAAAAAACGGTGAGCACATCTAAAATTATTGTAAAATATTGTAATATTTTTTTTATTCAGAACAAACATACTTTATTTTGAGTACATATATAAATTAATTGATTACGTACCAATAACTGTCTTCACATTTTGCCAAAAGAGCTTTTAAGTTAAAAATCTTTCAGATATTTAGTATTTTATTAGTTAAAATAACAAGATGCTCACGCATACTGCTCATATATATTGAAACGGAAAAGTTAAAATTAAATCTTAAAAAATTATTAAAATATTAAAATATAATAAAAACTAGTTGTATTTATATTAATTCAGAATAACTTCAGTATATCTTAAAACAAGTATGTTAACATCCATTTGAGTTGATGTTAATTAACGGCTGTCACTCGTATATCCTCAGAATAAGATATACTCTACATTTAACAAAATACCAGCTAGGAAATGTTTTTTTTTCGAATTTCAAGCTTAATTTTAATTTTTAATGGGAAGTTCCGAATCCAATTACTTTGGTAAATAAAATTTGTTAGTTTTTATTTTGGTTGGTTAATTGGAATTTCTAATAAGAATGTGATAATAATAGCGTTCAAAAGGGACAAACCAGCTGTAGCGATGAGCTCCGGGATTTTCGTAAATATTTACGGGGTGTGGCAAATAGGGGAATTGCCTAGAATACTGAAATTAAAAATATATATGTTCCCGGTGTATGAGTTAATTTAATGATATGGAACTTTTTTTGAATTTTCGCCAGGCACGTGGTATACTTGGATGCTTGATAGGGACAGTCTTCTCTTTAACAGTCTTCTCAAACCCTTTTGGCTAGAATTCGTAAATTAAAAATATGTGTTAAAAAGGGGAAAAGTGTTCCCTTAAAGCACAGGCCCAAGCCGCTTTAGCTGCATACCAACTTTATTTAAGACATAATTTTTGAAATTTTCAGTAAGAACTTTTACCACGTTTCAGGGCTAAGGATCAAGGTACATTTTTGGCATATAGAGGGTTACTCCTGCGTACCTTTACTCTATGAAAAGCACATGCCAGTATGCTTGCTCAAGCTTATTAATGCTCAGATAACAGGCAGAGTATAAATATGTATATATATAGGTGATAGAGAAGGGTGGAGAAAAAAAATTAACGGGGGGAAAATCCCTTCATATCTTGTTTAATAGAATTTTTCCTATTTTGTAGCATGAATATTATTTTATTGTATTAAAAAATAAAAAATGGCAATTTTGCTTGATATGATTACTATTGGGTCACAGGTCATGAAATTATAATGAAGAAATACTTTTTAGATTTTTGATAAAGAAAACGTGGTATAAATGGTAATGAAGAGGAAAAGTAAATGCTTTTAAACTCAATTTTTATAATTTATAATTTTAGTTAAAGGAATTTAATTATTTAACATTTACTATAATATGAAAATTTGAATTAATCTACAAAAATCACAATTCTTTTTTTTTAAAGAAATTATAATTTTTGTTCAAAGGATCACAAAATTCCGAAGTAGATTAAACGATTTGCATCGCTACAAAGTTGAAAAACTTTACGTCTTTGCTATGAAAATTTTGCAAATCTACCCCGAACATTTTTTACAATTACAGTTGGCAATCCATTTTTTTAATACAAACTTCAAAAAATACAAAGTCAGCAGCTGAAAAAGCAGAGACAAAAGAGTTTTTTAACTAGCATGTGTCTGTAATTCAAAAACAATTTTAACATATTTTGAAACTTTAAAGGGTTAACAAAACTGCATATTTAATTTATTTAAATATCGTTCCACTAGTTTCATTAAAATCAAGATTTCTTTTATAGAGAATATTTATTTTTTAAAAAAACTTTATTTTTTCTTAAATTATTTTTAATTACCCAAATTTGGCTTAACTCTATATTCAATGTTAACAAAAAAAAAATTTTTTTGAATGGAACACGCAGACTATACAAAGCAAGACCTTCAAAAATGATGCATTCAAATCATTCATTGTAGTACAATCAGATCATTAAGTTTCGTTGATATCATAAAAACATGAAATACAAAAATTAATATAAAAAACATGTATAACATGCAAAAATAAATCTTATGAGCAAAAATACAACACATCAGAACGAAATGAATAAACTATGCATTATTCCGTTTTATTTAACAAAAAAAAAACACAAAAAAACTACAATAACCGGTAACATTTCAAGGTATTGAAAATCTTCCAGTAAGGAAGGTAAAAAGAATACTTGAAATGATACATTTTTTTAAAGATACAAGTAAAACATTGACACATTTTAAAGACCTTGAGTATGAATTCTAAATTAAATAATAAGGAAGCTGGACGCTGATAAAAACCCAGCAAAAATTTTATTAACTATATGACGATTATATAGCTCTGATCTTCACAATTTTTTTCTATTTAATAAAAAAATTAGTGTTTAGTATTCGTTAGTAACATTAAATTATGATCTCGAGCCTGATAAAAATTAAAAATATATAATTATAAATTTATTAAAGAAGTAATTTTGATACCCTTAAGATTATTAGATATAGAGCTTCATTTTCTGAATAAGAAAATATTCGAAATTCAAACCTGATATATTTTCAATAGATTTTTCTCTACATTTACATTTTTTATGTCTTATATGAGTACGAACGAACCATAAGAACAAAATATGGTATATTTTGTACTTTTTTAAACTCATAGAGGTATTATTATGTTTAAGTCTGGCTAATCCAGGCTATTTTTAGTCCTATTTTAAATTTTTAAAAATGCTGACACTGGCAATAGCTAAACAAATGTTATAGAGTATATATTTTTTCTGTAAGAAAACTCTCTATATTTTTCTTTAATCTTGAGAAAAAATAGTCTGGGGTCTGCCTAGTCTTTTAAACTTTAAAGTCTTATTTTTACTTTTATTAAGGATATATTTTCTTGTTAATTTATCAATTAAGATATTTTTTCAAAATCTCATCCTTTTTCAGATAAATTTTAATAATTTCAGATATGTTAATGAAACATGAATAAATATATGTTGTTTCTGAAAGTATTTGGTATAAAAAAATTTGCTATAATAATTTCCCTAAAAAATTCATAAAAGTTGTCAGCTGCATCTGAACAAATCACGACACAATGGAAAATTTTAATTAGCATTATATTATAAATGGAATTTTCAAATGGTTGAGTTCTATCATAAAATAGGTACTGACGTAAAGTTTAGATGTTAGGCTTTAATAATATGCACCCACTCTTAAAATAAGGCCAGTATAAGTCATCGAAAATGGCGACCGAATAAACTTCTTTAAGCTTGAGTTATTCCCAGCTGTCTTATATATTAATCCATAATTTTAGCATATCTAAATTTAATTCCAGCAAGTATTATACCTTTTAGGTAAAAAAATATTATACTCATTCAATTTTATCTATTTCTCCAAATACTTTTTGTTTGCTGGCCTGTTTAAGGTTGTCGAATTTGTAGTTGAAATTTTCGACTCCATACAAAAAAGTATTGTGTGAATTGAAAATTATAAAGAAATAAAATTCTGATTATGTATTTTTATAATCCAATTTTTATTTATGATAAATTCAGTGGTAAAATTTTTTAAAAGCAAATTCGACTTACTGTCGATTTCGACTACGACAACCGTAATAATAATAAGGGCTACTTTATTTATATGAGACATAGTTGCCTGATTATTTAAAAATGGATCAATCTGGCAACTCTGGCTCATTCATGAATTGAAATTATTAAAAAAAAAATGCGTTCAAAAAGCATTTGAAACATAAAAAACGAAATTCTGTTATAACATTTTTCTTTATAGTCTAAGAAATCTAAGCTACACTTTTTTGAAATCTCTTAAGAATTAAATACACTAATGTTATTTATTGCATTTATTGATAGCTAAGACTTAAGACACAAACTTGATAATGTGTTTGATAAAAAAAAAATCTAAATACACTAAATAACAAAATATTTGACTTATTTATCTTGCAAATAAATTTCATTTTGTCAAATTTTGTTAACAAGCCGTGTAAAACAAAAGACTTAAGACACATACTTTGCCAATATAATTGACAAAATATCAAAGCAACTTCTTACAATTCCTTAAGAAAAAATACCACAACACTAATGACTCATTTTTGAATTGAAAAGCAGAAAATTTTTAAACTTGTTTCATATTTTAACAAGTTTTTCCTAAATGGTGTTGATTTTAAACTTTTCGAAAAAAACACGGAAATTTTTTGTTTGTTTAACTTTTAATTGGCCATAGGTTTAATACATTTTGTTACCAACAGCCAACACTAACAATATTATACTGCTTTTTGTAACTTGAAAAAAGTATTAACAATAAAAAAACTGGCCAATTAACGGTAGTCTACAATACCAACTACCACTAGCAACACAACTATTAACTAAAACTCAACAAATGCATTAAAAAAATACACACAAACTGCAAAAAACGTGAGACCAACAAAAACATACAACAAAAAAAATTACAACGAACTTTCAAAATACTGCATGATTTACAGATTAATCTTTTACTTATTTTTATTTTAAACTTTAACAAAATAGAGGCTAACATTAAATAAATGCTATAATATTGCAAAAAAAAAAAAAATACAAACAAATATTACCAACTCGCCCACCAATAAAAAAAACAAAAACTAAAAACCAATACGAATTGGGGAGGTTTTCAAAATTAAACCATACAAAATAATAAAACTTATGTCATGTTTATTTTAAAGAGTTAAGTCTGCTTATTTTTTAAATGAATTTATGTATATCACCACAAACGGCATTGAAAAAAACTTGATTTTTTAACAAAAAATAAATGGCAAACAATTTTTTTTTTTCTGAAATTTCAGCTGATATTTTAATTAAATTTTATCTGGTTTATTATATACAAGTTTAAATATTAATTTATAATCTTAATTTTTAATTTTTTGTTTTATTTTTATTAATTGCTTTATTGGCTTTACAATCCGTTTTAATTACTTTTCTTTCAATTGATTTTAATATAATTTTCAGTTATAAATCCCATCAGACCAAGCCTTCTCTTTTTTTGTTAAAATTTAGTTTATTTGCCTTTCAAACCAGTTTTTTTATACATAAATAATAGTACAATACAAAAAGCCCACTCTTGTATAATAAAAAAAAAATATATATCAAGTTTTATTACATTTTAATACTGCATAAATAAAGTACAATTTATTAATATAACATACATATAACTAAATACATAAGTAAACACACGTTGCCAAATGTACAACCTTTATTTTCAAATTAGATAATAGGGAATAAAATAGATTACACAAAACGTTTCTTAATCAGTTTTAGGTTTTGTACCCAATAACAAAGTTAACATAAACTAGTAAAAATATTAAATTCGGGCATGTCTACTAAATGGTACCCTACAACAAGTAGATCCAAAATCCGGCAAGGGTATTGATGTTATTTTTATGAACAGGGTGGAAAATAAGATAATAAATCTAAACAATATTGCCGTAGAAGTTTATTTTAGCAAATTCTGGAACGGTGGATTTATTTGCGCATTAGGTCTAAATATGGTTGGATTTTCTTTAAATTTGTATTTATTATTTACGGTCAAACTGTTTAGACATCACTTAAATCCAATTCAGAAAGCACATTGAATAGCGTTCGTCCAATAGAAACTTACGAGGGCGGCTCAATATGTAGGTGACTTTTCGAGCTTCCCTCGTAGTTATATGAAATGCAACACTGCACCCATAGACTACTGTCAAATTTTGAGCAAGATCCGGCATTTAGTTTGCGTTTAACAGCTGTACAAAACAAACAAACTCGTGGATTTTTTTAAAATGGAAAAAAGTGAATTTCGAGTATTTATTAAACATTATTTTTTGCGAAAAAACCCCGTTAATCAAACCAAAAAAAAGCTTGATAAATACTATGGGGATTTTGCACCATCAATTTAAATGGTAAAACAGTGGTTTACTGACTTTCGTTGTGGTCGCACAAGTACAAATGACGCCAATTGAGGTCAATACACCGGAAAATGTCGAAAAAAATCCACGATATGGTGTTGGCCGATCAAAGAGTAAAAGTGCGTGTGGTTTCGATTTTAAATGATCAGCTGGATTTAAGAATGCTGTCTGCAATATGGGTGCCGCGTTTGCTGTCAATTGACCATAATGCACGGGTGCACACGTGTGTAGTCTCAATGGCAAAATTCCATGAATTGGGCTACGAATTGGTACCTCATCCGCCATATTAACCGGATTTAGTCCCCAGTGACTATTTCCTATTTACAAACCTTAAGAAATGGCTCGGTAGAAAGAGATTCAGCTCCAACGATGAAATTATTGATCAAACAAATGCCTATTTTATGGACCACGAAAAATCATATTTCCTGGAAGGGATACAATAATTTTTTTTTTTTGCAAAAAAAACTGTGTTTCATTCAAAAAGCCATGGACTTATTGATCCGCCCTCGTATTTACACCAAGTTTCATTCAAATATCTTTATATTTGAGACCTGCAGTTTGATTATAAGTTTAACATGGATACACGAACAGATGGACAAACTGACATCGTTAAATCGGAATGTAATTGTAAGTCGGTCGACTGGCATACTATAAAGTGGGTCTAAGTCTAATATTTTTGGTAGTTACACACATCGTTTAATGCAAAATAAATGTATATCTTTTATCAATAAGAAGACAGAAAGCAGTTTGTGAAAAAAAATCAAGTTAATTCTACTGCATTTGAATTCTGAGACTTTTTAAAGAATCATTCCCTAGAATCTTAGGTGTTATGCGAAGGAATCTGACGATGCTTAAAAAATAAATTGTTTTCAGACATATTCAGTGGAAGTAAACCCATAAGGGTAAAACAGATAAACGCAGTGTAGACCGCAGTGTAACATTTTGTATATAAAGCTGATTTTTTTTATTTTCTTTATTTGTCACTGTCGAACAATTAGAATATTTTCCAAATAAATTAAAATAAGAAAATCTTAATAAGGTTGTACAGGTCTTGCGAACTGTTTACTGACACTTTCACTATCTGGCTTGGACTTTAGAACTTGCTTTCTATTAAAATAAAAGCTTTAAGGATCTGCCAGTATTCTATTTTCAAAATGTCCCAATCTGTCTTATGCAAAAAAAAATCATATTACAATAGAACTTAAGTCGACTTAAGAAAATTGCCCAAGACATTTCTGTCAATTAAACTCTTGAAAACGTATATTCTTTTCAGGTCCTCACCTAGCAACTTGTAAGGATTTTTTTCTCTGTTTTTGCAATTAATTATGCAAATAAGCGAATTATTAAAACAACTTGTTCCTAAACTTTTTGAAAATATTTTGACAAATGAACTTTAGTCAATTTGGTGACGAAATTCCATGCTATTTTTTTTTTCATTTAAAATTTGATCAGTTTTTTCAAGTGATTTTTTACTCAGAAACAAAATGTACGTTTTAAAATTTCTTTTCATCTGGTTATTTTGGAGCTTTTAGCTTTTCTAAAACTTCGCATTCTGATGAGTTTTTTTTCAGATATAAATACATTTAGCAAACTAGCTTAAATATTTAATTTTTCTAATTTTTGTAAATTTAGGGAGCTTGAAAACTCTTTATGAAAAAACAAAAATATTTTTTTTCAAATTTGTCACTATTGAGTGTTCAATAGTTAATAGATCCTACTGAACTCTTCCAGTTCTTTTTTCTGCGATTTTGACATAATAATATAGAGTCTCTTATATTTTATATTTTTTTAACCGGTTTTTGTGGCAGAGTTATACTTTATATAAAATCAATAATTTTTCACGATAATGAATTCCACGTGAAAATTTAGTTCAATTTGTTTTCACGCAAATTTAATATAAAATGATTTAATTTTTTAGTGAAAAAGTGACATTTTGAGTTTATTGCAATTGTTTCTTTCTTGTACATTAAAAAATTATCGTATTATAATTAAAATAAAAATCAACTGTATGTTAGCATAAATAGCTTTTTCCGTTGATTTGTGAGTTAAATAGATATATTTATAATTGACACTTACAAGGGCATAAAGAATGCTGATGAAAGTCGTAGCGGACTAGAAAATGCATTCCATTCAGATTGTGTCTAATAACTTTTTCTTTGTATTCTTCATGATTACTAAATAAAAATAAAGAAAAAATTTTTTATAAGGAAAAAAATTTTCTATGATCTCGAACCAGACTAAAAATACATTTTCATACAAAATTATTAATTATTTCCGAAAAGATTTAAAAAATTTTAAAGAATTTCATTATATTTAAGTTAGTGTTTCTACTAAGCTTTTTTTTGCCATTTTTCAGGCCCTTCAGGACTGTTTCTTAAATCATGTCCTTAAATTCTTAATATAACGTACCTAATTTTCAAACTAGTTTTTCAACTAGTTCCAAAGTAGGAGTTCAAAGACGATTGCCCCATAGCTATAATATATTTATGTTAATTTCTACACTTATTCTACACAGTAGAACTCATACTAAATATCTTGTTCAAATAAACTAGTGCATACACAGAGAAAACAGTTTCATTGTGGCAACCGAATTTTTTGACAGCCCCATGGTTCTGTTGCATCCACCGACATTTTTTTTTTTTTGTACAACGGAATATAGTTTGGCACATTCTATTTCAATTCACCCGGAAATAAATTAGATTGGGAAAGCCAAATAAATCCTCAACCAATCGGTTGGTAAGAAATTCGGTTGTAACAATGAAACTGTATTATCTATGTAACTAGTTCTAAACTAGAATTTTTTGCTATTAGGTTTAAACTTATATCGATGGGATCAAAGAATAAAGATTTAAATTTTAAAAAATGAAAAAATGGGATTAAAATTTTTTCAAAATTTATATGTCCACAACACAAATGTGTCCCTTTATAGTATCTCCTTCATAACATAACCAAGTTTCTTTAAGATCCCATCTCAGGCTACCTTCGTCGTAAATCAAAACTTTAAGAAAGTTTTGTTGGTAATAAGAAATGGATTTTATTACTGCCAGAATATTGCTAAACAACAACTAAAGAGTTAAAATACTCAAATTTAATTTAAATTTAGTGTTTATGGGTAGTATTTAAGCTTTGCTAAATTAATGTTTAAAAATAATTAATTTTAACTTTCAAACGAAATTTCTCTAGCTGCAAAAACAGGCCACTACTATATTTTACACGCTGATTGCCCATACCTGTCTTACATGGTATTTTTTACTTTATTTTTTTGTATAAACAATTCGTTACAATTGTTATTTTTCAACGTATTAATGTATTAACAACTATCTTGTGGTTTGACCTTCTTTTATATACGAGAAAACATACAAACACCTCAATACGCAAACATGTGGGTTTTTGTTAAGCAAAATATAAAATCAAAATGTATCAATGGTTTAGTGGGGGAATATAAGTAGTGGCAGTAAATTGAATACTCAGATACATATGAAAACACCCACTTAAATTTAACAATTCTTTTTTTTTTTTTTTAATTATAATGAAATAATTTCTTGTGTTTTATAAGACTAACTTATATAAAAAAAAATATTATAAACTTATGAAATACAAAAACAATTTGATTTCTTTTTAGAAAAACCTACGCAATTTTTTAATTAAACTATATTATCAACATGATTACCTTTAAAAGGCGTCAAGTTTCTTAAGCAAATATTTAATTTGTATTAACAATCAATATGATTCATAGTAATTTTTTTTAAATATTTTTTATCATAGGTATTCAATGAAAATTTTGATTCAATTCAATAAAATTATTATATAAATTAACCCTTCTTCAGTGGTCTTACAGCACATTATAATTATATAACGAACCGACTTTACTGCTCTGCAAACAAACAAACAACAAAATAAAAAAAGTTCTAAAAGTACAATATAAAAAGGGTTTTGTAAACATTAAATACCAGTAGTTAGTTTGGTTGATTCCTAGACCTGTCAGCTGTATTTACTCATCCTGACACTTATAAGAGGCATCGTTTGCTTTCAAAAGGAATTTGCATGTTAACAATCATCGTCATCATTCTCTTTTCTATGCAATGTAATTTGATAATTGTGGTTGTTGCCTGGTATCTGTGTTGCGTAAGTATGTTCGGACTATTCAACGCAACAAATATTCCTTCAATATCATCAAAGGCATCTTCATCATCATCATTAAATAAAATTGTTAACTCTTTTGTTGTAAAAGAATAGTTTGTTTTTTTTCATTATTGTTGTTACTGGCTGCGTTGTTTATGGCTAGTAACTATTTGTTAAATTTGCTGGTCTTTCTTTTTTTTTTTTTATTTGTGCAGTTTGCATATTTTACTCTGTGGTTTAAACAATTTTCTAGGCAAAAGGACAATAATTGTTATTTGGTAACCACAGAAAACTACAGACATACTCGTATAATCGTATAGGATCTTTGTCTCTTTACTATGTGATTTGGTTTACACTCAGGAATTTTAATATATAATTGTGGTTTGTGTCGCAACCAGTCAATATTATAATTGCATATAAATCAATTAGGGTTCGTGTTTGTTGAGAATAAATCTTAAAGAAGAAATTACAATTTAATTAAAAAGTTACAAACATTTAAATAGCAGTATTTACAAAAATGAAAAGAAAAACTTAAAACTTTTTGGATTTCGTTAATTTTAGTGTAAACAAAACAAAAGACTTAAGTTACAAATCTTAACAAATATAATACAGCATATATTAATTGACACAATTTAAAATTGAATATTTCTATTTAAATAACATTTATGGATTTTAAATTATACTTTATAGATTTTAAATTATACTTTATGGATTTTAAATTATACTTACTGGAGCTTTTTAGTACACTAAAATTTTGCCTAATTTTAGGCTTATTTAAATTTTAAGGAATAAATTTAAGTGATTATAATACGATTAGGTTTTAAATAGTTAGTTTTTTTTTTTTTTTTTTTTGCTTCAATATTGTTATTTTTTTATATTTTTAACATATGTTTATAATCAACATCAAACTAACCTATTTTCTTATATTTTCTTTGCAGGTATGTACTTGAAACAAACAGTTGAAATATCCCAAAATATATTACAAGTTATTGTAAGTAAGAAATTTTAACTTGTATATGCACTCAAAGTCAAATTAGACTAAATATGACTGTAGAGAATTTTGTTATAGAAATTTTAGGGAAAGGAAAAATTTTTTTAAATGTAAATTTAATGTCAATAAAAAAAGCCTACTTTTATAATAAAAAACCTTCTAGTAGGTTAAGCCTCCAATTGTATAATTAGTCAAATTATTTAAATTGTACACACATTCATTTTTAAGCCTCACAAATCTTAAAAATAAAAAAGTACGGGGGCCAATAGTTGGCATTGTGTATAAGCCATAATACTAACTTATTAGTACTAAATGTAAAATTAAATTCTTTTAATTTTCGTTGGCAAACACTAACCTTTAATACCGTTACTGATTCAAAGCCTTTTTTAAAATAACTTGAGCACTTTCATTTACACGAAACAGCAAACATTTATATTTATAAATTTAATAGACGCAGAGGATTTACTAAGTTTATGTGTAAATTGACCAAAGTACTTTTTTGTTTTCTTTAATTAAAATGTTTCTATATGAACAACTTTTTGCTACAAATTGTATGTCATAAACAGAAATCATCCGGCAGCCCTTTACAGGATTTGGCAAGTTTATGTCAGAGATGTTGCCATGTACCTGTGTAAATTGTTTAAAACCGTTGTAAAGATTTTATCTAAAGTGCTCAGGAAAATATTAATGCTGTTGCTTCCTTTGGAAAGGGAATAGAGGGGAGATAAAAAGTGGTGAAAGATGAAGGCAGTCACAAGGGAGTTCAAGGGCTTGTTAAAAGCTTCACAAATAAAAATTTATATTTTAGCTTTTATTCGCCAGCTATTGTTGTCGCATATACGCATAAAAATGGGTTAACATATTGACAGTCCCTTAAGTTGCCAAAAAATAACTACTGTTGACCTTAAAATACTACTTACGAGAGAAATAACCTAACGCTATGATTGTTAAATATCATTATTTAATCAAAATAACCACATGAAATGTCTACCATCCCTGCTTTTAACATACAAACGTCAAAAAATAGCAAAAAAAATAATTTTAAAAATTTTCATGTTGCAAAAATATGCAAATATGCTTAAAGATTTTAATTAACTTTTTTAAATATTCCTAAAGTCTTGCCTATACAAAATAATTAGAAAAAAATATAAATGTTATTGTTTCAGGGTTGCCGTATATAGTTTTTAAAAATCAATTTTTGACTTTTTTCATAGTATTGTTTCGGAAAACTATTAAAATATAGAAAGAAAAGAGGTTTTATAAAAATTGTGTGCTAATTTGAATAAGGATGTATGGAAAATTTTTTTGGATGAGGAAATATTGAAAAAATTTCCGAAAGTGTAATAACTTTAATATACACATAATATGATACTATGCTAGTTAAACAAGCGAAAAAGTTTCAAAAATTGAGCAACCAGTGTTGCAAGATTATTAAAAAAAAAAAAAATTATCAAAAATCGTGAAAGGCAGTAAGATAAAAAAGGGTAGTAATATAAACATTTGAGCATTATAATACTTTTGTTATTTAGCAGTAAATCTTAACCCGTTAAGTGTACACAAATCGTTAACATTTGAACTTCTTTAATTCTATATGTATTTTATATCACCAACAGAGGGCGCGATAAATAATACTTATTGAAAACCCTTACGCCTTTCTACTAAATTTCGTTAAAAATAAATCCCTTAGGATTGATGAGTGGTATAAAGTAGGTTAAATGATATAAATTTAACTGCAAAAATAACTGTCTTTTAAAAACTTTAAAAGAAAATTTTAACTGCAAGCAAATACAAGGCCTGTTCGTTTACTTACTCCAAATTACTACATTTACAACAACTGGAATATTTCAATACAAAAAGTAAACAAAACATTCAATTGTAGCAAAAGTAGTAACACTGACAGAAATTCCGTTATTTTTTTTTTTTTAATTTAACTAATTTTTTTCGGATTTTTTTTTTAAACTGTAAAACTGTAACCGTAAAAATAACGTCAGTACACTTTTTGGAAATCTCACAAAACTAAAAAGTATTACAAGATTTAAAGTAATTAAAAATATTTGTTAAAATTTGAATTCGATTTCTAACAATTTTTTTGTTTCAAATATTTCTAAATTGTTATTTTTCATATAAAAATTCTTTCAAAAAGAATTAAAGGAACCAAAAATAACAAATATTTTTTTATATTTACAAATTTCATTGTTGGTGCCTTTTTAAAAAATGTTTTATTTACAAAAATATTCTATGAAAGATGTTTAATATTACAAACAGAATTCAATATATAGTAATATTTTAATGTTTATAGTTATAAATTTGTTAATTATTTTGTTATTTAAAACTTTATCTGTGTCTAATAATAGAGAACAGATACTTTAGATATTTGCACATGCCACTAAAACTATTTAATTTTCAACTCGTATTTTTTTATTATGTTACACACGTATCTTTAAATTAAAAAGAAAACTTATTACACTATTTTTTTCATTTCATATTTGTTTTTTGTGTTTTACTACAAAAGTTTGTTGTTTAAGTCTTTTGTTTCGTTCAAGTACTATCCTACAAAAACATAAAAATGAAACGTATATGACTCTCATTATTTTATATTACATTAATGTTTAAATACCTATTAAATTTTTAATTTATGGTTAAAATATTACATATTGTTTAGAGTTTTTTTTTTTTCTTTTTTCAACTATAAATTAAAAACAAACATAAATTAGCTATTTAAAAAAAGTATATGTACATTTTATTGTTTTTCTTAGCAACAAAGTGCAAATAAATGTGTTATAATAGTCCTTTATATACCAGCTTCTTTGTTAAACATACATATGTACCTATGGCTATGACCATTAACAATATATCAGCTCAGTATGTCGTTCGGTTTGTCTGTCTGTAGCACTGTCTATGAATATATTTATGTTTGCTTATGTTACGATGACTTGTAACATGAATGAAACTACCACTAAATAAATAAATTGCTTAATAAATGAACACAAAAAAAAGAAATCACCACAACTTGACTTCTAGTAAAAATAGCAAACAAGAACACTCAATAAATATATCTTCAATACATGAATAATTTTCATACAACTATGTGATACCTTTAAATAAATACAAAACAACAAAAACTAAAACTACTTCAACATGAAAACATATGAGCAAACAAGGTGGTCGATTGTTGATAATTCCCTTTGAAATGATTTCCAATATCCCTATAGACTGTAAACTACAATAACAAAATCGACCAAGAAAACGTCCTACAAATGCATATTGTTGGCTAAAAATATACAACAGTCTATAAATTGTTAACAAGTCTTAAACATAATTTAAATAAACACGAAAAAGCAACAATTCTCCATTTGCAATGATTAAATTCCTGGAGTTTTTTTTTTTATTTATCAGAATTTCATTGAATGATTTAACATTGATTTTTTAATTGGATTAAAAAACTATTAAAAAAATAAAAAATTTATGCTGTTTAAACAAAAACAGATTCTTCTTTTTTTAAGATTTCTTTTTTTCTAGATTTTTTTTTAGTTTATGTCCCTTAAGGCTATTTTTATCGATAATTAACACCTTGCACTTCATGCTGTGACAACGTTGTTGTTTTTTATAATCATGAACGTGGCATATTATTTTATTACCTGATTTTATTATTTTTTGTTTTATTTTTAAGTTAATTTTTTTTTTTTTTTTTGAAATCTGGTTATTATTGTAACTTATATGTTGTATTTTTTTTTTTTTTTATATTAATGATATTGATTTTATTTAAGGATTGTTATTGATCTTATTAAAAATAACCTTGGAGATAAGGAAATAATACATTTTAAGAGACTACACTGGAAATCTCCCTCAAAACTTTATGAAATTTGAATTTGGGATAGAAAAAATCACAATTAGGGATTGCTCTCAGTACCGTTGTTAAAAAATCTTATTTCCAAATATTTTAGTGTAACTGCTTATTGAGGTATAATTTCAAGTTTTCTTTATTTGAAAAGTCTAAGTTTGCCTCTTATGTTTTGGTTAGTAGACTTAACAGACTTATGGAGGTTTCACTATTCTAACCTTATATCTACATTCATCTGGCACAGAAATACTTTACGCATCGATATAATTTTGCATAGTGAAATTTTAAAAATATTTTTTCCCACTCCCCAATTTATAACAAGAAAATTGTATAAAGTTGTTGTTATATTTGTCAAATTATCGATTTTACTGTACTAACTTAATTTTTTTTTATATATCCAAATTTGCTGTTTATAGTCTCATTTCTATATAATCTATGGCAAAATTGTTTAACTAAAATTTGCAAAGAATTAGACACAAAATTATCATTTCAGATGATAAAAAAAAATGCCAAAATATGAAAATTTTGGGTATTCCACGTAAAAGGTTGTAATCATATATTATTATATATATTACCATATACATATATAAATTTAATATCACATAAAATCTTACCTGATCCGAAAAAAGACACACATAAGCTGATGGCATTATATCTCATAGTATTTAATCTGATATAATTTGATAAGAAAAATTTTTTGATCAAAATTTGATCAAATTATATAAAATTTGATACAATTTTATGTAATTTATTAAAAAAAATTCAAAAAATTGTTTTGGAACTAGTAGATTTTTTTAATCCATTTAAGTACTACTGTTTGCCCTTACAATAAATTTTTGAACATCCATACTGGGAGCACAAACCCCTTTGGCTCTATGCGAGTTCAAAAAAAAGGCGGGTAAACGAACAACAACAAACCATCATCATTATTATCATTATTGTTAATAATAAAAAATACTTTGTTCTTATCATTTGATGTGAGCTAACGACTGATTTTTTGAAATTTCTACGATAAAGGAAAAAGTCTTCCAAATGACATCCTGCACAAAAAAACCTGTGTTGCCTTACGTGTGTTCTAATTTTACCTTTAAGGAGTAAAGGTAAATTTTTAAATCGTTGTCATCTGGTACTACGGCAATCGCGGGCTTTAGCCCGGGCAAAACTTTTAATCCTCTTTTAAAAATATATTTTTAGAGTAAATGTATTTATTACAAAATACGGTCCATGAAAAGTTACAACAGCACTTATAGTTTTTTTAATTTTAGGACCATGTACAAAAGGTACTACTATGATTCATCGAAAATATGTTAACTCGCTCAATTAGGTTTCCACAAAATTTGTGGCAATTAGAATTCGTGCACAAAAGTATTTAACATTTGAAGTTAAAAGAAATTTCTTCCGATATTAAATAATTTAAGCTTTATTAAATATTTAAATTTACCTTTAAAGTTTAAGTAGTTTTATTGCATTAAATAAATCTCAACGTATTCAAAGTCATAATCTTGTGCATGTTAAATTCTAATGTCAAGTTCATAACTTTTCGTTATAAAAATAAAACAATTGGTTTTTATTTTAGATTTTCTCACAGTTCAAAAACAGCGGGCATATGAACAACAACAAACCATCATCATTATTATCATTATTGTTATTAATAAAAAAAACACTTTGTTCTTAACATTGAAAGGGAAAAACCCAGACTTGAATAAAAAATAATGATAAACTAAACTCTACTTAGAAAAAAAAATTTTCTTTGGTTTACAAAACCAGCATTATATTTTCTTTATAATTTAAAAGGTATTCAACAAGTGAAATGAAAAAAGTTTCAAAACAAACTATAATATTTTTATGTTACAACTTTAACCACTATATAATTATATTACACTCACCAAAAAAAAGTCTGTAATGGCAACTGAAAATTTTGCTGTTATTACGGGAAATTCTGCTAATTTGAGCCCATCGGTATTTTTTGCTAATCTTAGCAACACATGTCTGCTGACGTGTAGTACAATGAAATTAGTAGAAAAATTAGTAGCCGCTACTAAATTTTAGTAGACTTTTTGTAAAGTGAAATTTAAAATCTGTTTGCTAAGATCAACAAAAAAAAATTACTAAATATTATTAATATTAGGAAAAAGCTTTCAATTCATCAAAAATTTTGATTATATTTTTTAAAAAAACGAATTAATCATTTTGTTTTAATTTGGTAATTTCTGTTTTGAAAAATATTTTGGTCAATTTTTTTTTACTTTTAAGGTTAAATTTTAATTGTTTTTAGGGTGGATTTTTAGAACTAAAAAACCTTTTTAGTGCTATTTTAAGTAGATGTCCCCTTTTAAGACATGAATCGGTATCTTCACTTTGGATCCCTTTTTAAATATATGTAACATTTTAAGGAAATTTAAGTTTGTAGGTGTAAGTTTTAATTAGAAATAACTTTTCCTTCAATATCCACATTTTTAAAATTAGTAAAATTTTTTGCTAATTTTAGCAAATCGGTTTTCAAAAATTTGTAAAATGATTTCTGAAATTAGCAACAAAAGTTTGTAAATATTCTGTAAAAATTCTGTAATTTGTAAAATGTAAATAGCAAAAAGATTTTCTAAATAATAATTTTTTACTAAAAATCAGTACCAAAATAGTAGAGTGGGATTGAAAACCGTTTACATATTTTTCTACTAACTTTTTTTTCTGAGTGCAGAAAAAACTAAAAAAAAGAACAAGTATAATTTTCAAATGTTTCTTTTTAATTCATTTTTAAATCTATATTCTTTATTTTTTTATTTCACAAAACTATGGAATAGCATTATTATTATAAATAAAAGTGTTGAAGAATTTTTGTGTTGATCATTTTCTGGTGGCCCATCTTCATAATGTTCATCGGCATCATTAATATTATATCAACAACAATAAGATTTGAAAAAGGTGGAAAAAAAATATATAAATTTGAAATGAGAAAAAAAACACTGAAACTTAAGTTTAAACTTTAGCAAGGAAGGTATCTCAATAAATACACCTGGATTTCAGTGGAAAAAAGAGAACTTAAGGAAAGTAAAATTTTGGATAAAAATTTTATAAATAAATTTATTTGTTTTTTACAAAATTTCTTTTACAGAAATTTCTTCTGCCTAATAACCACAGCATTCCTTAAATTTTTACCATTTTCCCATATCGGTTATGCGCACCCTGGAATACCTTCCTGTTAAGCAATTTACCAGAATAACAACTCGTCTGCTGCAGTTTTTATTCATCTGTTTCTACTACTTTTAACATTAACATTATTATCGTATAGACAGCTCTGGTTGTTAGTTACTTCTAACTTCTGCCACATGTTGCTTTTACACAGCAAAACAGAAAAAGTACAACAACAGAAAATCTGAAAAACAGCACGTTGTAAAAATTGCAGTTTATTGACTTTTTCAAATAACAACACAGAAATGAAGTCAGCTAAACCTCATGAGACTTTTTATTATTATTATTGTGATGGTACATAGTTATTTAAGGTTTTTCTTATGTCCGTCTGTGTGGTTGCCGTTGTTGATTTCTTTTGATGGATATATCTCTTGCTTTGCTTAATTTTTTTTCTTTTCATATTCTTTTCCATTCTTTTTTCTATTTTAGCTTACAGTTTGTTGTGGAAGGTTAATAGGAAAACGTAATACTAAAAATAGTTTGAATTTTTCTTTGTTTTGTTTTGATTAAGAGAGAAGAATAAATATGGTAGCCACTGGCCAGTATTTTTTTTTTTTTTATAAGTTCGTTAAATTTGAAAAAGTTTTTAAGTTTGTTTTTTAAAACTTTTGTTAAAACTAAACAGTTTTTTTATATATATAAGCAGTATATAATACAAAGACTTTAAAAAATATTTTTATTTTGTTAGAATATTAAAATAAGATATTGTTGTTTAAGCCTTTTGGTTTGTTTGCTTGAATTAAAAATACGTATTTAAAATATTGATGTAGTCAAACACAAACTTTTTAAAAAGTTTACACAAAAAAATGGTCGCAATTTGAAGTTCAGACGAAATACTGGGCTCCCGTAGAAATCACGCACTAATATACTTATTTTTTAAACTGATGCAAGTCTCATATAATTAATATAAATTTTACTTACGCTCGGATAAGAATCACGCGAATTTCGCGTCCCCTGGCAACCTCTATTTTATTTCACTAAACTAAAGTTTGTTGCTTGAGCCTTTTGCACTTGAGTTGCTTTAAAAATTTCTAAATATATAAAAATAATAAAATATGAAAATACAAAAATATAAAAATATAAAAATCTAAAAATTTAAAAATACAAAAAAATATAAAATCCAAAAATATTAAAACAAAAAAATAAAACAATATAAAAATATAAAAGTATAAAAATATAAATAATTTAAAATATTAAAATATAAAAATTTAAAAATGAAAAAAAATATAAAAAACAAAAATATTAAAACATAAAAATAAAATAATATAAAAATACATAAATACAAAAATATAAAAGCATAAAAATATAAATATATAAAAATACAAAAATACAAAAATCTAAAAATTGAAAAATACAAAAAATATATAAAATCCAAAAATATTAAAACAAAAAAATATAACAATATAAAAATAAAAAATGCAAAAATGCAAAAATATAAAAGTATAAAAATATAAATAATTAAAAATTTAAAAATACAAAAAAAAAATATAAAATACAAAATTAAATTAAAACAATAAAATATAAATATATAAATACAAAAATATAAAAGTATAAATATAAGTAATTAAAAATATAAAAATATAAAAATATAAAAATCTAAAGATTTAAAAATACAAAAAAAAAATATATAATATACAAAACTATTAAAACATAAAAATAAAACAATATAAAAACATATAAATACAAAAATATAAAAGTATAAAAATACATATATAATTATAAATATAAAAATTTAAAAATAAAAAAAAATATAAAAAACAAAAATATAAAAATCTAAATATACAAAAAAAAAATATAAAATACAAAAATATTAAAACATAAAAATAAAATAATACAAAAATATATAAAACCGAAAATTCAAAAATACAAAAATATAAAAGTATAAAAATATAAAAATCTAAAAATTTAAAAATATAAAAATACAAAAAAGTATAGAATACAAAAATTTTAAAACATAAAAATAAAACAGTATAAAAAAATATAAATACAAAAATGCAAAAATAGAAAAAAACTAAAGCATAAAAAAATAAAAATAATAAAATATAAAAATATAAAAAATATATAAAAGTATGAAAAAATACATAAATATACAATAAAATATAAACTAATAAATAAAAAAAAAATAAACATAAAAAAATTAAAATATAAAAATAAAAATATAGTAATAAAAAATAATAAAATATAAAAAATAGAAGAGTAAAAATTTTAAAATAAAGCAAGCTTGGGTGCGTTTTTTTTTGTTAATATTCAATCGAATCGAAATTTTCTTAAAAAATCAATAATTTTGCAAACAAATTTGGAATCAGGTAACCAAAATCTTACAATAACAACTAATTTTATATCAGTGTTATTTTCCAACACAGTTGGATGCTAAAAACCTATTTCTTATATCATTTACACTCCCACAACTTTGTGTTAATTCAAGAATTATGAAACAAGCTTCCCCTAAAAAGGAAACACATATCATATAAAATGCTAATTTTGTAAACTATCAAACTAAATTATTATATAAAAACAAAATTTGCATAAACACTAGCATACACTTTAAATTACTGTGCGTTTCTTGGCAAAAATAAGAAATGAGTCATAACTCTATTATAGACAATGTTATGCATAATGGTTAACCATTAACGACACATAACGTATACACAAGACAAGTCAAAAGCCAAGAAAGGGTTTCTTAAAGTACACAATATTTCATAATAGTTAGTTGGGTAAAATTGATTTTAATTCAATCAATGCACAAATAATTGTTCATGTTAATGGTTTCGTGCAGTTGCTGTTGTTGTTATTTCTTTTTGGTTTTTTAAAACCAAAAAAACCACAGACATATAATCATTATAACACACAACTATGCATGTAGTCATAAATAATAAAAGAAGAAAGAATAAAAAAAAAATGAGAAAAAATATTGTGGTTAAAAAGAACAATTTCTTATTCTTTTGTTTTAACTCGCTTACTCTTATGTAGTGTTCCTTAAATATGTTTATATATATGTTTTTTATTTTGGATTTCCGGCGGAAAAAAAACAGATACAAAGAAGAAAAAGCATTTACAATTGTATATTTGAATTGCATGCATTTACATTGTACATACAAATTAGAAGTACATATTAACATTGGCGACAGCAACATGAAATACCTAAACAATTGTTAAAAAAAAAAAATAATTTCCATTATTTTGGTTGGATTGTTTTCAGTTCTTAAGTATTCTTTAAGAATTATTTTTATGGTGAAGGAATAAAAAAGTAATATAAACATAAACATGTATTTCCGTTATGTTTAACTTATTTAGGTTTGAATTTTTTAAGTAATATTGTCAAAAGGGTGGAAATTATTATTTAAGAAATAAAAAATAAAATAAATATGTATGTTC
The DNA here is from genome assembly GCA_949748255.1 of Eustalomyia histrio. Classification (NCBI taxonomy): domain Eukaryota; kingdom Metazoa; phylum Arthropoda; class Insecta; order Diptera; family Anthomyiidae; genus Eustalomyia; species Eustalomyia histrio. The sequence goes on from OX456526.1 coordinate 77,325,972, forward strand.
ATTATATTTATAGTACAATAACTTATTCAAACACTTTCTAGGCCTTTTAGTTAACCATTTACGGTCGGATTTTGAGATTTATATTGAAACTCATTTATTATTAAAATGTTTTGTTAAATATGAAATTTATTGATAAAATCTTGTTTCAGATATCGAAGTTCTAAGAATTCAACTTTCCTTTTCACAATTTTACTATCTCTCATAAAATTTAGGATCCATCATGAATATAATTGATTGATTTTTATGTGTGGTGGGTATCACATGAAGAATGTGTGTGGTTTTTCCTTCATTAAATTATGGCTCTTTTGTTGACAAAGACGTTATTGTACTGATTAGTGATTACAAATATTTTTCTTTTATGTTATACAAAAATTAAAGTAGTACCATACATGGGACTAATAAATTAAGTGATATAATCAAAGATTTAATTACCATTGCATTGATATGAATTGTAATGAAATTATTTTCATTAGCATTTTTTTCTTACTTAACAAATTAGTTTTAAATTAGTTTTGAATTAGTTGTTGTTGTTTTCAATTTTACTCTACTTGATTTTGATTTTTGACATCATAAATTTTTTGTGACTCTTATATAAATTTTTACTGTGTTTTGATAGATATTCCTAAGTCATACAAAATTATGGCAACAAATTGAAAAATAATTTGAGTTTGTATTATAGTAAAAATTAAGGTACAAATAATATAAATTCTATTACGATGACAAATCGCTGGACAACATGTCGACAGTTTGCTTTTCTTTTAAACTGTATGAAAAAAAAATTATCGTTATCGTTGACGTCCCAGTTGTGATTAATCTCTGAGGCTCGTTTACGCTTCGTAACCTGTGTTTAAATTTCACTCGTTCCCCTTCCATTTCACTTCGTTTGCCTAGTTTTGTGTCTTATTTCCATTTTATGTGCTTCGATCCGATTTAGAACAATTCATTCATTCCATTCATTCCAGGACATCTATAATAAATCATTTATCTCAACTACTTGTAATCAAATATATAATATTTTTTTTGTAGTTTTTATATCGGAATCTAATTGGGAAAGTCCGAAATTAAATTTTTTATTTCAAGCTATTATTAAATTTTTTATACATATTTTACTGATATAACACACAAATATTAGCAGGAGTTTTTGATGAAACTTTTAAATCATGAACTGTATACAATTTATTTAACACATTATAAAATTTCAATTTTAGAAAGTGCATGCCAATATTTTTACAAAATTTGTTAAATCAGAAATGTCATATCACACAAATTCATTTTAAATCAATTGAATACAGTATAGATGTTTCATTACTTCTAGTAATGTTTTGTCAGCAATTCTTTATAAAATCAGTCTTTCTTTGGACTCGATTTTCACAACTGCTTCAATTCCACAACATCGTTGCGTTTAGCGAAGTCGCACTCTTTTCCAGTTACTAGCAAACACTAAGAATAATTTCTTTCATTCATTCGTTAATTTGTTGTTTATTTAAGATTTTTTATAAATGGTCACTGATGTGGAACTTTTACCAGGAAGTTCTTTAAATAAAAACCTACACTAAAGAAGTAAAGCATAAATTAAAAAGAGGAATTTTGTTCTAACTTAACTAAAAACAAATGAAAGGGGAATTAATTTCTTAAACTATTCAAGAAACAAAATACTTAAATAATATATTAGTAAACATGTGTTATTAAAATCATATTAATTATATTAAATACTACAAACTTAGTTAGGAATATGGAAGAAAATTATATGCACGCTCGAAATATTTTTACAGTAACAGATTGTAGTTTATTTGAAAAGTTATCCGTAAATTTCTTTTTAAATTATTAAAAAGTTATAATACAAAGAATTATATTTTCATTTAAATGTTTTGTTAAAAGAAAATCTTTTTTTTATAATTAATTGTCTGATAGTTAACAAAAAAGCTTAATTAATGAAAGTCGTTTATTTTTACATACTTTGTGGTTATTTTTAATGACATTTAAAAAAACTAATTATGCGAATTATCATCTATTTTTATTTTATTAACAGTTAAATAAACAAAATAAAGAAAAAATCATTACCTTCTATAGATTTTGCAGTTAATTAGTTGTAAGTTAAAATAAATAATCAAACGAAATGTCATTTGTGTTTTACAAGCATTTAAAACTTAATGAAAAGTTCTTTAAATTTTTTACCAACAAAAAATATATTCAAAAAATTCCAGTTTGTTTTTTTATTTAAACTGTTTGTTTATATACAATATTATTTCAATTCAAATTACAAGAACTTCATAAACACACACACACATAAGATCGTTCGCACAAAATATTTCTATAGATTGTGTGAGTAAACATTTTTTAAGTTAAAAATACAAAAAATAGAAAAAGAGAATTAGTAGGTAAAATAAATGAAAATCAGTTATTTTAACGGAATTAGTAGGTAAAATTTAACAATTATTTTTAACTAATTAATCATTTGTTTTTTACTGACGTCTCAGTTACTTTATCAACATTTAAAAATAAATAAAACAAAACATTTGATTTAAAAGAAAAGTAAGTAAACCGGGGTTTAAATCTTTCTTTTAAATTTTAAGTATACTTGTTATATAGTCGGTCTACACGTTTTTAAATATTTTAAATTTTTAAAATCGTAATTGTGTGTTGTTTTCGGGTTTGTTAATTTGTTTCCAAACACTCAATATAAAATAGACAATCATCAAAGTAATAAACCAACAAGGGCGTGGATATTGAAGAGGGTTGTGTTGCTATACTAATACTAAGTATTCTATCCTGCTTGCTCTGTGGAATTTTTTCAATTTTTAGTCTCTATAATATACTAATAAAAATGTTCATGTTTCTTTGCAATAAAAAATAATTTAAAAAAAATAATACATATGATTATATGATCTAAGATCCTAATAATACAATTAATTTACCAAAATAACAGATAAAAACTTCAGTTTTAAAAGATTTAAAAGTTTCGGTGGGAACGCTCGTGGTGTTTTATTTTTAAAAACTTACACCCGTTTTTGATGCCCGAAGACCATATTTGGACCTAGTCATCATACGATCCCACCTTCACGGTTTAATTAAATAAACTTCCAAATATAATAAAGTTCCAAATATAAAGATATTTGAATGAAATTTGTGACATTTTAGTTTAGAAAACTTTTTAAATACTGTTCATTGCAAAATTCTGATTAGAAGCTTACATTGTGAAGGCTGTGATTTACAAAACTTCAATTAGCCACACTAATCGGCGGGTAGATCGTAGTATCAGGAATAGATTTGGTTGCGGCAACCAAATAATTCGGTTGCTGCAACCGAAATAGTCAGTTGGCAAGAAATTCGGTTGACAAGATAAATCTGTTTTCTCTGTGTACTTGGTAAAAAAAGTTCATAAAGAGACAATTTAACAATATAAAATACTTTGGTAATTTTCTCCATAAACTAACCACTGACGAGTCCTCCCATGAAATGACATCGTGGCAATCTGGTGTTAATTCCTTTTTGTCTGTTGAATTTTTCAATAAAAATGCTTTCATCTACTTTCTGCAAAGTCCTCTTTTCACTTTAATATTTTGTAATAAGATCTGCCAAAATATCACGTAGAATATCACCGAGGAAAAAAAGTAATCTTAATAAACAACAAAGAAAAAGGAATAATTATTTTGGCAAAAAACTTGAAATATGTTAATAGTAAATTTAAAAAACTGCCACTAAAATTTGTAAAAAATTCCAAATAAATGTTTTTGTTTTTATAATTGTAAGACAAATCCTATTTATTGAAAAATTTCTAAAATTATCAATACTTTTTATAGAACCAAAATTCGAAGATATTTTTTAGTTAAACCAGAAATAATTTCACTACCAAAACTTAAGGTAGCTCTTAAGTCTATGTTAAAAATTTGGAAAAAAAACTCAAATATTTTTCAAAACTGATTAACATAATAGTATAGAGATTTTTGTTTGATACAAAATAAACAAACATCCTTTTAAGCCAAAACAATGCATATTTTTGTGTAGGCATTGGTTTTGTCGTAACTTAAAACCGATGACAAAGTTAAATGAAACAATGTTGCAAAAGCATAACATTGTTCATATACCAAACAATTTAAAGCAATAAATATATATATACAATTCTAAACTAATTGTTATTCCTTATTTTACTATCGTTACAGGTAAGAGACACTGGATATTGGCCACCAAAAAAAGAACAAAATCTTTAAACAATAAAAAAAACTTTTAAATGCGTTTAAAATTCTACATAAAGGTGAGACGAAACTAGAACTTAAACTTCAAAAAAAAAACACAAAGTTGTTTAATTACTTTAACTGACATTTGAAAATACGACAGATTTTTAAAAACAATTTATAAATGGAAGAAGATACATCTATTCTTCTTTGTTTGCGGTATATCGAAATGAAAGGGAAATCTGTTAAGTTTTCTTGTTTGCAATTTAAAGATCCAGTTTATTACATTTTATCTTTACATACCATTTAACAGCATTACTTGAAATCAACAAATAGCAGAACAATTTCAACAACAACAGCAAAAAAAAAATTAAGAAAACAAATAAAACTCCACAACAAGTAGATTTTTCCTTTTAATTTTTTTTTCTTCAGCCTTTTTGTGTTAAAAACCTTGACTTAAAGGTAAATACAACCGCCTAGATAACAATGTGTATTAACCCTTTTTTTAGCAAAACATTAAAACATTAACAGCAACCAGATTGAACCTTTAATTTTTTTTTTTTTTATTTTCTTCTTTTAAAAATATCACAAGATCAAAGGAATTTTTAAGGTTGTAAAGCGACAAAAGGCAATCAAATACACATGCATACTCAAGTATTGAACAGAAAACAAATAAATACAAAGTACTACTAGACTATTTACAGACAGAATATCTGTTTCTAGGGTTTTTAATAAAACAACATTTTAAAGAACAACCAGAAAACACTATATATGTTAAATGATAAAGGTTTCACTAGGACTGTAAGATAGCTAATTGAGCTTTGAGAGTAAAAAAAATATATATTGTAAAACTTAATGAGACTTTTAGAAGGACAGTTGCTGATATTCAAAAAAAACTTTCAATTTTGATTGTCAGAAAAAATTTTATTATTTTATAAGCGAGTGTTTATTTTAAATTAGACGGACGATTCAAACTATGTGCTTAATACGAAAAATAAATAAGCATTTTAAATATTTCGGTTTATCGCTTAATTTAGGGGTTCAAAAGGGGAAGAGGCTGCTCATTAATAAACAGTCTAAATCTCTTTGATTAGAAATATGAAATATTTTAAGGGATTTTCAATAAGAACATGGTAAAAAATTTTAATTTTGTCAGCCTTAGAAGTTTCTTGAAACTTAGCTAACAATTTCTCGTTATCAGCTTGTCTCAGCTGAACCTAGGAACTTGAAAATTGGTGTACTGACAAGAGTATTAAAATTTTCTCCTCTTTAAAGGTCTGACCAACATCTGATATTTGGCTAGAAACCTGAAATTTAACATATATATTCTCTGGAATATGAGTTAATTAAGTGAAAATGCCTTTTAAAAAGTTAAAAGTGCTTCACTTATCGGCCTGTTCGAACCGCTTTAGGCAGAAATCTGACATTTAAGTCATGCAAACATTCAAAAAACATGGTTGGGGCAATTATATTCAAAGAGCGTCATATATAATTGGGATTTGTATTGCGCCAACAATAGTCGTACTATAATATAGTTATCATATGATAAAAAAACATAATTTTACCATAATGTGGTCCCTACATTTTATATTATGATTCGAAACTATGAAAAAGTTCTTTAAATTCAAGAAATATTTTTCTTAAGGAAAAAAATTGTTATTAAGGACTTTTGCAAGAAAACTTCTTTGATTCTACAGTCTTTTTTAAAGAATAGTTTTACAAACAAAAAATTTTAATTTTAAGGAAGTTTTTAATAAAAAAAATACTTGCATTCTATGGACTTTTTCATATAAAGAATCTAAAAACATTTTTAGGATTTTTTTAAATATCCCTTAGAGTCTCATAGAATATTTTTACTAGAAAGTCTTTAAAATCTAATGAAAAGTCGTTAGAATCTAAAAAAATTTTATTCAAGGAGAGACTTTAGAATCTTAGTTTTGTTTAGGAATATATTGATTTTTAACTAAGAAACTTAGAATTTCCCTTTAAGGAAAAGTCCATGGAATCTGAAAATAATTCAGATTGGGTTTTACAAACTTTTTCTTATAAAAAATTATTTTACAAGAAATTAATATACATATTTTTTTTACAAAAATATTATTATTATTTTATTTTCAATGAAAAGAATTAAATACAAAATCTTTATACATATAGAATATTATTGACAATGAAAATAAAACCCCCCAGGTGAAAATCATTACATGGGTGAATTTTTTTATGAAATCAAGACTGTATTGTAACTGTAAATGTCAGTTCCATAATTATCATATTTTTTCATAATCAGAATTTTTGTTACCACATTATTGTTACAACCAATCATGTTATAAAATAGATGGTGGCAATCATGAAATAATAAAATACTTACTATGATAATGATGGTAGCGATCATATTGGTGGTTAAATTGTATTTATATACCAATAACTTGATTATGACAACCATACCCGATTGCAGCGAGTATAATAGTATAGTAGCAGTGATCATGCTGGAACAATGTTTTTTTGTTAACGTGCTCGGCCGAAATCCGGTAAAAATTGGTATTCATGTCGAAAATAATTCAGTTTCTACGACTGAACTCAGTTCATTCCACAAAAAAATCGGTTAACACAACTGAATTTTCATTGGAGCACCTAAAATATTTACATTTGAATATAGTTGTGCTAACCGAATTTATTGGTTGTCGCTACCAAAGTGCACTTGTTAATTCGGTTGATACTGTATTTTTCTATATGCAGAAGGGAAAATTTTTTCCTCTTAACGGCTTGCACAAATACTTTTGGCAATAAATCTAAAATTTAAAGTATATGTTCCCTGTCATATATGCATTAAACCGTAACCACATTACAGTCAAAAGAAGTGCGCCGCACACCTTCGAATTTAAGGTACGAGTATTTTTGCAAGGTAATTCCGAAAAAAAAAAATTTTGCCGAAATTGTTACCGAAAAAAATCTTAGCATAAGAACAACAAAAAAACGGTGAAATTAAATAAAATGTTAGTTAATTAAAAATTATAATTTACCCTGTCAAAATAAACAAAAAATATTTGCTAAATATGAGTATAAAAAACAGCAAACAAAACTTTTATGTTCCCAAAATTTAAGTCATAATTAGGTTAAATTTTGTTTAACGGAAATAACAGATTATCCGGCTAAAATCAATAGAAATATTTGCTTCAAAAAATCTTATACTACTAGTAGCCTTTATAAATTCGTTAAAATTTAAATTTTTAAATTTTTTGTGATTTTTTTTAGCCTACTAATAATAACCATTCCAGGGTTGGCACATTTAAATTCAAAAATCCCAATGTCGCAATTTTTTAAAAGACTTGCCATACCAATTTTACAAGATCTCTTAATTCAGTAGGATACGGGTTAAATATTGGATTGATTATTATCTCTATGTATGCAAAAAAAACATTCTTAAAACATACACTTATTTTCAAAACGTCATTTTCTTAATCAATTATATAAATAATATAAATTTAAATAGTTCGATAATGTCTCAATTATGTCAGGCCCTTTAACATGCAAAACTCAAAACTATATATTACACCATTTAAGTTTAGAGTAACAAGCTAAAGATCAAACCAACAGAATATTTTAAACAATACTGCAATTTATAAAACTACATCACTGTATTAAAAGCAATGTGTAATGGTTTGGGCTTTTTGCTTTTGTGTAGACAAAAGCAAAAAGTAAGAAATAAAACAAAATTTAGTTACAAATCACTTATGCGTGCCAAAAAGGCGCTTGTTTAGTTGTAATTTTGTTTTTTAACAAAACTACTTGAAAATTTGCCTTCATACTTACAACAAAAAGACACACATGACATTTGCCACACTTGTTAAAGCACGAAGAAAAAAAATACAGAAAAAAATCTCTGGAAGGGTTTATAAACTGTGTTTACAACAGTTTTGTTGATTTGGTTTTCTCTCTGGCTAAAACTGTTTTAAACATTATTTTAAGGTCTTAGCCAAACAAAAGGGTTGTAAATCTTAAAGACTTTTACAATATATCAAGTAAAGTAAGCATTTATGTTAAAAGTAACAGAAAACTGAACTGAAGATCAGCTCAAGTTTACAAGAGTTAGTAGAGGGGACAAAAGTGGCCTTATTGCTAAAACAATTTATTATTTTTCACAGGTTGTTATTTTTCTTTTTCAATTTTAAGTTTTTGTTTTTCTGTAGTTCATCTCATGTCTGAGTGGTATGTGAACAACTTTATACAAATCTTGGAAAAGAGTTTCAAAAATATTTATTTAAAAATTTGTTTGCATTTTTTTTTATATCGGTTTTACATGTAGTTCTGTAAAAAAAAATATTTAATTTTTTAACGACATATGAATTATTGTTGAGAATATGTATATAGCGTTTTATTATTTGTTTGACTATTAAGGTTTAACAAAAACCGACTGTAGTATTGATTTAATATGTCTTTTGATGAGTGCACATATTGTCCTTCTCAGCGGACAATGATCTTGTGTTATTTAGTTAGTAGCTGTGGTTCTCGTAATGGATTTGTGAATATGTACACAACCTTTGTCAACAACTGTGTAAATATTTTGTTAAAACTAGAGAAAAGAAGAAGAAAGAAAAATCAAATATAATTAACAAATATAAGGAATTCTTAAGAAAATTAAACAAAAGACTTAAGACACAAATCTTAGAATATGTTAATGTTGAACACGATTTACCGTAAATATTTAGTTTAGAAAATATGTATGGTAATAGTGCTAAAAGTGCAAATTGATGGAGCAATTAATTTGGGACCTCCTCTCCTGTGACTTGAAAAATTAGGATTGAATACGACACTGGTACATGTATCAATTATTAAGAAAGAACTGATTTCATGACTAGTAAAAGTTAATACCTTTTAAATGGCATTTGCAGCGTTCTCCTTCGGAGATCCTACAGCACTTAATGCCACCGAAGTAAAATAACATAACAGATCTATGAACTAAAAAGCTTCAACCATTTTGCCAACTTTCCATTGGACGGCCGCCAATAACTGTTCTAACATTTATCATTTGAAGCCCTTCATGTCTCAGCATTTTTTATCTCTCAACTTTCCCCATTTCAAAGAAAGCAACATAATAAATAGTAGGAAGAATTTCCTGAATTTCGCTAGGAAGTATTAAAACTGGAAATTGAAAAGATAAAAAGCATTCCAGACGCTTTTGGCAAAAAACATACAATTTAAATTTTGTGTTAATTTGCTGATGAGGTGCCTTTTGGAGTTATCGGCAGGAACTTGGAACTGATTCAAAAGGAAAAAGTCCCCCACTTAACGGGCTGACAAAATTGGTCGGGCTAGAAACCTTAATTTTAAAAGAACTTGGAGAATTAGTGGTTCAAGAGGGGAAAGAAAGGGTTTTAAGGAGGGAAACTCTCCGCCTTGACGGACAAGAAGTCTGCAAGTTAAAGTTTTGCCAGAAAACTCATTAAAATTGGCTTTAAGAAGGGCAAAGGTATACCCTAAACGTGCCCTAATTCTTTTGGCTAAAAATAAAAAAATTTAAATATTTGTTGCTTGGTATAATGGAAAATTTGCAATGGAAACGTACAAAAATGGTGCTAAAAAGTTAACAAAAATCCACTTCTGCAGAGACGGAAGTTTTTAAAATTTCCAAGAAGAGGAGGAGCACAAAAGGAAAATTCATTTCCATTTCCCATATTCGGAAGAGATACAAAAGTTGGACAAAATTTATTGAGCCATGTTAAGAAAACAACTAGTTTTTTGTATCATAAACTGTCTTTCATTCAAAATGTCAGGGATTTAGTGAGAATTTCGTAAAAGGAGAAACATGAGCCTACGTTATAGAAAATTTTTAAAATTACCTATTCAGTAAATACCCCAGGGGCATATAGTTCGGTCAGGAAATTAAGGAGAGACTTTTCCCCTTTTTACACCTCCCCGTAGAAAGTTTTCATAAATACCTTCTATGCCGAAAGGGGAATCTACATGCCGATGTTTAAGCACCGAGTCGGTCACATTTTTCCCTTATATCTATGTAGAAGATTGAAGAATTAATCTCGTAATTTAGTCATGGCATTCCAAAGACACTGAAGTCGCCTGGCATACGTATGTAGCCCGCCAACCAAACCATCCTAAAACACTTAAAGACCAAACATTACTGTTTTATACATCATATACTTGAAATTTATCAAGCACAAAATGTCAATTTAAAAGGACCACACAATTGATATTGTTATTCACTGGAAAACAACAATATATATATAATTATTTAATAAAACATTAGTTCCTTAAAGATTTCCATGTTATCGATAAAATTTCTATGATTAACTACCTGCCTTAACACCTTACACACATGCAACTGTTATTTTCCTTAAGGAAACTACCATCAAATAAAAATGCATTTACTTTATTTTATTTTAAAGGTGCATATCATTTATCATTTTCAAAGACATGTGAAAATAACAGTTACCACTATTTTCAGTATTGTCTTTTAACTAAATGATACAAAATAACATACACCCAAAGGAAGTTATTGTTAGTCTACTTCCTCATACTTGACTTTTTTGCAGAAAACAAAATTGTCTTAACCTTCTTTTGTTTAACAACAACCACAACATTTAGCAAAGTTGCTGAGAATATTGCAATTTTGCTAACAACAAATGCATGAAATAGTTTAAGTTGTAACTACAACTAACTTCGACATTTAACTTGACCATTTTTTCTACTTCTTCTTCTTCATTTTAATTCTCAAATACTAATAGTACCGGTTAGTTGAGTTGAATTTGTGCAGTTTTTTTTTTAACAAGAGGATGCTACAATTGTAACCAGTTTTTTTTTTTGTCTATTCATTTACGTTTTTCTTTTTCTAGTGTAAACTGGTGGGTGCTAAAACAGTCTTGATTTCAAATAATTTTTTTTTAATTTTTTGCTTAAATTAACAGTTACCTTCTTAGATTTCTTTAAAATAACCAACGGCATACTTTAAAACTTGTTAGATAAAGATTGCAAGATTTTGTTTTCTTAATTTTTGTTGCTGTTTTTATTTTATACTAGCTGGCTAGTCTGGTTTTTAGCATTAAGTACTTGAATTTTTAAAATATTATAGATAATATCTGAATATTTTATGGAAAGTTTGCAATTTTTGAAAAAAAACCTGGACTATTAAACCTGAAAAGATGAACAACAATTCAAAAGGTTTAAGAAACAAACTTGATAAAAATGTTGAAATTTATTAGAAAACTGCACTATATTGAAATCCTAAACCGATGACTTTTTGAATGAAACACAGGTTTATTTTTTGCCAAAAATTATTTATTTTTTAACATTATCTCCTTTTAACTCAATACTCTTAGTCCATCGTTTCTGCAATTTTTGTATCCCTTCCAAATAATATGATTTTTCGAGGTCCATAAAATAGGCATTTGTTTGATCAATAATTTCATCGTTGGAGCTAAATTTCTTTCCACCGAGCCATTTCTTTAGGTTTGGAAATAGGAAATACTCACTGGTGGCTAAATCCGGAGAATATGGCGTATGAGGTACCAATTCGTAGACCAATTCATGGAATTTTGTAGTGCATTATCTTGATGAAAAAGAACTTTTTTTTTGGTCATATGGGGTCTTTTTTTAAATCCTTGTTAAATCGGTCCAATAAGTTGGAAAAATATTCGCCGTTTATTGTTATTCTTCAATCCATATGGATTATCCCGCATGCATCCCAAAAAACTGTTTCCATCACCTTATTGGCCAACAAACTTACCTTGACATTCTTCGGAGCCGGTTCACCCGGAAAACCTATTGTTTCAGAACATTCAGTGCCATTTGTACTTGTGCGACCACAACGAAAGTCAGTAAACCACTTTTTTACCATTAAAATCGATAGTGCAGGGTCCCCATAGTATTAATCAAACGTTTCATTGGTTTGATTAACGCTTTTTTTTCGCAAAAACTAATGTTTTATGAGCACGCGAAATTCACTTTTTACTATTTTTGAAAAAAAATCCACGAGGTTGTATGTTTTGAATATTAAATGACGCAAATTGCTTAAAATTTGACAGTAGTCTTTTAACATGTGGTACTTGATGGGAGCAGTGTTAATTCCATATAACTACGAGGGAAGTTCGAAAAGTCACGGACTTATTGATCCGCCTTCGTATATTGGCTCAGGGTCTGTTATTTTTATACGGATAATTAATTTTTATATTAATAGAATATGAGTGAAAAATTATCTAAGGCCCAAATTTTGAATGGGAAAATTCTAAGGAAACAGGGCTGTTCGTATTTATTAAAGAAAAAATGTTTTACTAACTGCACATTTTTATAGAAATTATATCCGAATATCTTCTATAGAGAAAATATCTAAAAATGTATACGAATACTTATTTTTCTTTTTTTAAGAAAATTGTATCTGAATGAAAATGTTTTACAAGGAACAAACACCCTGCAAAGGCTAGGTTGAAAAAGGGAAATTGGAAGCGAAGATACTTTTCGCAACCGACTCATGTCCCAATGTTGGATTTTTATGCGTTCTCATGTAGATCCCAAGGTTCAAGTTTTACTGAGGTTAGGAACAATCATTAACCTTAAACACTCAACAAAACCTTTGGCTTACTTAAGTGTCAAGCAAGTCTCAAATCAGGCAGCTTTACAAAAATATTAACAGAACTTTATTTATTTTAACAAAAAAATTTTTTTAGATTTAGTATTTTTCAGAAATTCTTCTTACACTCAAAATTATTTGTTGTTTTAATTAACAGAAAATGTAATGAAAAATAAATAAAAAATCACTTTAAAACTGGTCTACTTACTTTACATTTAAATCAAAAGAATTTACAATTTATATTAAATTGTTAAAAAATTAACTTACAATATCAATAAAAATTAAATGGTTTTTCATTTATTTTAACTGTGCACAAATTACCCACTCACAATTTGTATTTCCTTCATTTGTTTCTTTTCAACTTACTTGTCAACTAATTAATTACAAAATCCGTAAAAAAAAGTAATAATTTTTCTTTTACTTAATTTTTTTAACTGTCAAAAAAATTAACTACATACAAAGTATGTTAAAATAAACGAATTTTCATTAATTTTGTTTATTTAAATTAGCAGTCTGTTTAAAAACCAATTTTTACAAAACACTTTAAATGAAAATATTGACTGTAGCAGAAAATCCGTATTCATATGTAATTTATTTAAAAAAATGTCAAAAATGTTGACATTATTACCGACGCTGGGGACCGAACTCGCAATCTTCTAAGTCCAACGCGTTAAATATTACAACATAACACTCTTATTTTAAAATTAAAAAATTTTACTTTCTATAAAATAATTTCATGCCCGAAAATCTGATTCTTTTTATATGCACTCAAAAATATACAAAAAATACGAGAGTTATTCGAAAAATATGAAAATATATAAAGAATTTTACGAAATTTTTCGTTTGTTTGACATTTTTTCATATTTATATGTTTTACAATTACATGAGTGTAGAATTACATTAAGAAAAAGTGATACATTTTGATCTTTGGAGAAAATGTTGTTATTTTTAGTACTGCTTCTGCTTCCTTACTTAATGCCTTTGTTTTGCGTTACACAAAAGAACTTCACGTTCTAGACTTAAGTCTTTTGTTTAAATCTTAAAAGACTTTTATAGCAATTTTTTAGATTACTTTTAAAAATAAACCCTGAAAAATATTTACATTTCAACACTATAAAATATAATATGCAAACATAAATTTGTATATATCTTTATACTGGGTGTTAACCAAACAACTTTCTTATATTAAATTATGACTAAATTCCTTTTTTTTATTATTTTAAGCCTTACAGTCATAATAAAATATAGAAATATTTTTCTTTACAAAAAAAAATAATAATAATAAAACAGAAACAACTAGTTTGTTTGTCCAACTTTATTTACACTTCCTAGTAAGGTTGAATAAGTTTGAATGTAATCACGAAAAAAAGGTAGAAAGAAATCATAATAAAAACTACTTTACAAGACTTAGGACAATAAAAATTTCAACAACACACCCAAATAAAGGCTACAATTTCATACGATAATTTACAACTTTTTTAAAGAATGTTTTTTTTATATATATATATATAAAATTTTATTTAAAGAAATTCTTTTATAACAACTTCTACTAGAATATAAGCATTTGCTGTTGTAAGGGAGTCTTTTGTGGTAATAATATTGCCAGTATTTATGTCTTAGTTTATCTAGTTTAGTTTATCAGCTAATAAACGCTTAAATAAAATATACACCTTAAGCATAATCATGATAAGCGAGGGCCGTAAAAGGTAATAAAAGGGTCTTCCTTATTTAAAGGTTTCAAATGTGTAGTTGATTCTAAAGGAAATTTATACATTGTTGTACAAATAATAATTTTTAAGCTATAACTTAGGCAAAGATAATTTTGAAATTGAAACAAAATCTAATGGTGGTTTATACCTCTTTCGCAAGCAAGTTTTGTGATTTAGACATCAGATTTGAAAACTAATCAAAACTAAGAATAACACACTAGCTCTACAAAAGCTTAGTCAGACCTATTATAATATATCCGGCAGTACACTTAAAACAGTTTGACAGTTAAAATATCAGAATATACCATTTACAAGAAATGATATTTCATTTGAAAATCGGTCTACTTACTTTTCATTTAAATTAAATGGTTTTTGTTATTTAAATTTAAATGTTGTTTAAACAACTGACGCATCCGTAAAAAATAATATCATTAATCAGTTAAAATAAATGCTAAAATTTTACCTACCAAATCTGTAAAAAATAACTGATTTATTCATTTATTTTAAATTGTTTCCGTTTTTGTATTTTGGTTTGTTTTTTTAATCTATAAAATGTATGTATGGTTAAAGACTGTTTTCGTGAATGTGTATGTTTTTGTGTTTATGAAGTTTTTGTATTTTGAATTTAAACAATTTTGTATATAAAGAATTTAAATAAAAAACAAATTGGGATTTTTTTTAATTTTTTTTTTGAAACAGACAAACAAAATTTAAATTTGTAATAACTGTAACGGACACAAAATCGATACATGTCAGTAAATCATTTCGAACAAATGTATCAAAAAGTTAAAATACATATTTCTTTGAAAAATAAATGTATGTTCCTTTATTTTTAAATGGAACAGAAAACTTTTCTATTAAACTATATAATATTCTGAGTAATGCGAAGAAATTTCATTATAAAGCCACTTCAGAAAATACAGCACCTGTGTTGCTTAGACATCAGCGGTGTCATCACAACCACATTCACTAGGTCATTGGAGACCTACTGAGATTTGGGTAAGCTATGAGACCGCTTTGGCTGTGTTTCAGCTGATTGCAGCTGGTGAATTGATTTGTTGTCATTGGAAGACGAACTACAATCAGATCTTTTACAAGTAACCGGGATGAAGTATCCCGAATTGGAATTGTGATAAAATTTCCAAGAGGTCAAAAATTACAAGTTTAAGAAGAGAATCCTGGGCTGAAGGTACCTTTTAAAAGGACAATCCAGGCATTCACTTCTATATCGATGGTTCGAAAGTAGATAAAAGGAACTTGTATGGATTTTAAAGCTTCGCATCCTCTGTTGGAAAATTAATCCATAGCCGTTTGGCAATCTCCTTAAACTCCGTAAAATTAGTCACTATCCTCTGGTGCAAAGACGAATTGACTTTATATTTTAACGGGGAATTGTAACGCCGGGAACGAAATGGCTGAGGAATTGGCCAGAAAAGGTTTTTCTTTTAACGCAGTTAACTTGGAGAACACGAAACCATTTCATGCTTTTAGGGCTGAATTATGTGAATGAACTGTTATGCACATTGTATTTAAAATCTATGGGGGGATTCGTATAGGGTAGGGGTAAAACTAAGGGACTTTGAAAGCTCGGTATAAGAGAACTTGATAGTAAGTATTATCATCGGTCATTCACCGCTGAGGGCACACCTATTCCGGGGAGGACGACACAACCTTAAAACATTATATTTGTGGCTGCCCTACCTTTGCAAAGACAATATTTCAACTTTGGCTGAAAGAGACTGAGGAGTTTCGTCAATAAGGCGGAGTTCCTAGAACACATAGAAACGAAAACCATAGTGACATGCGAGCGCGAGAATATCCATACATCCGATTCCTCTTTATCAAGGTAGAAGGGTTTCCACTGTCTCATTACCTGGGCTACGTTTCCATAAAAATTTTATAACAGCCGCGAGTTATGAACACACGCGAATATGTTCGGGCCCGGTTGTAGGTCAATATTATAGAGACAGGGTTTAAATATGTTTAACCAGCCAATTAACCTACCACCACTTTCCCATCTACCTCCTCCACCAAAATTCTGCATCAAATTTGAAAAATAATGTATTGGCCGGTACAGGGTTTGTTCACTTTGTAATACATTAACTTTTGTGTCTAAAGGCAGTATAACATTCTAAAATCCCGTCTTTGATTTATTGTTGGACATTGTAGTTTTTTATGTTATTTTTTTTTTTATATTTAATGTTAAGTTATGATCAATTAATTATGTTAAATTGTTTATGGGTTTGGTTTACGTTTTTGTATATAAAAATAAAACTGTTTCCACCGTTCGCTGCCACTAATCATGATACTATAAAATACATAATTGAGGCTAGTTAAATATAAATACGATACTTGATGTTTGATAAGTTTATGACAAGTGAATCAAATGTTATACACATATATATGCTTACGAAATAAAATTCCCAGCTAAATTTTTTAGAACAATTTACCTTTGAATCATTCTTAAACGGATTCTTTTACCACCAGTTCCATGAAACAGATTCTAGAAGTGATTCCCTGTAGTCAAAATGTAAGGTTTCACTGTCCCAGAACCAGTTCTATAACTAGTTCTAGAACCGGTTCTAAATCAATCTGTTTTAGTTTATTTAAAATGCACCTGTTGCTAATGGGACAAACTCCATATAAAAAGAACCGGTTGTAGAACACAAATGCGAACCTATGCTAATGTCATATTAGTTGTTCTGCAACCTGTTCCTTGGATTCTTACTTTTTACTGGGTTGTTGAGCAGACAAAATTATAAACTCTCGTTTAACTTTAGATTTTCTAAACAAAGATAAACTGAAAATGTATTCTTAAGTTATACAAGAATAAAATTTAATTTAAATTCTTTTTAATTCTTAATGAGTAAATTTAAAATTCAATTCTGTTTTTTTTTTTAATCTTTTTAAAATAATTTGTGTTAGGTGATGATATCACACTTGTTTTTGCAGGTTTTTTTTTTTTAAACAAAACAAATGACATACATTTAAACGAAACTTGTCTTACCATTTAAAAAAATACTCTGTGTATTTGTTGAATCTTTTAATAAAAATCTTCATGTTATGTTAATCTTATTTTAAAGTTTTTTTTTTAATTTTATATACACACATGAAGACACATTCATAATTTCAAGGATGGTCTTTTTTCCTCAAAATCACTAAAATAAATCTAGGTGTGTTTTATATTTTGCGTTCTTTATATTTATATATGTGTTTTTTTTTTGTAGGCTGTTATTTATATTTTTCTATACAAAAATGTATTAGTTATCAACATATGTCATGTTGCACAGTCAGCGACTGATGTCTAACAGTAGTTGTGATATGTTTTGGTAATTATAATAATTACTCAAGATGATTAAGATGGTAAATTTGATATTATTTTGACAAATGATAAATGTAAATTTAAATGAAATTTTGTTGAATCATTATAGATCATTATATAAATCCTTAAATTGGGGAGAATTTTAAATCATCGGCAACAAAACAAAGTGATAAGTTCAAGTATTAAAGAAGATTTCAGGATATTATAATATTGTCAGTTTGAAATGAAATTTTGTTAAACAGATGACAAAAAATAAGTAAATATATTAGAGTAGTTCAAGCTAAACCACTAGATACCCTACACCATAACACGTACTGTGTTATTTTCTAAGAAGTGGACCAAATTCCGGTAAGCAATCCGATCATTATTATATGGGAGCAAAAATTATTATCATTTAGATGTTTTGCAGCCAGTGCCAGAATTCATTCTGAAGATTAAATAAATTAATAATAATAATAATAATATGTGCTGTCTATAAAAAAAGAATCAGGACACTTTTCGGAATTTCAACGTCTTCCCGTATTAGGATTCAAATTGTACTTGGTGTAGGGTATCATAGAGTCGGCATGGTCAGGATATAAAGAATTTGTGCTGATGTATGCAACTACTAAAGATATCGGAGTTAGACTTTATAGTACCAATAGAATCAGAATCACTTCCTGATTTGTTTTAACAATGTCATTCACGTTATTAGAGGTCTGAAATTTCTTTGTCGTAAAATTTGTTCTTTTATGAAATCAAAAGACTTAAGAAACAAATTTGTATTTTACTCATATCAACAAATTGATTCTGAACTCCAGTTTATGGACCAGAACTTTCTTTCTTGAGAAAAATCTTACTACATCAAACATTCTGTTTTATATGCCATGTTTTTGTCAGTTTTTAAAACATCTGGATAATAAAATATTTTTTTTGTTAACTCTTACAAAATTTTAAACATAAATGTAATGATTCCACAATTTTAAGAGTGTACGAATTTTTTTATGTATGTTTTTAACTTGTTGACGGTTGCGCCGTATGTTTACGATACTTTTCAAAAATCGTTATTAACCTTAAGACAAAATTAATATTTACGTAAATAATAATAATAGAATTCCTTTTTGTGAACACTTTTAACTAAAAAAAGTTGTTCTTTTATTTGCGAAACAATATTTTCGACCATTTGTTCAAAAGTTATCGTAGGTTTTTTGAATATTGTTTCGCCTTTTCAAAATTCAATTAACTGGTTGTTAATTTGATTTTACTAGGTGACACTTATAGATTGTTCAGTGTATTATTTACATTTAAATTATGTTTTATTCATCTCTTTCATAAAAAGCAACCTACATTAACCTTTTCAAGTCTTGTCTTGTATTTCATAGTTGATCAATAAAATGTATAAAATTATAATCATGTTTGTGTATCGAATATTAATGAAATTTTTAGCACAGATTCTATAATTTAACATCTGTTAACATGATGTAGAAGACAAAGTTGAAAGCCCAAAACATAAAAAATAATGCTCAAAACTCAGACTCCCAACAAGAATTTACAGCAAACTATGTACCAATATAAAAAACATATAGAAAAGGATATAATAAATATTCTTTTGAAATATTATTACTTCATTAAATAGCTACAAAAAATAAGGTTATTGAATGTAATATTAAAAAAATTCTGGCTTGAGGCTCATGTAATATATGTAATTCTGTTTATGTTTAATTTTGTAGCATCATATGATTTATGAGATTTTAATGAATGAAATTTTGTTTAACAAAAAAGTTGCAAAAACAACATGTATGAACAAATTTTTTTTTACATGAGTCTGAGGTTACATTTTTTACAAAATGTAACCGGTTTTTTTTTTTTTTTTTGCTTAATATTTTATTGTAACAACATTCTGAAATAAGAAACCTTGACATTAACAGTTTGTTTGTATGTATGTATTTATTTTTTATTTGGGTGTTTATTTAGTTTAACTTTAAAGGTGTTAACAAAAAATTCTTTACAATTAATTTTTCTTTATAAAAAGTTCAAGTTATTAAATTTCAGCCAACATGTTTTCATGGATTTATTTTTAGACTTTTTTTAGTTGCTAAAAACCTACAATAATTGTAAAAAGTCTATTTTAACTTGTTGTCATTTTAGATTTTTAAACTGACTTCTTCATATTTCTATTTGCTAAATCTAGTAAAACCGGAAATTTTACGCATTTTTTACATATTCTTTTTTTTTACGTGTTTTATATATATGTATATATTTTTGTTAAATGCATTTCTTGTTTATTTTTTATGATGTTGGTCTTAATTTTTTCCTGCTTAGTAGTTATGTCCACCACCAATTGCTTGGGTTTTTTTATGAGCTAAGAGTTGTCCATAGATTTTTGTTTTTATGCATAAAACTGCATTAGACATTGATATGCAACCATACATGTCTCGCATAGTTTTTGTTGTTGAAAAAAATTCATTTAGAATTAGTGGTTTTGACCAAATAATCAAAAACTTATAAACAAATCCAACAAGACACATATGTCTAGTTAAATCTACATAGGAATTCTTAAAATGAATTTAAAATATGTTTTATTTGTTTGAATGGGTTAGACAGAGGCAGTGTATGTTGTCCATGCATTAACATTCTTAAGATGGAAATAGGGAATTTAGTTGACATTTTTTTTTCTACAATAAGATAGTAAGTATTTTTGTAGTCCCGAAAACACTTTTGTTGTTGGGAAAAATTGTGTTTATAAAAATATAACTAAATACAACTAGAAAATATTGCCAAGTTTGTTTCTTAAGTCTTTTGTTTTGAATGTTTAGAGAAAACAGATTCGTGTTGACAACCGAATTTGTAGCCAATCGAATGGTTCGGTTGTGGTAACCGGTTGTGACAACTGAAATCCAATTGCGACATGAGTAAATTGACTGTGACAACAGTATTTCGATTGCCTCAATAACAATTCGGTAGTAAAACCCAAAAAATTTGGTTGATGCGACTGAACCATTTGATTGGCAACAAATTCGGTTGTCAGCACGAATCTCTTTTCTTGGTGTATAAGTTCTTACATACAAACAGAGAAAAATTTTGACAGCTTCCAACTGAAATTCGGTTTATATACAACAAAATCCGATTAACATAACTGAATTTTGGTTAGAACACACAAATTATTTGACAAAAAAACAAGTATTTTTTTATTAGTTTAAAATGAGCTTAAGATCTTTTTTTTTTTGTTTATAAACAATTTTATAAAAAATTAATTATAATTATTCATTTAGCCCAATATTTCGTAACCACAATATTTCATAACCAAAACTCCCTGAAGAAGTCATTCAATTATACAAAAAAAATTTCCCTGAAAAAATTTCCCCTGAAGAAGTCACCCAATGTGGTCACGAAATATTGGAATGAATAATTTTAATTAATTTTTTATACAAAGAAAGAGCTTAAGCTCATTTGGGTTAAGTGCTATGGAAACACCGAGGGAGGACTTTGCGATATCTTTGAGAGATAAAAACTAATACATATTATATTTTTTTAATTAAGCTGAGGATCGAACCCGCAATATTCTGTGTTACAGTCCAACGTGCTTACTATTACACGACAACGCACACAACAGTGTTCAATTGGAGTCGACGTATAAAAGAGCCTTTAAACCTTATGAAGTCATAACCTGTTTCCGAGCGTTCTTTAATTGCTTATAAAGGACTCATAGATATGAGCAATATTGGGAATTTTTTATAATTTTCTGAGCCAGTTATGAATCATTTATGATTAATTTTTGAGTCATTTGTAAATATTAAAATAAAATTAAATTTTCATTTAAATTAGAGTTAATTATATTCCATTTATGATTGTTATAAATTAGAGTCTTTTTAGAGTTATAATTTCTGAGCTCTTAGAAATGAGTTGGCTGGGAATTCACAATGTCACGCAACCTGTTCTGTATAAGAATCGATCATTTTTGTTTTTAATTTGTAAAAAAACTACTTTAAGATCTGGAGTACAGTAAAGGGTTAACATTTTCATATAATATTAAAATCCCATAGACTTGTAGAAAATTTTAGCAATTTATACAACACATTTAACAATCATCTATACCAAACACCTTATGTTATCAACAAATCTGCAATTCTATTCTTTTGCTTCTTCAAAAAACAAAAAACCTTTACAAAAAAGTTGCCTAATCATTAACCACACTCTAATACATTCGTCTTCATATTCAGCATTCAAATTGTATAACAATTACCATTGTTTTATAACAACTCCTAAGAAGAATATGAAGACCAACAAAAACATAATTCAGTTTGTTAGAACCTAAGCAAATAATAGGATTTCCTGCTTAAGTATTTTGTTAACTCTTTAACAACAAAATAAACAACTAAATAATACCGCCACCACCACCACCAGCGAAAAACGACCAAACAACAACAGCAACAATCACAAAAAAGGTTATATAAACATATATAATTTGTTAAAATTTCAAACACGCACTTGTTTTAAACACTTAAAAGCTAAATAACAAACATAAACTCCACTAGCTCTTCAATACCCAGAATAATGAAGAAGACAACATTTGACAATGACGAAGAAAATAAAGAGGGAGAGAAAAAAAAGAAATTAAACATTTTGTTGTTGTTCTTTTATTTTTTAGTAATAAATGAAGAAGACAATGCAAAGACACAAAAAAGGTTAATAAACTATAAAAAAAATTACAAAAATAAAAAATCATAAAAAGTACTTACGATGATATAAAAATGTTAAACAGGTAATTGAACTTAAAGCTTAGGTGATTTTGGATATCATTTTTTATTTTCCAATTTTGGTACACTTTCAAAGAAATGGCTAATAATTATTTTAAAAGGTTTATATTTTGTCACTTCTAATTATATTTTCAAAAATTCAAAGTTTTTACATTTAATTAAATATTCACTTAACGGAAGAATAAACAATTTGTCACTCTTGAATAGCGTGTGTTTTTAAAAAAATAGTTTTAATACATTATGTCGTATTGAAAAAGTTTGTTTCTTAAGTCTTTCGATCTACCTTTTCAACAAAAGATTTTTAAATTTCCATGCACTTTGACCGACAGCATTTTCAGATTAGGTATTAAAATATTGTGTTATTTGATATTCAGTTCTTTGTAAAACAATTCTCAATTAATTCTCGATGCTTTTATAAAAAAGTTTTTTGTCTTAAGTCTTTTGTTCACAACCTTATTTATTCATTTGTGAAGATTGTTATTAATCTTATCAACAACAAATTCTAATAATTTGTTACACCAAAAGTTTTGTCTTTTTCACTGTACCCGAGTTTTTATCTTATTTTTTTTTTTTTACAAAAATAAAGTTCTATTATCTATTTATAAGATATACATATATTTCACCTGTTCAATGTACATTTAAGATTTTTCTACTTTAACTTAACCACATGATTTATAAACACTTGTTATGCTTAAAGCATAGAATATCAATTTACGCAATTTTTCTTATTTTATTTTTTCTTCCATCTTCTACTGTCCATTTCGTAAGGTTTATTTTTACACATTAAGCGTGATCACCCATTTCAGCCATTATACTTACAAACTCTTCGGATGGTAGAAAACTTGAAAACTTTTTTTTGATATCAAGCCGCCTATTAAACCGCCTTGGCTAACTTATGGCGCCCTTGTATTTATAATGCTTTTTTTTTGTACGTTTCTTATTTACAGTGACAGTTTGACATTGAAAAAGTGTAATTAATTAGTCATAGTTTAGGCGCTATACACACACTATCAATTAATGGTGTATGTACTATAATTTGAGTATATTTACTAAATCTTTGAAGAAGCTAAGACAAAACATGAAACGCAAGGAGTCAAAAGAGTTTAAAAAAGGTTTAAATTATGTGACTTCTTGCACTGATTAGAGAATTTGTTAAGCTAAGAATACCCAGTCAGCTTAAGAATTTTAAACGCATTTTATTAAAGGGATTAATATTTTATTGTATATTATTGATTTTGTATTAATATTTATATTTTATTTTTATATCTTTTCTTTACAGCAAAAATGAAAATATTTTTGCCACTAGTCACGTGGATAGTGCTACTTTCGAGTACAGTAAGTATTAAGATATTTCTCATATATAATTTTGTTAAGAATATTAATTGAACAAAAATTAAAATGGGTTCGGAAAACTTTTCAAACGCATGGAATGTATATATGTATTCATTAGTTTATGATTGATGGGCTTTTCTTCCTTTTCAATCTCATTTTTATTATGTTTTTATGGGAAAAATTCAAAAAGTTACTCTTCAGCAATTTAACCCATGTCTCAAGTAACAAAAATACCTTTTAAAATAAATGATATTTTATTTAAAACCCGGTCTATATACTTTTCATTTAAATCCAATGGCTTTTATTTATTTTAAAGTGTTGTTTAAACAACTGACACATGAGTAAAAAACAAATGATTAATCGGTTAATAAAATAACAAAAATTTTACCTACAAAACTCGTAAAAAATAACTTATTATTTATTTATTTGAAATTGTTTTCGTTTTTATATTTTTGTTTGGTTTTAATGTACAAAATGTATACTCACACAGTATATAGACACATTTTTTGTGAATGACTATATGTGTGTGTGTTTATGAAATTCATTTAATTTGAATTGAAATAATATTGTATATATGTTAAGCAAACAATTTAAACAAAAACCAAATTGGAATTTTTTGAATATTTTTATTTTAACAGACAACAAAAAAAAATAAAACACAAATTTCCGTTTTGTTAGTAAATTTTTATTAAATTTCAAACAAATGAAACTAAAAAAAATTGGTAAATGATAGTAAATCATTTTGAACAAATGTATAAAAAAGTTAAAATAAATATTTCTTTCAAAAATAAATGTATGTTCCTTTATTTTTACTGATACTGAAAACTTTTTTATTAAACTACAAACAGCGTACTATATAATATTCTGAGTGCATGAGTACACATTTAAAAATTCAGGTTTCCAGTCAAAGCGGAGGTTTTGTTTCTTTTTAACCCTCATATTGGCCATGATCCTGTCAAAAAATTTTAAAAGTTCCTTACCAGTGAATGAGTGAATGAGCCCAGTTAAAGGGGTTTGCACAGGCCGTTAGGTATATTTCCTATTTAAACACCCACTTTTATCACGTTTCTGGTGAAAATTCGAAAAAGATAACTTACTACGATATACACTACAAAATATATATTTTTAATTTATGCTCTTTGGCCAAAGGGCTGTGGATATGACATTAAGGCAGAGGCCTTCCGCTATTTACACGATCTGTAAAAAATTATAAAAAAAAACTCATCTTATCATCTCATTTGATGTAGATATGTTATAGAGGAAAAAAAAGAGACTCGTGCTATTTCAGCGGCCCAATCTCATGTTTTCCAATTATTTGTCTTTAAGTTTATTCCTTATAATTTCAAGATACTGTAGACAAGTTGAATAAAAAATTAAATATTTTTTGAATACTCATCTAAATGTTCGAGTATATCCAACTTCTTTTTAAAAAAAATTTTTTTCTAATAGCACTTTTGTAAAGAATAACGTTCAATATGACTTTGCTTTCATCTTTTGACTTTGTTTTAATCCCCAGAATAAGACTGACATAGAGCCCAGAATTAGGGTCATAATCTCCGTAATATTTCCGAGTCCTGAATTAAGTTCACAGACAACATATAGAAAGAGGGCTATTAAATTATTATTTCCATTAATTATAATTAAAAAAGGATTTATTTTTTTGTAACCGGCTTTTGTTTTGGCCGCATTTAAGAATTTTCTTTTATGTAGAATGTCCAACTCTGCCTTCGCTATCTAAAGCTTTCCTATATATGAATATAATATAATAAAAACGGCCATACATGATCGTTTAACAAACTGTCATAATCCGGATATTGGGATAACGTCCAATATCCGTACGATTTAACCGTTAAAAAACAAGTGTATCGTCTTTAACCTCCTATATCACATTTACAAAATTCATTGAGATCGAAGAGAATCCATTGGGATAACAATTTGGTAGTGCGTTCTACCTTACAAGGGATTAATGAATTAAGTGGACTAATTAATTGATGATTTTAATTACCATATTTAAAATTAATTATAATACTTTTAAAATTGGACTTCATTAAGTAATGATAATCAATTTAAATTTTATTGCCATTACCAATGCACCAAAAAATTGCAACGTAAAATTGGAGGAATATAAAAATAATATTTTCAAATCGATACATATCACTAAAATCCAGGTTCGTTGCACTAAACATTACTAAATCACTAAGATCCAGGTTGTATCGTTTCCTTTGACTAGCGTTTCAATTCTAAACGTTTCGCCTTTCATTACATTTTGATTCCCTTATCTAGCGTTTAAATTCCCCTCTGTACCCTTGTGTAGTGTTTTAATTCTACACATTTCACATTCCACTCCGTTCACCAGTTCTTAAGTTTATCATTCCATTTCAGTCAAATCGGTTTAGTAAAATTCAAAAAGATATTTTTAAGAATTCAACAATATCATACTGTAGGGAACAAATATTTCAAATTTTAGGTTTGTATCCCAAGCGATTGGTCAATGCTGTTAAGGGGGAGAATTTCCCCTAATGATCCCAGGAATCAAAAATTTGACATTTACGATTAATAGTTGAGACATTTAAAGGTTGACTTCCCATTTTTAGCACGTTCTAAAAGGTTTAACACTGAACAAGCACATGATCCAGGAGACACATGTTTTAAATCTCAAGTTTCTAACCAAAGAGGTTTGAGCAGGCAGCCAAGGAAAAGGTTTTTCCCTTTTCCTACACCCTGCTGGATTCTGTTTTAACACAGATCTCAACACAGAGAAAATCGTGACAACCGAATTTCTTGCCAACTAAATATTTTGGTTGCAACAACCGAATTATTTAGTTGTCCCAACCAAATGTTTTCCTGACACAATTGAAATATTTGGTTTCAACCGAAATTCTGTTGCATTAACCGAATTTCGGTTGCAACAAACAAATATGTATATCGATGACATCAACCATACCATTCGGTTGGCAAGAAATGCGGGTGTTACAATGAATCTGCATTGTTTGTGAATGAAATTTGGATATGTTGTAGTGGAGCACAAAATCTATGCAGCAAATATTTCGCTTTTGGTGCACAATCGTATATTAAGGGGCTTAAAAGTGGTGTCCCCCATGACCACAGTTTTCTCTTATGAATTTTATAAAAACGATTTTAAAGGAAATATTATATACAGATTGGGTTCTACTCACAAAATATATCCAAGAATATTTTCTAAGCACAAAATAAATTAAAAATACTTAGAATTATCGTAATGACATTAATGAATTTTTGCATAAAATTTATGAAGTTTGATTAGAACTAGTGAATAAAAACGTTTCATTAGTATCAAGACATTTTTCGATAATTTGGTGAAGAAAAGTTTAATTATTTTACTGAAATTTTAAATTAATTCTCGTCAAATAAATGCCCACTGTATATTTATTTATCATACTAAGCAGTCTTCCATCAATTACAAAAAAGTTTTTAAATCCACACAAAATAAATTTTAATAAATAATTTTTAGCACCGAAAAAAAAAATCAACATTGAAGAGAATTAATCAATTTTATTATCTTATAGTTAATCAAATTAAATAACTTATAATCAAATTATACAAAATCAAATTATACACCGTAAAACTCACATAAAAGGCGGCTAAAAGATATATATTCAAACAATAAATTAGAAAGAAGTCAAAAAACTTTACAAACATTTGGCAAGAAAAAAAAATAGCTTTTATTGTGTTCGCTGATTAATAAAGAAAACTTTTATTAGCTTTAAGCTAAAATGACTATTTGTATTTTGTTCAAACCTTTTTATAAATTTTCTTTCTATTTTTTTTTTTTTTTTTTTTGTATAAGCTATTATTGACTTTTTTATAATTTGTTTATTTTGTTAGATTTTACAAAAAGGTTTAAAAGCTAAATTTTTGTTGAAAGCTTTAAATGTTGACAATACCATAAAAGTCTAAAGACCAATGACCTTTCTAAAGAAATTTATTTTAGAAAAAAAAAAAATAAGGTCTTTCAACTTTCTTTTCTTTCATCAGTTAACCAATTGATAGTTTTTCCCAAAAGATATGCTAAGAAAGTTTTTTTTTACTACCTTTTTTGTTTATGATGTTCAACAATTTGACTGGTTTATCGGTTCTTGTCTGTATTTGTTTGTTTTTATAGTTAATTTGCATGTTTGTGTTAGTTATGTTCCAAAGAATATTGTCTAATATTAGCTTATTTCATAGATGAAATCTATAATTATTCTCAATTTTCTTATTTCTAAGCCATGACTATTTGCATACCCTTTCTTTCTGTGCTTTTCTGTTTTTAACTTTTGGTATTAAATATGCCGTATTTTAACGGGATATTGTTGAATTTGCACATCATTAATTTTTGTTTAAATTTTTTTTTTTTATTATTATGGTTTGCTGTTTTAACATCATTAAATATAATTAAATATGCATAACTTTTAATTTGTTTTAAAGATGTTTTCACATTAAAGCCATCTGCAAAATGTTTGCTCAACCCCTAGAAACTCAAAGACATACATATGAAATTTATGTTTTTAATGAAGTGCTGAACCGTTAAATAATTCTTTCTTTTTTTTTTTTTTTGTATGTTGTTCTCATGCTAAAAAGTAATTAAAATTGATATAAATGTTATTTAATAAAGTTATGTGGTTATAATTGTCGGTAAATATGTGAGCTAAAACGCCATAAATTGCTGTAAAATAAAAACAAAAGACTTAAGACACGAACTTTGATATTATTGGTCTTCTGAAAGGTTATTTGTATTGAGATACTAAAATAAAAACTTAACAAATTTTTCTAAGAATAAATACATTCTACTTCACTAATCAATAATTTATCCTTTGAATTCCTGAAATATCCAAGCTATCTAAAATGCTATTAATTGGCTTTAAACTTGCTTCTTCAATTAAATCGTATCATTGATTGTAAGAAATAAAATCTATACCACATCACAATTATCATTACCATTGTAGCGTATCTACTCTTGTTTTTCTCTAGCTATAATCACTCTAGCAAACATTATATAAACAACATTTGATTTTAGCAAATGTATATCAAAACTATCACTATATAATCTTGTATCGTATATATGAGTGATGATGATGACAGTTATAACGGATGCACTCAACTACACATCATGTACCTACATGGTTTTTTTTTTTTTTTTTTTGTAACAAAAATAAAAAACCTTTTAAAACGTTAATGCAACGCTTAATAAATTTAATTGCAATTGCACTTGAAATCATAAAAAATACACGCTCTATTCAAACATACGCCAATGAATGTGAGAATGAAGATATACTTCATAGAAAACTTCATATAACTCGATACTCAATAGACAACAACAGCCAGGCAGCAGGCATTAACATTTTTCAGTGTAGTCACTCAGACAGACAATGTCATGGGACTTTGGAAATAAAAAACTTAGTATATAGCTATTGTTTTATTTCTATATCTAATATGACTGAAAAATTAATAAAAAAAAAATGTTTGCTTTTAAAAGGTTTTAAGAAGGGGGGTTTTACAGAGTTTATTTCTAGCGTTAAAAGATAAGCTTTAGCAAGTACATATTAATATAACATTAAATTACTTTATTGAATGAGAAGAGAAATAATTATATATTACACTATGTCCAAAAACTATAATAAATATTAAATATAGCCAGAGAAAAGATTGGTTGGAATTCGATCAAAACCATTAACATATTATTTTATTTGGAATAAC
This sequence comes from Eustalomyia histrio, assembly GCA_949748255.1. NCBI lineage: Eukaryota > Metazoa > Arthropoda > Insecta > Diptera > Anthomyiidae > Eustalomyia > Eustalomyia histrio. Next base: position 77,355,530 of record OX456526.1, read on the forward strand.
ATATAATCCATTATTATAGCAAAAATATGGCATTGGGAATCCAAAAAAAAGGATAAAAACTGAAAAAGAAAACTATGATCCAATTATTAATATTTCCAATCAATTTTACGAATAAAACTCGTTTAGAAATTGTGTACAGTAGAAGCAACCAATTATTAAGTGAATGTTCTGGAACATTAGTACAATCTATCGAATTTATTAAAAAATTGTCGATATTCGAATGTGGTACCTACAAATATGGTTATCCTGATCAAATATATCATTAAATTAGGATTTCAGTTAAACCAACCGAATTGTGGATTCTATTGATTATAGGAGCCACTTAAGATTGGTATTTGTAAACGAATTTTCTGCTATATTTATTTTCCTAAAAAATTATTGCAATTCAAATTTATAAGTGTTTGTGGGCTAGTGGGTGGAGAGCTAGCCTAGTACTCCTTATTTTTGAGTTCAAATTCCGGTAAAGGCAAACATTTAAAACATTTTTTTTAATTAAAATTAAATATTCAAATAACAAATATATCATAAAAAATTTAATTAAATTGTGGTGCGGTAAGCAAGGGTGTGAATTATGATTCAGATTCAGGTTCGATACCGGAAAAATCTAAAAATATTTTTTTTTAAATAAAATTTTTTTGAACGTATTATTACGTGGAATATAAATATTAAATTAGACAACTGAATATTGACTTTCACAACTAAAAATATAATTTAATATGAAGATAGTTGTCGTAACCGCCAGAATTCGATTGGCAACAAATTCGGTGACCACAACTGATACTGTTTTTACCATTCCCAAAAAAAAAAAAAAAAATAACGAGTGAAAATTTATAAAAATTTTAACAATCTGATACTATCTTGTGAGTATTTAAAGTAGGGATGGAAAAGGGCATATGTTATCCCATTAAAATTGGCTAATTGGAATGCAATTATTATTATTACCTTAATGTATACACTCATAGAAAAAACTTATCAAAAAAAATTACTAAAACCTTTAGTAATACAATTTTTAAAGTTTAGTACAATTTTCAAAGTTTAAAACTATTTTTGCAATTTTTTAGTGATCTTGGCTTTAAATATACTTACAAAATATTTTGCTAATTTTAACATCATATTTTTCTTAAATTGCTTGGTTAATAGCAGCAGTATTTTTCTACAATATTCATAACATACATGGGACTTATTAATTGAATGTACTAATGAATTGATGATTTCATTAGCATTATAATGAAATTATTTTCGATATTGTTCTAATTAATGATAATGATTTAAGGATTTGTGTTCCAATTCCACTTGTTTCTCGTTCCATTCCATTTCGTTTCCTTGGTCTAGTGTTTCAATTCCACTCATTCTCTATTCAATTCCATTTCGTTGATATTTCCGTTTCCCGTTTTATTTTATGTCGTTCAGATTTGGAACAATGTCTCACTCCATCCACAAAACCACAAAAAAATCATGTATTATAACTTCCCTGGCCAAAATCGTTGTTCGTTTCACTTGTCAGATTTGTTGTCGCGTAGCTACGACAACAACCAATTTAACTAAAATTTAGTAGAAACCCTTTGTCGAGAAACCTTGAATTTTAAATGTTTTTAAATTATCGCCACACCTAAAAAAGTTTGTAAGTTAAAATAACTGAAAATATCATTTAAAAGAAATGATATTTCATTTAAAAACCGGTCTACTTAATTTTCATTTAAATTAAATGTCATTTGTTATTTATTTTTAAATGTTGATTAATCAACTGACACATCCGTAAGAAACAACTGATATAATCAGTTAAAATAAATGTCAAAATTTTACCCACCAATCATTAAAAATAAATGTTTTTTTCATTTATTTGAAATTATTTCCGTTTTTGTATTTTTTGTTTTTTTTAATATACTCGTACAATACAAAATGTATGTATGCATATGAATCTATAAACACTTTTTGTGTGAATGTATTTGTATATGTATGTGTGTTTATGAAGTTCTTGTAAATTGTATTGAAAAATTTTGTATATATACAACCAATTTAAATAAAAAAACCAAATTGAAATTTTTTGAATATTTTTTTTTGAAACAGACAGCAAACAAAATTTAAATTTGTAATAACTGTTACGGACACAAATAAACCACAAGTTTCCGTTTTGTGGGTAAATTTTTATTAAATTTCAAACAAATGAAAAAAATAAATGAAACTGAAAAAAATCGGTAAATGATAGTAAATTATTTCGAATAAATGTAACAAAAAGTTAATATAGATGTTTCTTTGAAAAATAAATGTATCTTCCTTTATTTTTAAATGGAACGGAAAACTTTTTTATTAAACTACAAACAGTTAACTACATAATATTCTGAGTGTAGGAACGAGTAGAAGTGGGTGCTCAAACAAGAGAAACCTACCAAAAAACCTGCCCAAACACTTGTGGCTAAAATCTGAAACATAAATTTTGTGTTTCTTTCCCTATAGGCTAATGCTTTGAAAGGATTTTTTTGGTACTTTCAACAAGAACATAGAAAAATTGGGAAAAATATGGATTCCCCAGCAAAAATAAAGCTTCCAAAGAAGCAATAAAAGCATCACTACTATGGCAAAGGAATCACTTCTTTTCTGATGGTTTCATTGATGAATTTAACATTGGCGTGTCATAGGATGAAAGTATTTAAATATAGCTACTTCCATTACTCTTACTTTACTATGAGGTAGCAATGACAATGCAATGATTAAATATTTTGATGCATGAGTGGAAAATGTTCATATACCTTGTAGTATTTACCTTTTGATGAAAATTTAATTCATAACAATGCAGAAAAATAAGTTTAAAGAAACTTTATGCATTGATATAGAAATACTCTGTATTAGAACAAATTAAAAATTCTGCATTAGTGAAAAAGCATTTTTTGGCAACTTTAAAACATTTTTAAAAAATGTAAAAAATGTAAATGAATTTTTGGACAAATATAAAATATTTTTAAATAATGAAATTTTTATGTATTGTTGATCTGTTATTTTGTAAATGAATAGTATTAGTAGTATTTTGGATCATATAATCATATTCTTTATAATAAATTGTTTTATTACAAAGAAACATGAAAATTTTATTAGTAAATTATAGAGAATAAAAATTGAAAAATTCCACAGAGCTAGCAGGATAGAATACTTAGTATTTTTGGTTATCGCTACACAACCTCCTCAGTATCAACCCTCTCTCCTTTGGTCATTGCTTATTGATGATTGTCTATTTTATATTGAGTGCTTGGAAACAAATTAACAAACTCGAAACCAACACACAATTAGACTAACATCAACGAAATTTAACAATTTAATTTAAAACTCGTTGTACAATTTTAAAACTTTTTTAGATAATTTTAAAATATTTTTGAACAATTTTAAATAATTTCTGCACAATTCCAAATATTTTGAAATAGTTTTTACACAATTTTAAAATAATTTTATATAATTTTAAAAAATTTTTACACAATTTTAAAATTATTTTTGTAAATTTTGAATTAAAACTGGAAATAGTGTAGTGTTAAATAAAATACATAATGGAAAAATGCACAGATTGTGTCGTCATAACTATTTAAGGCTAAAAAAATGCAAATGACAAAAAGGCTTAAACTTTAAAAAAAAAAAATCTGTTTTACTTGATTTTTCAAACCATTTCTAACCTTCATGAAATTTTAAACATAAATATGTATAAAAAATAATTTAATAAAAAAATTAAAACAGTTCATCAGAACTATTTTCTCATTGAAATTTTTATTTTTGAATGATCAGAATACAATATTTTTAATAAATGCTTTAGAAGTGTGATTTTAAAAGATGTGCATCGGGTTTATATTTGAATCACTACATTTACAATATGAACATTTGAATTCTTTTGGGAGTTCCTTGCAATAACACCAAAAAACCATAAAAGAATGTTAACTGAAGTTTATGAAGCATTGAAAGAATTTAGTTTTCTCCTAAGGCGTAGGCGGGTTTTTTTTGGAAATATTTACTGGCAGGGACAAATGGGGAAAAAAGGTTAACATCCTGTCTCTTGGATCCCAATTTTCGTCTAATATATTTATAACTCGGTTAAATTATATTTACAAAATTAAAAATATACATTCAGAAAAATATTGCAAAATAAATTATCTTCTTAAGAATAAAACTCGCCTCTTGAACTAAAGCTTTGAAATTTAAAATATGCGCTAATTAACTGAAGATGCATTGTATTTTATAAATGGAGTTTAAAGTGATAAAGTCTACATTTTAATGAATTAGTAATATTTAAATTCTAAAAGTTGTCATGCAAATTTTCTACAAAATAGTTTTCAAAAAAGTTTCGAGTCCATTTGTTAATTTAACGGTGTAAAGTTTTAATAATTTTAGAAACAAAAAATTAAAATTTTTCATCATATTATACAAAAATAAATATCTAACTTAAGACCATAGTGTATATTGTTATAATAGAGTTATTAAAATTGTACAACAAAAAATATGATGTTTGGCAAGGTCAGGGTGTTTTAAAATTGTATTTTGCAAAGCTTTGGGTTAAAAAGGAAATAAATTAGAAGTAATAAAGTTAGAAAAACAACAACTGCAATAAACTTGAACTTGTCTAATGAAATGATGCTCGTATTAGATAAAAGTCTAAAATATAATTTAATTATTATTTTAAATGAAAAAGAAATAATCACCAATATTATCATACAAAAGACTTTAGGAACACACAATGTTGTTAATTATAGTTTTTTTTAATTAAAACTCACTTTTATTTCAAATATTTGGTGTTTTTTTAGCTATTATTATAATCTATCTTATTTTAATTACTAAATACTTTTTTGTAAAACTATTTTTTTCGGTTTTCATTATTAATGTGTATTCATTCACAGATTTTCTCTCTAAAATTTTATACGCAAAACTCAACGATGTGTATAATTAAAACATGCAATATAAGTATAATGTTTAAGGTTATATACATATCTTTAAGATGAAACATGTGTTTTGAGAAGTTTTTTATTTACTTTTTTGTAGGTATTATATGTTAAGCTTAACTGCAGATGATGCTAGTGTGTTATTAGGGTAATTAATTGCAAATCTTAGATCCGCAATTGTTTGAAAGTAAAACTGAACGTTTTAATTGATTGGAAACTTTAAAACGAATACAGCTTTGTAAAAGATATTTGAAAAGAAATGCGTTTATAGTTTCAAATACACAAAAATATTAAATTAATTTTTTAAATTTAAGTTTCAATAACATTTACATCAGCTTTCAAAATATTTATTAGAGTTATGTTTTAAAAAAGTTTTTAAAAAATCTTACATCATTAAAAACTTATTAGATTTCTGTTAGTTTTGTTTAAAAAAAATACAAATTTAATGTACAAGTTTTGTATTTAACATTTTTTATTAACAAGTTTGTTTCTTAAGTCTTTCGATATTTTAAAATCGTTCAATTAGCATTCATATATAATTTAAGTTTATATCTTATTTCAAATTACTTCTTAAATTATTTAATCAACATATTTTTCTACTTTCTTCTTACCAGGTACATTCACAACTACATCAAACACAACAAATATATAAACAAACACAATTATCGCCATTTAAAACAAATTTTAAAAGTAGTCGATTTCGTAACGAAGTATTTTTTCTAAATTTGGAATATGGCTATTTTGGTTGTCAAGTAAATGAGTCTTCAGACTATTTACAATTATACGAATTATCGAAACTATGCGACGGTAATCAAGATTGTTATCTTGGTTCCGATGAGCTAAATAAAGAGCTTAAATGCACAAGTAAGTTGGAAATCTAAACAAACAAACAAACAAACAAAAAAAATTGAAAGTTCTAATGGTAAATTAAATGTTAATGATGCCATTTTTCTCTTACAGATGACTGTGATAAAGATGGCACGCAGTGTACAAATGGTGTGTGTCTAAATGGTATCTGCCGTTGTAATGATGGCTGGGGTGGTTGCAATTGTAGTCTTCAAGGTAGGTGTCCTGGGAACATCCAAAACAATTAAATTGTTTAAACCTCATCGATATATATTATCTAATTTCTTTAATCGTTTTTGTTTTTTAATGTTTTAGATGAGAATGAATGCAAATACCGTCCCTGTGATGTATTTGCCCACTGTACGAATACACTCGGCAGTTATGCGTGTACCTGTATGCCTGGCTATCATGGTGATGGTGTTCACTGTGAAGGTAAGTCTAAATTCATGTTTCCTATATTAGCATATAAACAAAAACTTCCGCCACCTTTTTTAAATCAAAGAAGAAAAAACTAATTTTCATTTATATGTGCAAACAAAAAAACCAAGAAGAAATGTTATACCTATAAACTTTTCTCATGCATAACATTTTCTTGTTGTCGTTGTCGGTTTTCTGAGTAGTTTTCTTAACGGTTTTATTGTTAAGTTTTTTATAAAAATAACCTTAAATATTAACAATAGTTGTATATAGAAATAAAAAAATATGATCAAAACAAAACAATAATCATAAGCCATATAAACACATTTTACACTATGATTATGATCAGCAGCAGTAGTTGTGGTAGTTAGTATCTAGATGTTTTTAAGGTATAGAATGTTAACGTAAACTAGTATTATACTTTATATACATAGAATGTATAACGAAAAGGTAAAAGAAGTAAAATAATTCAAGCTATAAAGTCATCTAATGATAGCATCTTGTTTTTGGCGTATAACAACAGCAGCAACAAGATTTTTTTTTTAGATGATATAGTAAAATAAAACCTTACAATGTAAATGAAAAAAAAAATAATCTACACTGTTTCTAAAATATATTAGAATATTGGAATTCATTTATCCAAAATGTGAAAGAAATAATTTGTTTTTAATGAATAATAGAGATAGACCCAAATTTCATCTTAAAATTTCTCATTTGTAGTCTTTTTTTTACTATTACCCATATGAAAATCGACATATAAGGAAATACATGACCACTCTTTGTACAGGATGGGCCATTTAAGATTTTAAATTTGAATCGGCTAAAAAAAAAAGTACTGATTATTTTTCAAATTGCTGATTTTATTGGAAATGATGAACTTTGTCATTTAAGAATGGAACACAATATCATTCATAAGACTACCACGACTGGCTCCCCAGTACCTTATCCGATCAACCCAATTTTTCAGTACATTTTCGATTGTTTCGGCTCGAATCTCTTTAATGGCAACTTCTATTTCATTTATCCTTAATGACTCCCCACAGAAAATAATCCAAAGACCCCAAATCACAGCTCCGAGGCGGCCAATTGACATCATAATTTCGGCTAATTGTTCGATTTTCAAAAACAGTGCGTGTGTGATATGAGGCACCATCTTGTTGAAACCAAATGCCGTCCATGCCATTTTTTTTAATTTTTGGAAACAAACATTCGTTTAGCATGGCACGGTAACACTCACCGTTGCTCATTTTCGAAGAAAAATGGCCCAATGATGCCGCCAGCCAAAAATTCACACCAAACAGTGACACGTTGTGGATGCATTGGTTTCACAATAGTCACGTGTGGGTTCTCTGAACACCATATGCGGCATTGACATAACCAACGAGATGAAAATGAGCATCATCTGACAATCTTTAGCCCATTGAGCGAAGCCAAAACGCATCGGATGGTCATGAGGCTTTAGTTGTTAGACCAATTGATTTTTGTAAGCCTTCATACTGAGGTCTTTATGCAAAACTCTTCTCAAAGAAGTCTGGGAAATATTCAGTTACTGAGAACGATGACGAGTTCTTGGACATTCTCAGCCAAAGCAACAATGTTTTCGATTGAACGCACTGGACGAGAATGTACACGGGTTGGTTTGTCCAATAACGATCCATTTTTATGAACTCGCTTCACAAATTTACGCACAAACTGAACTGAAGGCCGATCTCTTCTCGAAAATTTTACACGTGAATTTCTTACAGTTTGCGTTAAAGAGTTTACGCCAACATTTGGCCCCTATGCTTTCATATGCCTTAGATTTGTAGAGCCAAATATTGGACTTTTCTGATATTTTAAAATCTGTAATATTATCTAAAATAAATGCAGATTTACACTAAAAATTTTACATTTGGTCCCCCATAATATTAAAAAATAAAAAAACGGGGGCCAAAGGCCAGCTTTTTGTGGCATAATCTACACCAAAATTCCATTACACTAGTGACTAGTTTATTATCTTTGATAGAAAATTGACACACAAACAACATGTTAAAATGTTCCAAATTTGACTCATTTAATTTAATTATTTTTCAAATTTTTCCAGCTGAATTTGCAAGATTGTTCATCCATGTGAAAAACGAAATATATATGAGCATATATGGTCACACATGAGTTTGTATATGAAAATACTTGTTCATATAAGACCTTACATAGTTCTAGATATGACCATACATGATGCCATATATGACCATATATTTTCTGATCCGAAATTTAAGTGTATATCGCCATATATATTCACATATGATGATATATGTTTAAGTATAATATATCTGCTCAGAGAAGACAGATTTGCTTTTCTTATTTTTTATTCTTTTTTGCTTTAAAATGCTTTTGAGCTTTAAACTGCTTTTTAAAATTTTTTGCTTTAAAATACTTTTCTTTTTATACGAGTAATATAATTTTTGGTCCAAGTTTTGTTGTTTTTTGAAACAAAAGTGTTTTCTAAGCCTTTTTACTTTCACTTTTTTAGCTTTTTCCTAATATTTTTTGCTTTAAATAAATTGAGTTTTGCTTTTTTTTTTTGTCTTCTCTGACAATTAAATTTGAACATATAGGGCCACATACGCCCATATATCCTCGAACCCGACGATGTATGAGATCATGTATGGTCTAACATTAAACTATGCATGTACCTATATAATCATGTATGTTCATACCTTAAAAATATTTATATGGATATTGTTCATATATATTTGATTTTCACATGGGCATTCTATTTATTTACTGAAGTATCTAATAAGAAAATGGTTTTAATGTGTCCAAGTTTTTTTGAAGACAATTTTAAACAAAAGTAAATTTTCGAAGTCCTTCCAAAGTCCTTAAAATACCCTTAAACAGTTCCCAACATAATTACACTCAGATGAAACGTAATTCTATAAAGAATATAAATCCATAAAAATAATAGATTGTAAAGTATCTTATCTCAATGTCTAACCAAAAAGTATTTTTTAATGGATCAGGGACCAAAAAAGAAAGTCCCGTGATCTAATGGAGCTTTAAGAAGCTTCAAGTTTGTGTTTAAAATGCTATATAAAGTTTTATTTGAAGAGTGTATAAAAAATTTATATTTCTGTTGAGTTAATTAACTTCTTACATATGTATATTTCCTACCAAATGATTGGCTATAATTTTGACATTTGTCCTTAATTTCTTTGTTAAATTGAGATCTACTTTTTCCGAGTTTTTTACATTATTTAATTATTTAATTTTGGAAAAAAAATTTGCTTTAGATTATAAAGGCCACCCTGTATAAGGTAAAATGCTCTTGAATAGCAACGGTGTAATATTTTTGAAAAAAAATATATATTTTTACTATTACTACACATGAATGCTTGGTTGAATAGTGAAAAGTGTTTTCTTTGTTGTTTTATAAATATTTTTCTCTCCATAGAATATAGTAACTACACAGATTCATATGAAATAATCTTTCCATTGATTTTAAATTTCTTACTACTGGTTACAAGTTACACACGCCTTGCGCAAAATTTTACAAGAATCATAGATATTGTATTATAATACATAGAAGAATATATTGAAAACAAAGTAGCTAACAACAACAACTAACGTCATTGAATTTAGATTATGTAATACTTAAATATAATGGCATAATAAAGAAAATAAAAACAGCAACCAGCAAGAACTCTGTTACAACAACAACAACAACAATAAAGATTATTAAATTCATTGGACAAAAGAGGAATCAACAAATAATATGTTAACATGTTGTTCATATTACTTTTTATGTTAGAAAATTCAAAGGAAATTGTTTTAAATAAAGAGAAATATTAGAGAGCAAATACAAGAATTGTTTTGCCATGCTCTATTACAAGATAAAGTAAAATTTTATTAAAGGTAACAATATTACCACGGAAAAAGAATTTAAATTGTACTCTAGGGAATTGAAAAGTAGAAATCTAGTTGCGTTACTTACCAGAAATGTTATTAAGTCTTGTTCTTGTAGATAAAGTTTTTGAGCAACATAAAGAAAGTCAATATGTATGTATAATTGGATGAAACAAGTTTGTTTTTAAAAGTCTTTTGTTTTAGAAATGTTTAGAAATATGTTTTTAAGCCTTTTTATTGTAACTCAATTCATATTGATATTATAAATTTATTCTTGTATTAAAAATAAACCAGTCTTTGACATATATTGTAATATTTAATAATAAAAATATTGAATTCAACCTGTAATTATAACCAGTAAAGCTCGCATACGAGTAACCAAAGGGATGTTATCAGGCCATTAATGAAAGTACTTTCCCCTTGTCAACCCACATTTCCACCCCAAGTTCCTGGCGAAAATTCCAAAAAGTACCTCAAAAGTGAATTGAACACATAGCTCAAGTTTTAGATTTCAACCTTTCGACTAGAGGTAGTAGGATGATAAAAAATCCAGAATAATCTTAATTTGGGCACAAGTCTTTGGCCATACCGATTTATGAAAACTTATTTTTAGTCTGGTTCGAGATCATAGAAAATTTTTGTTCAAATGAAAAAATTTCTTATTTTTTATTTAGTTATCATTTATTAAGAAACTAGCCGAATGGAATGCATTTTAAAGTCAGCTACGACTTTCATCAACATTCTTCGTGCCCTTGAAAGTGCTAATGGTAAATTTGTCTTATTAACTCACAACAGCTATTTATGCTAACATCCAGTTGATTTTTTTATTGAGTTTGTATGAAATTTACTTACTATTTTTATTACTGTGTGTCCAAAGCAGCAATTAGCTAATATTAAAGACATGCGGTCAAATTGTTTTTACATATGTTCAAACAATTCTTTTACCATACCAAGAAGTATTTAATAGTGAAGTTTTTTTTATAGTAGATCATTTTAATATTTATATGTGTTTAAATGTATTTTTAGTCTCGTTCGAGACAATAGAAAAACAATTTTTTTAATCGTGGATAATACACAGAAAAAGTTACCCAGCAAAACCACACATTACCAAATAATGGGTAAAGTAATGTATAGCCATATGGATGGATTACTATACAACTTACTTCATTGATGAATTTTACAAGCGATGAACCTCAAAGTAATGTATATACCCATTACTTTAGAGGTGTTAATGTAAGGGGTTACTTATATGGTTACGAGATTGGAAAAAGTAATGTGTCTAAAAATAGATTTTTAAAAAAGTGCATTTTTAAAAAAAAAAAGTTATTACAAATATTTAATTTTAATTATTTGTAATTAAAAATAATGCGGTCAAGATGGGAATCGAACCAGAGAAATCTGGTTGCCCGCCAAGAACTCTACCCACTGAGCTATCAACGCATATAGTGTTTGATTTCTTTAAAATGAATTGTTGCGCTTCGTTTTTTCGCTAGTGTTGTCAAAACAAACGTACATTACCCTTTTGCTTACAAAAAAACACAAAGTAATGTATCTAAAAATAGATTTTCAAAAATATTTCAACTATTACTTTACATTTATAAATCATATATTGCGTAATTAATAATGAGTAACTTATTACTTTATGCTTGCAAATAATGAAAAAGGTAACGAGCTATTATTACAAGGTAACGCATGAAAATATCGCACCCATTACCAAAGATTTGCTGGGTATTTAGATACTAGCCGAATGGAATGTATTTTCGACCTTCATTAACAACTTTCATTTGAAAAAAAATTCTATTACCTCGAACCAGACTAAAAATATATTTTCATAAATTTATTTAATACGAGTATATAAATTAAACGTTAGTAGATTAAAATTTAGTTTTCTTTTTAAAAATCTTAACCCTTGTAAATAATAAAATATACCCTTGCCCTAAAACACAAACCCCTAAAGTTGTATGGCTGTTTTTTCCGCGACTTGTCATCATTAGTGACACATTAATTAAATACATTTTTACAACTCCATATTCTTGCCAATACCTTGATGATCAAATACATTCTTTTTAAGTTAATGGTCTGCTCTACTGCTGCTTCTTCAGCTTTACTGTTTGTAACTTTGCAACCATATATCATAGGGTAACATCTTTTACACTCAAGTAATTACGCGTGTCAATGCATGTTTATAGTAGTGTACAAGCAGTAAATAAAGAATAAGAAAAACTTCTGAAAAATAAAGCACTATAAAATTTAGTAGCTTAACTTGTATGAGAATCTGTGATTTTTCTTATGTACGAGTATGCAAAATACAACTTTTTTGTGTTTTATTATCTAGTTCATGTAGATCACCATGATGAGAATGATGATGCATCATCATCTAGATGACGTTGGTGTTTTTGATTTTTTTTTTTTTTTGTTTTAAGAGTAACATGTAGTAAGCGTAACAAGTTTATCAAATTTTAAAGATCTCTAGTTGTTGGAGCAAAAAAAAAATTAAACAAAATAACGCCTGATGGTGTTTTAGTTTTCAAGGCATGTCTCTTTTTATGTTTTAATATATGGTAGGTAGTGTTAAATACGTGAGCTGTTTTTTTTTTTTGGAACAAGGAACGATATAGATAATTAGTTATATTTATATTTTAAAGGCGAATAATGAAGCAACAATTAAACAAGACATATAGGGAATAATAGTCTTAGTATTAATGCAAAAATTAGTTCGTTAACGGTTGTAATTTGCTTATACAATGTACATAGAGAAAACAAATACAATGTGATAACCAAATTTCTAACCAACCGAATGGTTATGTTGAAGCCACCAATATTTTTGTTTGTATCCATTGAAATTCGGTTAATACAACAAAATTGCGGTTTAAAAAATATATTTCAATTGTATCAAGATATCAACCAAACTATTTAGTTTGCAAGAAATCCTGTTGTCACAATGAATCTGTTTTCTCTGTTATTTTTCATAAAATTTTTATAATTTATCAATGATTCTAAATTGTGGACATTTAAAAAAAAAAAAATATCCTAAATAAATAAAAACTTTTTAACTATAAGTCTTAATTTTAAAATTCTAAAAACCTTTAAAATATTCAAAAAAAAGTATATATATATATTTATAATTCTGAAAGCTTTTTAAGTTGTAGCAGACAAAAATAATCATTAATTTTCCAAAAGCAGGTTACATCAATTAGTCATTCATTTATATATGTCTGCAAATTGACAAATAAACTTTGAAAAAACCTTCAATCATGCAACTTAACCGTTACCACTTTAAACAATTTATATTTGCCACAATGCAAAATACTTAAAAAAACGTGATATAAATTTGAATATTTTACCACCAAAGACATAAAAATCATCATTTATAAAATATTCCCGCTTAACAAGTTTCTATACAAAAAAAAGTCACAGAAAAATGTTGCAACTACTACAACAAAATTTAATTTTGAATACAAAAAAAAAATAACACTAATCCTCTTTCCCACTAAACAAAATATCATTTGCAACTTTCCAGAATTTTTTTTTTTTTTGCCCCCAACCAGAAGCAGCAGTATTAGCAGAAGAATAATAAGAAGAAGAAGTACTATAACAGCAAAAATGCTAATGTATACGCATATAAATTTCCACTTAACCTCATTTCTTTTAAAACATGTCCAATGCACATACAATATACTGCAACTTCAAGTGTGCATAAACATAATTCAAATTCAAAAACTAAGAAGAAAAAAACGGAGTAGAAAATGTAACCATAAAAATGAAAATAAACTAAGGCCTATAAAAATTGCATAATAATTTCTTACAATAAATATGTGCAATAGGGTGGCACTACGTTATATGCCGAAATTTTTATTTGGAAATATTAACGAAGTCCAGGGGGCCAATTCCGAATAAAGTTGGTTTGCGAAGTGATAAATAATTTATCATTTTTCACTTCATGTTTTCATTTTGATCGATTCCCATACTCATTATGAAAAAACTTGTTGTTATGATGACTATCTGTCAATGTTATTTCATTCCACCTGTTTCTTGAGTTTTAAAGCAAAATTTTCTTAAAAAACTTTAATTCATTTTTTTTTTTGTTTTTCATTAAAAAATAAACATTTAATATAAAGAAATGTCGTTATAATATGTTTAGTTTTGTTTGTAGTGTTGCAAACATGGATTTTTCGAATGCGATTTGAGCGTTTTTTGTTTTTATAATAAAAATGTAATTATTGTTTTCAGAAATTCTTTAATTCTTTCGAGAATTAAAAATTTCGTAATTAAACTAAAAAACTATATTAGAAAAAATAAAAAATTTTAAGTCGCTATTAATGTTTGCAAAATAGTTCAACATTCACATTTTTTCATGAACTTTTATTTGGTGAAGAAAAAACTCATATGACAGATAGTTTTTACAAAAGTTAAATCAAGAATCGGAGTCTTTGCAAAGTAGTGAAAATTTTTATCACCAATATTGTACAAATACAAATTTAAGAAAAATCGTTGAGCTCTAAGAAGTGAAAATTTTATAGTTTCCTGCAAAGTTACAAATAGTAGAGGGGAATATGTTGTACCATGAAACGTTTGTATCAAACTTCTGTAACTCCGCCAAAAATGTAGATATAACTCTTCTGTAATATTATTGTAATTTTTTTTAGAAAAAAACTAAATGATGAATTCGGACAAAAATAAAAAATACTAAGTACGACTGGCGTTTGTTTATGTACGATTGCAAGTACTCTTTATTTTTAGTTGCGTTTTTCGGAAACAGTTCGTAAAAATATCCAGAGAAACACTAGAAGCGAAATCTTATCCTAAAATACTTACTCTCTGGAATCAATTCGGTATCTATTTAAGTTACACTGCCTTCAGTGGCGTAAGTTAACAGTAGCTGGGTGGTGCACTGCACAAGGGCCCATGGCCGACAGGAGCCCTTTGTTGAGAGCAGTAAATAGTGTTTTTTATGAATTTATTGATTTGTGTATTCTCTTGGTAAATTAGCGAGTTGATGCAATATTTTATAAATCAATTCATTAAATCATATTTAAAATCACAATTGACTAATCGATTTCATTTAAATCTTTTTTGATTTAATTGAATCAAATCATTTTAAACATAATTTTTTTTTATTCGCGAATTAAAAAAAGTTTGATATGACTTGCGAATTAAAACAAAATAGAAAAAATGGCCGGTATCTCGAAAACTAGGCGAGTTATACTACGATAATAAAAATAGGCCAGGTTCGGAAGACATCCCGAGAAATGTATTTTTATAAAATAACCACAGGGTGACCCATTTTTATACGAACGAAATGGAACGGGAAACGGAATTTGTATTATCGGAGTGTGTTAATTTATATTATATTAATTAATAATAAAAAAAAAGTAGTCACGAATAGAAGAGCAACTTTTGACCAACTTTGCGCAATCTCGCTTAGATTCGGAGATATTCACCATTTTATTAAATGTCAATTTTTTTAAGTGGCCGGTATCTCAAAACTGTGCGAGATAGGGCAAAACTGGCAAAATTTTTGCTCTACCATAATAATTGCAATAATAAATATAGAGAGATTTCCCGAGTGATCCATTTTATAAATCAGCCTATATAAAGCAAGTTAAATATCTAGAAAATTTCTTTGTCATTTTGGCATTAGCATCATTCAACTAATGCTAATGAAATTTCAATACCAAGTATGGAAAACAAGCTAAAATATAAATAAGTCGTAATTTAAAAAAAACAAGTAAGAGCGGCTAAATTCGGCTATGCCGAATCTTATATACCCTTCACCATGGTATTCTGAAGGAGATGAATACATCGTTGGAATCTACTACCTCATAGCTCTCCACAAACAAGCGGTATCCCCATTTATTTTTTCTTAAATGTCCAAAAATTTTAATCCAAAATAATATGTCATGTAAAATCTCAAATTTATATTTTTCCATATGTTTCAGCGCTTTTCTTGTCAAATTTGGCATTTTCTAGGCAAAAAAAAGTTGGCGACACTACTATTTATTTTTTATTTATATCATTCACAATAGTTGTGAAACGTATTTAACCTACGTATTTATCTTCACACTCTTATTAAACAAAGGGATTTTACTGGAAAAATTAGAGGTAGTCCTGGTTTTTTGCTAATATCTCAGCCATTTATTAACCGATCTGTCTGATTTTTAATAGCAAACAGAAATGGATCACATGTAACAGAAATAAAAAAGAATCAAGTCCTCATCATGTCTGGGTTCTTCGGAAAACCCATTTCAACACACAGACGGACAGACGGACAGACGGACAGACGGACATCGTTAAATCAACTTCGCTCTTCATATGGACCCAGAATATATATACTTTATAGGGTCTAAGATCAATATTGTAGAAATTACAAACGGAATGACAAACTTATATATACCCTTCCACCTATGGTGAAGGGTATAAAAATACATTTCAAAAATACATACATTTTTTGTACTTGTTAGTGATTTTGAATTTTGTTTTGTTTGTTGTTTTGCACACAAGCCCTTGATGACTCAGCTACGCCACTGACTGCGTTACAAATTCTACCCCAAAAATCGAAAAGAAGAGAAGAGTACCGACCATTAAAAGAAGAATAAAGAAAATGCGGCTCATGCCAAAATCGCGTAATATATTTAAAATTAATATGACATCACAACGAGAAAATGTGATCTAAGCGTTCACCTTTTGTTATAAGATGTGAATACTACAAACAAAAGTGATATCTATCAGTTATTCATAACAGTGATTTTTTCTTAATATATCAAAGCCTAATTTTTAGCTTCCATTTTTAAATTAACATTTGTCTTTTAAAACAAAATTGCCCTAAAAATGTAGATATCTTTTCTGGTTGTATTTGATAAACAGCGTTGCAGCCGTTGAAACCATTGTCGGCTGCGCCTACTAGGCGGCCGCTTATATCTCTACCCATCATATTACGCCTATCAAAAATCTAAAGTTTTAATTTCAATGCCACCCTAATGTAAACATACACAACATAATAAACTTTTCACAACTAACTGTGTTTAAACCTAAATTATAAAAATAAAAATTTATTATCATCTTTATGGTTGTAATGAAAAAGAAAACAGGTGTTGCTTGTTTTTTTCACTTTATTCTTTATTGTGTTGTTAGAAAAGGAATTGAAAATGATACTAGAAAAATTTATGGGTAATTAATAAATTAATATAAAAAAATAATAGAACCAGATTTTAGTTTTAAATTAAACGGGATTTTCAAAACATATAAGAATTTTTTAAATTTAAAGTAAAATCTTGAATATAATAAATTAAAGATTTTTTTTTCTATAAAAAGTCTTTAAATTATGCAAAATTTTTGGAAAATGTGAAACAAAATAAATATAAAAGTTTAAATAAATTTTGACATGTACTGGAACAGTTTGTGCCATTAATAATTAGGGATTAATGGTGACCAGTGGCGTTAGTGTTTCGGAACTCTGGAATAAATAAATTTTTGTTTTAGTCTGATTAAAAAAAGTGTAACAGTCCATTAAAATAAAGAATTGACTACGAGGTCATAAAAAGGTTAAAATATTTCTTCATATACACGATGAGATAAATACCACCCCTGCTATGATAGTGATCTCATTAATTCTTATTAAAAATTATAATGGTTATTTAAGCACCGGAAATGTAAGTTTGTTTATTATTATATTTGCCAAAAAAAATTTTAATTATTGTTATTCTTATTCTTATTACTTAGGGTTTTTAACAATTTTTTAATTTACTTCTTAAAATGGCCTTCAATAAATTTTGTTATTTTAAAAACTTAAATTGAGCTTATAAAAATATTTTTTCTTTTTAATAAAAAAAAAATCTTAAACAAAATTCTTGTAAACAAATAATCATTATTTCAATAATAACTAATTAATACTTAGTAAAAAAAATCAAGTGTTATACAAAAAAGCTAGAAAAGAATTAAGAGTAATTCTCTATAAGGAATTTCACAAAAAAGTTCAAGGTATTTCCAAAAAAAAAAACTATAAATAAACTCATGTGAACTTTTTAAAGGGGATTTTTAAATTCCCTTGGGAGTTTTAGTTTTTTCCTATAAGAACAAAAGCCGAGTTATGTATTTATTATTATTTATTACAACAGATTTTAAATTACATTTGTAACACTAATAAAATTGTTATTAGCATTTCATAATAATAAGAATATTTCTCACCATTTACTAAGTTTTTTTTTTTTTTTTTTTAATTTTCCTTAAGTTAAGCTTATGTTGTGTTTGTATAAAACAAGATCATGAAATCTTATAATCACTTCCTTGACAGCATACCCAGCAAAATCTCAGTAATGGGTGCTCATTACTAATAAGTAGAGCGAGCTGTAAAAAAAACTTATTATTTTCATTTGACAAAGTAATTGTTGTAAGTAGCTGTTCACGTTTGTTGCATGCAAAATCACACAAAATGTGTATACCTGATTACCTGCTACATTACAAAAATATAAAAAATATGTAGCAGTTACAAAAATTTGTAGTTATTCGTAAGCCAGTTAACTTTGTAAATAATAATATTCTTATTTGTAAGTAGTTACCAATATAACATTATTTTTGTAATTAAGAAAGTAGGGTCCGGCCGAAAATGGATTTGGTCGGTGTTTTAAATTATTAAGGACAATTATAGTTTCATTATATAACCACTTATTTGGTAATAAAAGTTTTTGCTGGGTAGTTGTAGTCTGTAAAGTTTCTAACATACAATTGTTTAGTTTTTTTTTTACCCAACATATTACGTGCTTTGGTAACATCTTTGGTTTTAAGCTTATTTTTCTTTCATGAAATATCATACAATAAATATTCCACCATAATTATGCACCTGTTATTAGTTGGTAGTTTTATAAAAAGAATAAAAAAAATCACAGTAGTTGTTTGATTAAAGTTTATTAGAAAAGACACACACTCTGAACACGATCACAAGATATTATGGTATAAACTTTTCCAATAATATATAGCATAGGCCTTAAACAAAAAGGAAATGAATTAATGAGAATTTTAAACAATTTGGATCAAAGGAAATATATCAAAGCATACAAAATAAAGAATTGAAGCATAAATCTTCAATTGAGTTTTTAATTTAAGTACGAATGTGAAATTGTAACACACCTACTTTAGAAATGATAAATGGTTAACAAGGAAAGTAAATACCAAATTAGGACATGGGTAAAAAAAAAGAAATTCAAGATTTAACTGTCTCAGCTTTTGGGCCAACTTGGAATTTTAAAGGTACTTTAACGAAAGACACCACATGCATGTGTAGTAACATTGGGAATGTGTTTTTGAGGCCTTTTATTTGGTACTTTTTTGAAATCTTAAAATTTCTGGGTACTTTATATTGAGCAGTATGCTCCTTATTAAATTCCAGCGGACATGTATTTTCTCTATTAATTTATTTCTTTCAAGTTATTCTCATTTAAATATTTACAAAATAAGTTTAATATTTGTTATAATTATTTTATTCTCAATATTATTTTTTAAAGAAAAAAACATTTTAAATTTTATTTATAGCAAACTGATCCATGAACTTTTCCAGAAGATTTAACTAAGACTTAAGAAAGATACTTTAAAAAATATTTACAACTTACACTGTGCAACACTATTTTAGGGAGGTGGATAATTCTTACTTCAGATGAATGTGTTCGGTGTGTATAGTAAAACTCCTTAAGGGTTTGGCGCTGTAAGAGTACAGCCAAGAAATATGGCCCAAATAAATTTTAATTATTTTCTTTAACAAACAACATATAATAAAATTTTATAAGTAATTTTTGCGTTCAGTATATTTGTATTTGTGGATCACTTAAGTATTTATTCAGTTAATACTATAAAAAGTACCCTAAAACGGGTTAAAATATTTCATGAATATTTAATTCGGCGAAAGGATGTAAAATCCTGAAGAAGATGAATTCCCATATTTCCCTTGTTTGATGTACTTCTAATATAAATTTATTGTTTATTGAACTCTTTGTCTTCCATTTAATAACTTATTTTTGGCTTTTAAAGGACCAAAAAAACTCGTATTCGACATAAAAATCTTTGTAGTCTTATTTTAGGCCTTAAATGAAAAAGTTTTTTACAAGTACATTAGGAACGTTCTCCAAGAGGACAATAAGTGATAAATTACAGTTTATCTTTTTTCAGGATCTTATAACTGCCGAATAAATTTTTTGTCTGTACTTCTGAGACAAATTTGTTGTTTTTCGTTGAATATTTGAATCCTTTGTGGGCCTCATTTTGATTTTTTGTGACAACCGAATTTCTAGCCAACCGAATGGTTTGGATGGAACCACCGATTCTTCGATTAATGCAACAGAATTTCAGTTGAAATCAAATATTGAAACCATCTGGAATATAGTTGGTTGCGACAACTAAAAAATTCGTTTGCTGCAACCAAAATATTCAGTTGGCAAGAAATTCGGTTGTCACGATGAATCTTTTTTCTCTGTGGAAAATATTTCAATAGTCGTTAAATCAACAAGTTTTCATCAGAAGAACATTAAGATTATTATTCTTAAGAAATACAAGTGGTAAATAAATCGAGGTGAAAAATTTTTTGTGGTGAAAAAATAAATATTTCATTCACCAAATGGTAATATGTACATAATTGTACTCAAATACTCAAACTTAGAGGTATTTTTACATTTTTATTGATAACTTTTTACCGCTGGATCGGCGGATCAAAATATGTATAAAAACAATCTGGTTAAAGAAAGACGTACGGAAAGTGGGACATGACTGGTGCGGTTTAGAATTACAAGCACCCAGTTAAAATTAAAAATTCGTATTTTATTGCATAACTTTTTTTCAAATTGTTCTTCTAAAGTTTTTAGATAAAAAATTTAACTAAAAGGTAGAATAAAGAGTTTTAAAATGTTGTCATTTTATTTCATCAAAGACGATTTTTGTAATATTTCACTGATATGTACTGGATCTGTCCTGTTTTCATCGGTTCAGGGATAGGTCACAGGGTAGATACTTTCAAAACGGTCCTGTAAAAGTCACAGGACAGGTACACGACCCCTTTTTCCCACAGAGTAATAATCAAATCAAAAGACTTAAGACAAATACTTGCTAGACTATATCAATCTTATCTAATTTAATTAAAAAACACAACAGCTTTTAATTCTGTAATTTGCTATTAGTTAAACTATGGAAATTTGTAATTACAACCTAATTAACAATAAAATTCTGAACTTTCCCACGTTTTATAAAATTCTCAAATTTTTAAAAATTTATATTAAAACACAATAATTGTAGAATTAAGAAATATTTGCAGATGTTTTGTCAAAAATTAGCATAAAATCATAGAATTTATTTGTTGCTCCCATAAAATAATTTGATATTTCACCAAAAAATTTAAAACTAAACAAATGATTAAACGATTAAAAAAATTGGCAAATTCAAGCAAAAACTTAAATTATATTTATTTATACTAAAAAAAAAATTGCCAACAAAAAATGGTTTATTATTTTAAACGTTTGAAAAAAAATTTCAAAAAATCAATGATTATTATTAAAATTATATTATTTATAAAAAAAAACATAAATTGCCCCTTAAGAAGTTTTGCTGATACAAACATTGTATAATGATTGTTATTGGAAAAAAGATTAATTAATTGTTACGCATCTAAGCATCACTTAAATACAATTAAACACAAGCCAGCCATAAAAGCATTTTAATTTATTTTTATTTTTTTTTTTGTACTTTTATAAAAAAAATCTATTATAATTGTTTATAAAAAACAATTCCAAGACAATATCAAGGTTAAGAAATACTAAACAACAACAACAAAAACTGAGAAAAAAATCGTAACTTTGAAATATGATTATTAACTGTAAGGTAAATTTTTTTATACATTTATGTTTTTGTAGTAAACATGAAATATATAAGCTTATATGTAAACAGATGATGTCACATTTTAAAATGCGTGAAATAAGAATTAAAAGTTTTATTAAACATTAATTTGTGTTGAAAAAAAAAACAAAATATTTAAGACACACATTAGGCACATGTGGTCAGAAAACTTTTTTTAAAAAGTTTATTTTAAATGATATTAGCTTAAGATATAAAACCCTTATACTACTAAGGGATTATTGGAACCTTTCCCACTATCAAATATTTTTAAAAAGATAGGCAAATTAAAGTTTTTTCAAATAGCGCCAAATTATTTGTTAAATACAATTTTGAATTCCAGTCTTCTAAATATGTCAAATATAAACGGTTCACTACAAAAAGTTTTCAACCTATTGTCAAATATAGTACCATTTTAATTAGGGCTTAACTAATTCTATCCAACAATGCATACAATTTGATAGAAGGTCAGATACCTTAAGATTAATGTTTGCTCTTTTAAATGTTTTTAATAGAAAGTAGTTATAAGGTGTTTTCTATCTATGCACATACTTTTAAACTAATACAGGGTAGGGCAAAAGTCACGAAGGGTAAGTCCCTTCATAATCAATCATAACTTTTTAAGTTTTAATTTTAATTTTTTTAACAAAATAATAAAATATAATATTTGGAGATTTTTTAAATTTAGGTGTGAAAGATTACTTCACGCAAGTGACTATTATTTTCAGCTCTTTTAATAGCTCTTATTTTGGTTAGAAAATTCTCCTTGAGCTGTGCAAGGGACCTGGGTTCATTAATTTACACCCTCTCTTCCAAATATCCCCAAAGGAAATAATCAGGTGCTGTTAAATCCGGCGAACGGGCAGGTCAATTGAATGCTGAATTTTTGAAAATTAAACGTTCGCCAAAAATCTGCCTTAGGAGCTGCATAGTGGCTCGAACAGTGTGTGCAGTGGCCCTATCTGCGGATTGTCAGAAAGAGCTGGCCTTAAAAAATTTTGGAGGATATCTCGATATCGCTCGCCATTTACAGTTACACCATTGCCATCGTTATCTTCGAAAAAAAAATGGTCCAATAATTCTTTGGGACGTAATTTCACACCATAATGTACATTTAAGTGGATGTAATTGTCGCTGATGAACCACCATTGGGTTCTCAGTACCCCAGTTCTGCTTGTTTACAAAACTTTATAATTGGAAATGTGCTTCATCGCTCATTATCAGATAATGAATGAATTCATTATGTTCTCTGGCCAATTCTTGCAGGCGAACTGCATAAATTATTCTTTCTTGGGAATCTCCTGGCTTTAATTGTTGTTTTTCCATGCACCTTGTATGGAAAAAGATGTAAATTTCTCTTTAATATTCTGCGTAAGACTTCCGAGACATTTGCAGCTCAGCAGAGCCCATTCGAGTTGATTTTTCAGGATTCTCCTCAACACTCTCCTGAACGCATTGAATATTTGCTTCACTAATTACAGAACGTGGTCTTCCGCTTCGTCGAAGATCTCTCACTGAGCCTTGTTCCTGAGAACGTGTCACTTAGCGTCGAATACAAACACTGAAGCAATGCTAATTTTTTAACTAGAATACAAATTATCTGGTTTTAAAAATATAAACAAACGACTTAAGACACAAACTTGCTAAAATTACATTGTATGAACAACTTTTTAACTTAAACTTGAAATTCACATAAATATCACATCATTTGATTAACTTCTAATGTATATATTCTAAACTCATCAGTTGTGTAATAGTACCTCCCAGTTCTTTCATTAAAATTTACACACATACACATACTTTTCTTGTAATTTTTTTTTTTTTCTGACATTTCTCCAATTGACAGCTGTCTAAAATTGATGACTTTAAATGTTGGGGAAAAAAATAAAAACACATACACACAAACATACACTTGATCAAATAACAGCCAGATAATATTTCTCTTCGTCTGTTTTTCTAACACTTACATTCTATAGAAATTAACTTATAAATACTAGAACACATATTTATTATGGCGAGGCGTTAATTAAAGTTGCATAACATAATTAAACTTCAACTTTGAAAAGAAAAGATATTAAAACAAACCCGAACATCTTGTTCTTACAATATAATAGTAAACAATAACTGGGAAACAAACCTGGAAATGTTGCTTTACATAATTTAAATGTAATATTCAGTTATTAACCCATTTAGTTAAAGTTAGTAATAAGTTCCCTTAAAAAAAATGAAAAATATATTCTTAGATTTCATTGATTGTTTAATAACTTTAAAACTTTCGTTTGATGTCTAATAAAATCCAATATTGATATATTTTATTGAAACAAAATTCTTAAGATACATAAAATCTCTTTTTCTAAGCCCGTCTAAAAACTAAAAATCCCTTAAAAATTTATTAAGTTAAAAATTTTTTAGTTTGCAAAATTAAAAAAAAATGTTTTTTAACAATACCTTCAGATTTTGAGGATATATTAAAGTATCTGAAGATTGTTAATGTATTTACTTAACCAGATTCACAACCTACACTAGGTTGCTTTTCACCGTGTAGTTAAAAGGAAAATTTTAAATTTTCAAATAAACGTTAAAATAAATTGTTATACAAGCATGAAACGTATTTTTAGTCGTGTTCGAGATCATGGAAAATTTTTCATTTTTTAATAAAAAAATATTTATTTAGTTAGTAATCATCAATCTTGAACCAGCCTAAAAATACATTTCATACATATAAGTTATAAAAAGATCGACAATAAAATAAAAACTTTACCATCCATATATTGTAATATTTAAAAAATTTAAAAAAAAATATACACTTATATATATATTAAAACAATGGACCTGAGCTAAGACACATACTTAAAAACAAAACAATAAAATTTTAAATAAATTGTGAGGTGTAATTATTTGTAAAATAATTGATAAATAAAATTTTATTAATTGAAACTACACGCAGAGAAATAGCATGGTTGCAATATGATCACTGCTACTATAGTGTGCTTGCTGCAATCAGGTATGGTTGTCAGAACCAAGTTATTGGGTTTCTAACCATCAACATGGTCGCTACCATCATTACTTAGTAAATATTTTACTATTTTATGATTGTCACCTCTCATTTTATAATGATTGGCTGTAACTATATTGTGGTAACAAAAATTCTGACTATGAAAAAAATATGATAATTATGCAACGGTAAAATGCTGGCAACAATCAAAAAATAATTATACATCAAATAAAACATGACTTTATCATTTACACTCATGTTTTCTTGTTTTCATAAAAACCAAAATATTATCAGTTCAGTCAGTTTGTTTTTACTAAAACTAGACAAATATCAGATGAGTAGAATTTACCCTTTACATATCATTAAAACATTTCATCAATTGACCCATTAAGATCTAGTTTATTAATTTTTAGCTTTGGAAGATTTTTTTTAAAGGGGCTTTTCAAAAAATTCAAAAATTCATTGTCAAAAAGTTTTTATTGAAAGATTTTATATTTTATAATTATTTTCAACAAAAACAATAAGATTTTTTTTCTTTATGTTTATTGATTCATTGCTTGTAAAAAAATCTCAAAATATTAATAAAATATTTTTTATAATAAAAAATCTGTAGAACCCATGATTTGTTTTGTTTTTTTTTGTTTTGTACGAAAAGGTTTCTTACACAAAATAATATATATTTATAAATTTATCTGATTAAAACATTTTTAGGTTCTATGGACTTTTCATTTAACTAAAATTCTCAGATTCTCCAAACTGTTTCTTAGAAAGAAAAATTCATAGATTCTGAAGACTTTTCATCATAAAAAATACTTAGATTCCAAGGACTTTTTCTAGTAGAAATATTCTTAGAAGATAAAGACTTTTTCTTAAAGAAAAATTTCTAAAAACTTTCTTAAAAAAATCTTCAAAATGTCTTACAAAAAAAGTTTTAACTATTTTTCTTAAAAAAAAGTCCGCAGAATCAAAGTTTTCTTAAAAGAAAAGTTCTTAGATTTTTTCCCTATCCATTTTTCTTCAAAAAGTGCTTAATAACATTTTAAAAAAAAACATTTCTAAAGGAAATATTCTTAAATTTAAAGAGCTTTTTCATAGTTTCTAAGAACTTTTCCTATAAAAATTTTTCTTAGATTATGGATCATATAATGATAATCCAGGAATCATAACATAGTTATGAGGAACCATAATATAATAAAATTTTGATCATACTATTTTTACGTGCGATCATATTATGATAAATTCAATATGACATGTTTATTTAGGACCATAATATTGTAATTTTCGAATCATAATATAACTGTAGGGACCATTTTATTGTGAAAATATGGTTATTTTATTATCATAATATCATAACCATATTATAGTACCACTATTGTTGGCGCAACCATAAAGCCAACAATATATGATGCTCTTCGAATATGATTGCCCCTAATATGTTTTTTCTTTACGTGAAAAGTTTACGATAAAATAATATTAAAACAAAATTACTCTTTAATATAAAATATGCAAATCGAATCCAAGTATGGTTTTTTTTTATTATAAAAAAAAAAACTAATTCTTCCTATAAAATGGGTTAATTTTAAATTGCATGTGGCAGCATAGATTTATGCCGGAATCGTAGCAATGAATAATTATACTTTTAATACAATATATGACCAACAATGTTGCAATAATCATAAAATATAGAAAATTGTGGTTTTTACAAACTACAAAGTAAAACTAATATGCAGACTGCATAATTAAAAATAAACTAATTAAACGTAAAATTATAATAGCAGATAAGTTTAAACAAGTTTTACATCGAAGTTTATAAATTTTTGCGAACAGTAAGGACTAGTAAAAACCCATACCTTAAATGACTAATAAATAATACCACAAATTGTGATATATAGAATTAAAATATCTGTTAAGCCATAAACATATCAATTTAATAATATTTATGTATTTAAAAGTTTATCTCGATTTGTTGTTTTAAGTTTTCTAAAGGTTAAGAAAAAAAGAAGAAATATACATTTAAAAGTTATCAATGTTAACTATGCGTAAAATTGTTACGTGTTGTGGTATATGTATATAGTCAATGTTTTGTTGGAAAAAACCACCTGCATTAAAGCTTTTTTTTCTAAGAAAATGCGTAGTCTGTATTTTTGACATGCATTCAAGCAGAAAAATTGCGTAGCTTTCAAGTTTGTTTTATCATACAATGTATTTACAAATTCAATGTTAAATGTTTTAATAAATTTAATTAAACTTCATTGTAATGCAATAAAATACTAAAGCTAAGAGTGAAGACAAACACTAAGTAAAACAAGACTTTATTTTTATTATTTTTTTTTTTTTTTTGTGGGAAAAAAAAAGATCTTAAGAAGAAAAATTTTAATTTGTTTTGGTAAAAAGGACTTGTATTTTAAATACCCTACCTAAAGACACCGTACTTGGGATTTTTTTATTACCATTGAAATTTAATTTCCTTTAGTTGACACTAATGCACTTAAAATTGCATTACAATTTAATGGTAAATATTTAAATATTAAATGTCTTTTCTAAAAAAAGGTTAAAAAAATAAATTCATTAGCTACATATTTTTCTATTTTTTTTTTTTTTTTCAACATAAATCAAATATGTTTTCAAATTCTAGTTTTGTGGTGTTATTATATTTTGAAATATGTCCATGAATTTAAAAATATATATATATGTTACATATATTTTTTAAATAATTTCCCAAAAATATTAAGGCGGAATTTAAGTTTATATTTAATAAAAACCTTTTAAAGAGTCATCATTAATGATTTTTGTATTATGATTTCTTATTTTCTAGATATCGATGAATGTAAAGATCCACAAATAGTAGCACGTTGCGTTGAAAATGCCGAATGTTGCAATTTACCTGCACACTTTTTGTGCAAATGTAAAGATGGTTATGAGGGAGATGGTGAAGTATTATGTACAGGTAAGCTAAAACAAAAACACATAATGATTTCCCAAGAAACTAAACAAAATTGAATAATGATTCTAAGAAATCAAAACAAAATAATTCACAGAAAAAAGTTAATGTCTTAAGTCTTTTGTATTATTTAATAAAATATTTATGTTTTTGTTTCTTTTTACACAGATATTGATGAGTGCCAAAATCCTCAAGCTTGTGGTTTAAATGCCCATTGTATTAATACACCCGGCAATTTTACGTGTACCTGCCCTGAAGGCTTCTATGGCAATCCCTATGATGGTTGTCAGGATAATGATGAATGTTCCACTCCCAATGTTTGTGGTCCTGGCGCCATATGCACAAATCTGGAGGGCGGTTATCGCTGCGACTGTCCTGCAGGTTATGAGGGTGATGGTCGTTCAGAAGCTGGTTGTCTAGATTATGATGAATGTGCACGCTCACCATGTGGTCGTAATGCCCAATGTTTAAATACCGTTGGTAGTTTTAAATGTTTATGTCCAGATGGTTATTCTGGTGATCCCGCCCAAGGCTGTGAAGGTAAGTTTTAGTCTTAAGTGCATTTCTTATTGCTTAGAAGACAACAAATTTTAAAGCTTTACATTTTTCTATTCATTAATTATATTTTTATACTGCACCCACCAAAAAAAACAAAAACTTCCAATAATTTCGGCTGAATTTTATTTATACAAAAAAAAAAAAAATACCACAATTTTTTTGATATGGCACACATTATTACATCAAATCAATTCAACATTTACGCACGACTTCATTATGTTTTATTTGTATGCTACTCAATTTAATATTTATTTGCAAATAACTCATTAATAATGGTTTTAATTAATAAAAACAAAATAAACCTAAAAACAATTGCAAAACTAATAAAAACACACTCATATATTTAAAAACAAATAAAAACAAAAAGACGTCGACGAATGCTCTATTAACAATCCATGTGGTTTGGGTGCTGAATGCGTGAACATGGGCGGTAGTTTTGCATGTCGTTGTCCACCTGGTTTTATGCTCGAAGATTATGCATTTGAGGAACGTAATACTACCACAATAACGCTTGATACTACACAAACACCAACAACAACTACAACAGCTTTATTAATGGCCAAAACTGGTGCCAGTTTGGCTTGTATAGATGTGGATGAATGTAATTTAGATAATGGTGTCGCTAAATGTGGCACCAATGCTAAATGCATAAATTTTCCAGGTTCATATCGATGCTTATGTCCGAGTGGTTTTCAAGGCCAGGGTTATTTGCATTGTGAAAGTTAGTATTATTTTATTTCGTTAGAAAATTCAGAGTTTTTTTCTCCTCTTGGACAAAGTAAATATTAGAAAATTTGTAAGCTTTTTATATTTTGTAAAAAATAAACGAGCTAAGTTTGAAAATTATTTTTTAAGCAAACGTTAATAGCGCATTAGTAACTTTTCAAAACTTCGTAATTTATTAAACTTAATTGAAAAAAAAAATCTTCACTGAGTGATTCAATGGCGTTTAAACAAAATTGCTACCTTAGTAAAATATTAGCAAGAAATTTCATTTACGATAGTGCTGACTATAATACTGGCCCAAAGATTTTTTTTAATTCCATAATTTATTATTAACTTCAAACAAAAGCTTTTCATTTCTAACCTTTGAAAGAGACATAATCTTTACTCACGGTGTTCAGAAATCTAAAAAGTAACACTTTTTCTAAGTAAGCTTAACATATATTCAAAAGCTTTTTGTATTAAAGGAGTTTACAGGGTGTACTTTATAAATAAATGAAATCGTCGTTTTAAAAAACAGAGTTGTTCAAATTTTCATTTCTCTATAACGACGATTTTCTGATGGGCTTTGTTTTTGTTAGCTCACTTACACATAAATTTTAACAACTCTGTTTCCAATAGCACAATACTATAAATAGTACACGCCTTGTGAACAACCTAATTAAATTTTAAATTAAAAATCTCATTTATAAATAATTTTGTAAAAAAAAATATATATTTTTTTAAAGTAAATACTTCATCTAAAGCTTTATTTTAAATAAATTAAGGAGAGCTAAGTGACAGCTTTTTTAAGTTCACAAACTTAAGCTTTTTCTAACAAACCCCCATATTTATTAAAAAGCTGTTAAAATGTAAGGACACAACTAGATATTCATTTGAATGATCAAAATTTAACAAATTTAAGCTGTTGCTTAACACAACATTTATTTAAAGCTTTTCAAATAAAACTTTTAACTAAGCATACACAGAATTAATTTCAAGCTTTTCTAATAGAACTAGTTATTTATTTAAAAATACACAAATTTAAGCTCGTTATAAAGTTTATACTTTTATAGATTTTAATGTTTAATTACAAGATTTAAAAATATGTGATTGTTAAAAAACTTAATTGAAATTTTTATGCAGTCTAAAGCAATTCCAAAAAAAAAATTGGCTCTTCAACTTAAAGATTTTTGCAGATTTTGTCTTTATACACAAAAACTTCACTTTAAAACAAAGATTTAAATAAAAAACTTGAAGAAGCCTATTTTTAATCATTAAAGTAAACTTTTCTTAAGCTGTGTTATCATTTTAACAAGCTCTGATTTCACAAAACTTTCTGTCATATAACAAAAAGCTTTCTAGGTTTTAATTTCTCTAGAAACATATCCTAAAGACCCACAGAGCTTTTTCACATATTAGTATAAAAAAAACAACTTTATACTAACTTCAACCATAATTTTAATAAAAGCGACGATAAATAATTCTGATATAAAAATTTTTATAAAGCTTTTCAGCTCCAATTTCCATAAACATATTTTTTAAGGACCAATAAAGCATTTTCGCAACACAGAAAGCTATTTACTCCAAAATTACATATTTATTAATTTATTAAAAACAAACATTCATTATTCTTCAGTTTTTGCGGTTTTAACCAGCTTTTAAATAGAAATAAAACTTTCAGTCATAATTTTCAATAAAGCTCTTTATCTTAAATATTTCACTAAAAAATGAACAAAAGCACATGCAATATTTTAAAAGCTTACAAATTTTCCATAATTTTCTTAAATTGTATTACAAGCTTTCTTATACTGCTCTCTTGCCTTTTACATGCTTATCTCAAAATTACTTACTATTTGTCCCTTTGATGCTCTTTAATATTTCATAGAATTCTCATTTAAGATTTTATCTCTGTTTTAAAGAGAAGCCCTAAACCTTTTCTAAATAGTCTACTGCTGCTCTATTTTCACGCTATTCTTTATATTTTTTTATTTTTGAAGTGTTTTTTATTATTATACACTAATTTCATTAACGTTTTTTTAAAAATTTTTGTAACCATTACACTACTCAACCAACTCACCAAATGTGTGCAATTGTTTCAAAAATAAAAATACACAATTGCTTTATGGCTTTCACCTTAAATCGTTACAAAATGTCTCACTTCCACTACGATGGTTCGCTTATTTGTTTAAAAATATATATATATATATATTCCAACTTCGTTCCTCAGATATCAATGAGTGTCAAGATAATCCTTGTGGTGAAAACGCTGTCTGCACTGATACAATCGGCAGTTTTGTCTGTAATTGCAAACCTGATTTTACCGGCGATCCCTTCCGTGGATGTACCGACATCGATGAATGTTCAACTTTGGAAAAACCTTGTGGTGATCATGCTATTTGTGACAACAAACAGCCAGGATATGAGTGTAAATGTCCACAAGGATTTTCTGGAAAACCAGATGCTAAAACTGCTTGTGAACAAGTTGATGTTAATATACAATGTTCCACCAATTTCGATTGTACCAATAATGCAGAATGTATTGAAAATCAATGTTTCTGTCTGGATGGTTTTGAACCTTTAGGCTCAAGTTGTGTAGATATTGATGAATGTCGCACCCATGCAGGTGTATGTGGTGATCATGCTCAATGCACAAATACACCTGGATCATATAGATGTGACTGCGAGGCCGGTTATGTGGGTACACCACCCAGAGTTGGCTGCAAAGAACCTTGTGAAGATGTTCACTGTGGAGAACATGCTTATTGTAAACCAGATGGTAATGAAGCTTATTGTATTTGTGAAGAAGGTTGGACTTTTAATCCCAGTGATGTTGCCGCGGGTTGCATAGATATTGATGAATGTGACTCAGTACATGGTCCATTTGGTAGCTGTGGCGTTAACGCTACCTGTACCAATTCATTAGGTAGTTTTGCTTGTTCCTGCCCATCCGGATTCTCGGGAGATCCTCATACGAAGTGTGTAGATGTCGATGAATGTCGGCCGGGCAATAAATGTGGTGAAGGTGCTGAATGTATTAATATGAATGGTGGTTTTACTTGTAAATGCCCAGAAAATTCTATACCAGATCCCGATCCTACCATTAGATGTGTTCCAATTGTAACCTGCATTCAAGATAACGATTGTCCTGGTAATGCTGTGTGTGATGCCGCCAAGAGATGTTTGTGTCCTGAACCTAATGTAGGTAATGACTGCAGACACCCTTGTGAATTTAAGAATTGTGGTTCACATGCTCAATGTATGTTGGCTAATGGTCAAGCTCAGTGCTTATGTGCTGAAGGCTTCACTGGTAGTCCCGATATGCCTGGTGGCTGTAATGATATCGATGAATGTAAGGCGAATCCTTGTGCTGCTAATGCTATTTGCTCCAATACTCCAGGAGCCTATCTTTGCCAATGTCCCGCCGGCGCTTCAGGAGATCCTTATCGTGAAGGATGTGCCACTGCCAGAGTTCCAGCTAGCTGCTCCGAATCAAATCCCTGCGCTCCAGGAGAATCTTGTGTTTTGGATACTTTTGCTGGCACTAATGTTTGTATTTGTCGTCAAGGTTATGAACGAAATCCTGTTAGTGGACAATGTCAAGATGTTGATGAGTGTTCAGCAACACGTATCAAACCTGCATGTGGTCTTAATGCTTTATGTAAAAATCTTCCGGGAAGTTATGAATGCCGTTGCGCCTCTGGTTTTAATGGTAACCCCTTCGTTATGTGTGAACAATGTAATTCTCCAGAATGTCAATGTCAACCACCTTACAAATTGGTAGGAAATAGTTGTATTTTAGCTGGCTGCTCCAATGGAGAAAAATGTCCTGCTGGAGCTGAATGTATTTCTATAGCTGGTGGTGTTAGTTACTGTGCCTGTCCCAAGGGCTATAAGACCCTTTCAGATGGATCTTGTTTGGATGTAGATGAATGCTCGGAAGCTGGCAGTAAGGTATGTGCCTATGGTGCACAATGCATTAACAAACCTGGTTCATTCTCTTGTATCTGTCCTAATGGCTACAATGGAGATGCTTATAATGGTCAATGTACACCAGCTCAACGTAAGTGTGCTGCCGACAAAGAATGTAACACCAATGAAAAATGTGTCCAACCTGGTGAATGTGTTTGTCCACCTCCCTATTTCTTGGATCCTTATGATAATAACAAATGTAAGAGTCCTTGTGAAAGATTCCCTTGTGGTATCAATGCCAAGTGCACTCCTTCTGATCCACCACAATGTATGTGTGAAGTTGGTTATAAGGGTGATCCTTTGCTTGGATGTACCGATGAAGATGAATGTGCCCATTTGCCCTGTGCTTATGGTGCCTATTGTGTTAACAAGAAGGGAGGTTATCAGTGTGTATGCCCTAAAGGATTTACTGGAGATGCTTATAAGAGTGGTTGTATTTTGGAGTCTGGGGAGCCAAAGAGTTCTTGCACTACTAACGATGATTGTGCTAGTAATTTGGCATGTGTTGAGGGTACTTGTATTAGTCCCTGTGCCAGTTTGTTGTGTGGTTCCAATGCCTTTTGTGAAACGGAAAATCATGCAGGTTGGTGCCGTTGTCGTGTGGGTTATGTTAAAGATGCCAATGGAGAATGTGTATCGCAATGCAAAGATGTTCTTTGTGGTGATGGAGCTCTGTGTATACCCACCTCTGAAGGTCCTACTTGTAAATGTCCTCAGGGTTATCTTGGAAATCCTTTCCCTGGCGGCTCCTGTTCAACAGATCAATGTTCTGCTTCGAGACCTTGCAGTGAAAGACAAATTTGTATTAATGGTCGTTGTAAGGAAAGATGTGAAGGAGTTACTTGCGGCATTGGTGCCATGTGTGACAAAACGAGTGGCAAATGTGTATGTGAACCCAATTTCATTGGTAATCCCGATTTGATATGTATGCCTCCTATCAAATATGCTGAATGTGATCCACCCTGTGCTGTCAATGCACACTGTGAATATGGTTTTGGTAATGCAGTATGTGCTTGTAATGCTGGTACCACAGGCAACCCTTATGAGGGATGTGGTGCTGAGAGTAGAACTGCGTGTGAGCCTAACAGTTGTGGTCCTAATGCCGAATGTAGATCTCATTCGAATGGTATAACTTGTGTCTGCCCTCAAGGTTTTGCTGGTAATGCTTATGTAGGATGCCATGATCTCGATGAATGTATTAATAAGCCGTGTGGTCTAAATGCTGCTTGCTTAAATACGCATGGTGGTTTTGAATGTTTATGTTTATCCGGATTCGGTGGAGATCCTTTCACCAGCTGTCAACCGGTTGATAATACTTTCTGTACTGACCCCTTCAAATGTAAATGCAATGATCGTGTTTACTGTCCGGATGGTTATTCTTGTGAAGGTGGCCAATGTAAAGATTTATGTTCGAAAATTTCATGTGGCCCTAGAGCTGTTTGTGATTCTGGCAAATGTCTATGTCCCTTGGGTTATATGGGTGATGCCTATAATTTGGAATCTGGTTGTACTATTAGAGGTCAATGCAGTAATGATGGCGATTGTAAGAATTCTGAAATTTGTTTTCAACTTAGCAAAGGTTTACGCAAATGTGTTGATGCGTGCTCCAAAATACAATGTGGTCCTAATGCTTTATGTGTGGCCAATGATCATCGTTCTTCTTGTATTTGTAGTGAGGGTTACTTTGGTAATCCTAGCAATTTGCAATCTGGCTGTCAACCTGAAAGAAAAGTACCCGATATCGAAGATAAATGTAAATCTGATAATGATTGTGAATCTGGTTATACTTGTTCGGCTGTTCATCAAGGAGCTAAAGAATGTGTTAATCTATGCACAAAGGTGGTTTGCGGTACCAATGAAATTTGTAAGATTGATAGCAACGGTAATGCTATCTGCAGTTGTTCCGACAGCTTCGTTTGGAATCCAGTGGTATCGTCATGTGAGAAACCTAGTTTACCAGACTGTACCACCGATCAAGAATGTCCCACTGCTTCTGCTTGCAGACCCGATGTTGTGGGTGTTTTGAAATGTGTATCCATATGTGACGAATTTACTTGTCCTGCTAATTCTGTATGCGTGGCTAAGGAACATCAAGGAAGATGTGATTGTTTGTCAGGCTTTG
The DNA here is from genome assembly GCA_949748255.1 of Eustalomyia histrio. Classification (NCBI taxonomy): domain Eukaryota; kingdom Metazoa; phylum Arthropoda; class Insecta; order Diptera; family Anthomyiidae; genus Eustalomyia; species Eustalomyia histrio. Next base: position 77,390,740 of record OX456526.1, read on the forward strand.
TGGGTAATCCGAATGATCGTAATGGTTGTCAACCTAAACAGAAACATCAATGTCGTTCTAATGCTGAATGTGCCGAATCAGAAGCATGTATTAAGTATGGCCCTGAGGAGATTTTATCATGTAGACCTGCGTGTGAAACAGTTAAATGTGGTCCTCGTGCTGTATGTATTACAAATAATCATCAAGCGCAATGTCAATGTCCTCCTGGGCCATTTGCTGGTGATCCTTATGATCCATTCCAAGGTTGTCAGAGTGTACCCTGTGTCTACAATAAGGACTGTCCTACTCACCAACTTTGTAATCGTATGACTCATACTTGCTTCGATGTTTGTGATCAAGAGTCATGTGGTGAAAACGCCATTTGTTTGGCAGAAGATCACAGAGCAGTTTGTCAATGTCCCGCTGGCTACAAAGCTAATCCTATTCCAGAAGTCGAATGTACTAAGACTGGAGGTTGCACTCCCGGTACTTGTCACCATTCAGCCATATGCGAAGTAAGTGTAGATGGTCCCATCTGCAAGTGTCCCGAGCACTTTATTGGTGATCCTTTCAAACAAGGTTGTCATCCAGAGGGCCAATGTTCTAATGGAGATGCTGATTGTCCGGCTAATACTATCTGTGCCGGAGGTCGTTGTATAGATCCTTGTGATAATGCTTGTGGCCCAAATTCTGATTGCAAAGTAGTCAATCGTAAACCGGTTTGTACATGCCCCTTCCGTTTCCAACCTACAGGAGAATCAGCCAAGGATGGTTGTGCCCGTTCGGTATCAAAATGTTCTTCGGATGTGGATTGTGGCGGTGAAGTATGCTACAATGGTGAATGTCGGGTTATATGCCGTGGAAACAACGACTGTTCTTCGGGAGAAAAATGTATACAAAATGTATGCGTTATTTCCTGTTTAGATCATAGCCAATGTGGTTCTGGTTTGGCCTGTTTGAAGGGTGTTTGTTCGATTGGTTGTCGCAGTAATAAGGATTGTCCTTTCGAACAATCTTGTATCAGCAATAAATGTACCAATCCCTGTCAAACTGGAGGTGTTTGTGGTCCGAATGCTCTCTGCAATATCGATCAACATCGTAGTCATTGTACCTGTCCAGAAGGCTTTGAAGGAAATCCCACCCCTGATCAGGGTTGTGTTAGAGTGCCAGCTCCTTGTTTGGCCACAAATCAATGCCCAAGTAGTCATATGTGTATTGGCAATCAATGTAATTTACCTTGTCAAAAAACATCAGCCTGTGCAATTGGAGAAAGATGCTATCAGCAGGTATGCCGTAAGGTATGTTATACCAGTAACAATTGTTTGCCTGGAGAAATCTGTAATGATGATGGTACTTGTCAACCGGGTTGCGATTCTGATGCTGATTGTCCTCCTACTGAATTATGTTTGGGCGGAAAATGTAAATGTGCCCAAGGATTTATTGGTACCCCATTTGGATGTTCCGACATTGATGAATGTACGGAAAATCCTTGCCACAAATCGGCCATATGTGAAAATGTTCCTGGCTCTTATAAGTGCATATGTCCAGAAGGTACTGTGGGAGATGCATTTGTAAAGGGCTGTTCAAAACCAAAAGAATGCTATAAACATGACGATTGCTCCTCCGCTTTGGCTTGCATTAATGATAAATGTTCAAATCCATGTTTGGCTTCCACCTGTGGAACAAATGCTTTATGTCATTCCGATCAACATAAAGCTTTTTGTGAATGTCCTCCTGGCCATTTGGGTGATCCTTTCGATTCAACAGTGGGTTGCTTCAAAGTGGAGTGTATTAACGACGATGACTGTGCCAGTGATAGATCTTGTGATGCAGAAACAAATCGTTGTATAAAACCTTGTGATTTGATAAGCTGTGGTAAGGGTTCCTGTAATGTAGCTGACCATAAGGCAATATGCTCTTGTTATGAAGGATATCAATTGTCAAATGGTTTGTGTGAAGATATCGATGAATGTTTGACTAGACCTTGTCATACATCGGCATTCTGTCAAAATTTACCTGGTTCATTTGCTTGTCAATGTCCTGAAGGATTAATTGGTGATCCTGTTCATGCTGGTTGCCGTGATCCTAATGAATGTTTAACAGATGGTGATTGTCCTTCTTCGGCAAGTTGTCAAAATGCTAGATGTCGCAGTCCTTGTGAACGTGAAAATGCATGTGGCGTTAATGCCAAATGTACAGCTCAATCTCATAATGCCATCTGTACTTGTCCGGCTAGTACTCGTGGTGATCCTTCAGTAGAATGTGTCCATATTGAATGTTCAGATAATGATGATTGCTCTATTGAAAAAACCTGTGTGGATTCAAAATGTGTTGATCCTTGCTCTTTACTAAATGCCTGTGGTTCTCAAGCTCGCTGTACGGCTCAAAATCATATTGGTTTATGTTCTTGTGAAAAGGGTACCACCGGTAATCCTCAATTGGGTTGTGTTCCCTTGCAATACTGTAACGGTGATATCCAATGTGCTGCCGGTAGCATTTGCTCTAATGGCATTTGTTGTTCGTTATGTTCGTCGAATCGTGATTGTATTGCCGATCAATTGTGTATACAAGGTGTATGTCAACCTACTTGCAAGTCAAATACTACTTGTCCAGAATTCCAATTCTGTTTAAATAATATATGTACCAAAGAAGTTTTATGTGTACAAGATTCAGATTGTGGTCCTTATGAGAATTGCATCGTGGATAATTATGGCAGAGCTAGTTGTGAAAATGTTTGCTTGGGACGTGCTGTCTGTGGTCGCAATGCTGAATGTATTGCGCGCAGTCATGCTGCCGATTGTGAGTGCAAAGAAGGTTTCTTTGGTGATCCCAAAAATGGATGCCGTAAAGTGGAATGTACCACTGACAATGATTGTTCAAATGATAAGACATGTGATGATCATATGTGTAAGATTGCTTGTCTCATTGGTGAAGCCTGTGGTGACAATGCTCTCTGTACTACGGAAAATCATAAACAAGTATGTCATTGCCAACCTGGTTTTACCGGTGATCCGAAAATACGCTGCGATATCATTGATTTCTGTAAGGATGCACCCTGTGGTCCCGGAGCCAGGTGCCGCAATTCTCGTGGTTCTTTCAAATGTACTTGTCCTCCTGGATTGGTTGGTGATCCTTACAACGAGGGTTGCCGTACTTCAGTGGAATGTGAGACCAACGAAGATTGTCCACCGCATGCTGAATGCACGAAATTGAATGGTGTACCCAAGTGTCATGATGTATGCGCTAATGTACGTTGTGGTCAAAATGCGGAATGTATTCCGAAAGGCCATAAGGCACAATGTGCATGTCGCAATGGTTATGATGGCAATCCCGCTGACCGGGTTAATGGTTGTAAACCATTGCCAATGCCTTGTCAAGTTACCAGTGATTGTCCGACCAATACATATTGTTCGGATAGTATATGCAAACGTAAGTACTAACATGGTTAATTTAAGTTATTTCTTAAAAAAAAACAATGGTTCATGGGGATTAAAAAATATTATATTAACCAGTAGACACACTTACCCAAGGGGTAAAGGTTTTTTTAAATAAAAATTACTGTGAACCAGCTGTTTACAGCTTTAATACACCATAAAACAAAATTCAATTGGACTGATAAAAGACTTAATTATATAAATTTATGTAAAACTTTAAAACAAACTTCCACAACTACTCATAAAAGTAACTAATCCAAAATTTCAACAGATACCAGAAAAGGAAATTTCAGACGAAGGATTTTCATATGAATCTAGAAGTCCCAACTCTGGATTTTATATTTTATTCAAATATACTTTGAGTTAAATTTTAAATATTAAAATAAGATCATTCAAACAAAAGTACAAAGCGCCCCTACGTTGGGCGCCAAGGCATATTGTTGTGAGCTACTTTTTCAAATTAACTCAAACTTTTTAGAATTAAATGTATTTTTTAAATGTATTCATTTTATATAAATTTTAAAGAGTTTTGAGACAAATTCAAAACGTAATTTCCATATACAATAAAATGTCTAATATATCAAAAATGCAAAAAAAAAAACTCTATAGTACAAGTGATATATATTTGGGTTACATGGAGTTTTTTTAATGTTAGCAAAGGCCATTGTTTGCTGAATATTTGCGGTATACGGACTAAATATTGTGAAAATTCGAGCAAAATCAGATAACACAAAACGTCTGCACATTTGAGGTCAAAATTTCGGAATTTGGAAACAAAAGTGATTTTTACTTTTGTTGTGCGACACATCTTTTCTAATTAATAAATGTTGACCACAAATAAAAATATATTTCTGTAATAGGTCGAGGGGTTTTTGATATATCGTGATGTTTTTGTTAGATTTGCTGAGTTTAGGAAAAATCTCGATTTTCACCTTAATTTTCACGATATATCAAAAACTGTTTAAGCGATTTCAAAAACGTTTTTATATTCGTGTTTAGCATGCTAACATATATTTAATTAGAGACAATGCGTCAAAGGACATAATGATTTATTTTTATTTGTTCCAAAATTCTGAAACTTTGACTTTAAATATGCACTGCTTAGAGTTATGCGATTTTGCTGAAATTTTTAGAACAATAGTTTTAGTATTCCACCTGGGCTTTTACGAAAATTCAAAGTTAAGATTTAAATGCCATTCTTATATATATATATATATGCCTTAAACTGAAAATACTAGACAATTTTGATTGGGTTTCCCAGTATTTGTACATGCATTACAATCTATTTAAAATTCTAACATCGACGCTCTTTCCAACTCTTTGAAATAAAATTATTTACTACCGAAACCTTTAAAGGAATGACCAAATAGTACGTAGGAACATACTTTAAAATGTATAAATATTTATGTCCTCCCAATTTCGAAAAATGTAATAAAATACATATTTTTAATATTTATTAACCTCCCCACCTATTGAATATAAAAAATAACTTTTATTCTTTACCATCTCCCACTCCATAAAAGCTGCTTGCGTTTTGGATACCGAATGTTACAACAAAGAAATTTGCCAAGGTGGTCAATGTATTGATCCATGTAGCCAGCATCAAGCTTGTGGCATGAATGCCTTATGCTCAATCGATACACATTTTAAGCAATGCTCATGTCCTGCCGGTTTTACTGGCAATCCTGAAGTAGAATGCGTTCGTATACCTATTGCCTGTACAACAGATTTGGAATGTGGTTTAGGTTTGAGTTGTCGCGACTCAATGTGTTTCACAAAATGTTCGGCAGATCAAGATTGTGCTCTAAATGAAAAATGTTTGAGAGGCAATTGCATGTGTAAGTATTTAAATAGGAGACTTCGTTAGCAACACGAAAAATAAGTATCCTTTCCAACAAATATCCATTCTCGTTTTTCCAGTAACCTGCCGTGTCGATAATGATTGTTTCTTGGGACATGTCTGCTTGCATAATAAATGTGTCTTTGGTTGTCATACCGATGATGACTGCAGTGCTTCCGAATCTTGTCGTAATGATAAATGTGTTAATCCATGTTTGGAAAATCCTTGTGGTCCCAATGCTGCCTGTTCAGTGTCCAATCATCGTGCTTCTTGTAATTGTTTGGATGGCATGGTTCCCAGTCCAACGGCCCAAGTCGGTTGCGTTAGATCGCCTCCCCAAGAATGTAATGAAAATCGTGATTGTTCTAATGGTTTGGCCTGTTTTGAAGGAGTTTGCCGTCCACTATGTGCCGATGATTTAGGTTGCCTTTCTAATGAACGTTGTCAAAATGGTGTTTGTAAACCATTGTGTCGTCGAGATGACGATTGCCGTAATAGTGAGGTATGCTTGGGTCTATCATGTGTACCTGGTTGCCGTTCTGATCAAGGTTGTCCTAATAACTTGGCTTGTATTGAACAACAGTGTGTGGATCCTTGTGCAGATGCTCGTGCCTGTGGCACTAATTCACACTGTGATGTATATAATCATCAAAAAGTTTGCTCATGTCCCCAAGGTTTGGTGGGTAATCCGGAAGTGTCCTGTAAACCACCGATCACTTCTTGTATCGCTAATACAGACTGTCAAACAAATCAATTGTGTTATGGTGGCAGCTGTCAAAGCAAGTGCCGTAATGATCAAAATTGTTTGGCTGATGAAAAATGTATGCGAGGTACCTGTCGCACTGTCTGTAATACTGATTCCGCCTGTGCTCAAGGACAAATCTGTGAAAGTCGTATTTGTCAAATTGGTTGCCGTAATGATATGACTTGTGCTCAAGATCAATCATGCATCAATAAACAATGTAAGAATCCTTGTGATTCACCTGGACAATGTGGTCAATGTGCCAACTGTCTTGTGGTCAATCATGGTGTACAATGTAGTTGTCCCAATGGTTTCTTGGGAGATGGTCTTACCGGTTGTCAATTGCCACCACAAAGATGTAATCCCTCTTGTCATTGTGATGAAACAAACACATATTGTGCTGACACCTGCTCTAGAACTAGTGATTGTTCTTGTGGCCAATTATGTTCCCGAGGAAAATGCCGGTCGAAATGTGGTCCAAATAGATCGTGTCCAGTTGGTCAACTATGTGAACGAGGAGCCTGTGTGGCTGGTTGTAAATCGAATAGTGATTGTGCCACTGATCAATCTTGTGTTAACGGTCAATGTGCCGATCCTTGTGCAAATAAAAAGGCCTGTGGCCGTAATGCTTTATGTACTGTTTCTGAACATCGTATGTTATGTTATTGTCCCGATGGTTATGAGGGCGAACCGAGCACAGAATGTATACAATTTGAATGTCAACATGATGAAGATTGTGAATCGAGTAAACGTTGCGATGCCGGTAAATGCCGTAATCCATGTTTGGAATATGGTGCCTGCGGTGTTAATGCTCAGTGTCGTGTTGTTAATCGTAAGCCACAGTGTTCATGTCCACCCGACTTCTTTGGTGATGCCGTTACTGAATGTCAACCTTTGGAAGGTGGTTGTGCCAATAATCCTTGTGGCGAAAATTCCAAGTGTACTGAGGTACCTGGAGGCTACGAATGTTCTTGCATGGATGGCTGCGTTGGCGATGCCCATAAGGGTTGTTTATGTGATGGCAATATCGTCGATTCGTGTCATGATCAAGTTTGCGGTTTAAATGCTGCCTGTCGCGTATTGCCTCACGATGAGGCACAATGTTATTGTCCCGAGGAATATCCCAATGGGGACGCGTATGTACAATGTGAGTATGAGAGGAAGAATGATTAAATAATGGCACAATAAATCCTTGAATGATTACATTATTGAATAATTGAGAAATTGAATAATTAAAAAAATAATCAATTAATTAAATAATTAAATATTTTATTAATTAAATAGTTGAGTAATTAAATAACTGAATAATGTAATAACTGAATAATTGAAAAATTAAAGAATTGAATAGCTGAATAATTTAATAATTGAATAATTGAGTAATTTAATTGTTGAATAATTGAATAATAGAATTTTTAGTATTTTAATGATAGAATAACAAGACAATTAAATTATCGAATGACTAGAAAATTTATTAATTTTAATAAATTTGAAAAATGGGCACTTGAGATGGGTTTTACTCACGATCACTAAAAATTTGACCTCTGACTTTACGCATGCTCACGTACCTCAATATACACAATATATCGAAGAGAAACAATATATTTTTCATGAAATTTTCAGTTGATCTCACGCATGAATATTTCTAAATTTTTTCTCATGATTTTGCACCATTCAACAGCACGAACACAATACAATTTCAACGCCAATTTACAATTATGTGTGACATAAAAACGATTTCTACAAAACTCGTGTCACTCGCCCATCTTTCATAACACATTTCCATCAATTTAAACAAAAACTAATTGTCCTTTCTCAATTCCACCAGGTTATTTAACACAACCTCCTAGAAATTGTTTAACTGAAGGATGTGCCGTTGGGGAATGTGTACGTCAAGGTTATGATTATATCTGTAAACAAGGTAAGTGTCTATATCAAGTAAGTTGCCCTATATCCCTTATTAAGAACAAAAGCTTTATTGAAAGCTTTTACAGGTAGCTCCAAAAACCAACCTTAACCATCAATATTTAGGGTTTCTGTTAAAAAAAATAATATTTCTCAAATAATTTTTTTTTTTTTGTTTTTTTATTAATCAATAAATTGTGTGAGTAACATTTTTACAATAATGTTATTAAAACAAACTTTTAGATTAACAATTAGTTTGAAATTTTCTTGAAAGTTTTCCTAATAATAGGGTATAAAGAGTTCTTAATTTTTTAAAATAATTTTGATTTTTTGGCTTAACTTTTTATTAAACTATATTAAAAACAACAATTTTTTAATAATCAATTAAAACAAAGGTTTAATATATTATTTTTTCTTATTACAAGTATTAAGTAGTGTGTGTAAATACTAAATTTTTCAGTTTTTATTAAAAATTAAAAAAAAAAATAACTAAAGAAAATTGTTTAAATAACAATTTATACACATGTTAAATAAATATCAAAACTCCAACATATAAAACCGGGCAACAAATTTAATTGTTAATAATATTTAAAATATCTATTTTCGAAGAAAAACACACACACACACCTATTTTTTACCAACAAAAAATGAAAAATACACAGAATTACTCACGCAAATTTTATTTCTGTTTTTTTAATAGTAATTATATACCCTCTTATTTTTATTATTTTTGCACATTTTTTAATAGTTTAGAGTTTTTTTTTCAGTTTATATTATTTTTTATTATAAACAATTAAGCTTTTTTAGAATTTTAGCCTAAATAGTTAAATTTTTTCAAAATCTTACGCATATGGAAAAAATTGGAAAAAAATCATTAAATCAAATTCTCGTGGAATGTCGCTGTCGCTATCGCGGTCTCCCAATCTGTGCCTTATTATTTTAGTTATTAATTATTAATAATTTAAAAAAAAATTATTATTTTTATTTTTTTATTACAAAGCCATATTAATTTACATAACCCCCATTTTACACCCAGACATCTATTATTTTATCCAATTAAACCAAAAATTTAAAAAAAAAAATACGAAACCAGAAACCCTAACTCATTCCCTAACTCAATTAAAAATTTTTCAAACCAAACCTAACCAACATGATCATTTAAAGTCGTACAAAAAAACACAACATTTATAACAAACATGATCATATTTAACCCTAGAAACAAAAAAAAAACATTAAAAAGCTTTTTTAAAATATTTTAGTAAAAACCGTTTGAAAAAAGCTTTAAGCTTAAGCTAGTTTTTGAAAACATTTAACATTATTTAAAAAAAAAGAGTTCCAGTATTACATTATTGCAAAAGCTTTTTTATTGAGCTTACTGCTAAGCTTTTCTTTACAGAACATACAAGATATTTGAAAACAAATTTTTAAAGAAAAAAAATTTTAAAATATACTTTGAAATAGGCCACTTTTTGCACTTGTTACGCATTAAGTTAAAAATAGACCAAAATTATTCAAACTCTGATTCGAAAGGTTTTAGGAAAAAACTATTTCATTGCATCTTATTTGAATTATATTTAAATAAAACTTTGGAATTTTAAATTGAGATTTGATTCCCATTAAAAATTTATAGAACCAATATCTAATTGAAAATGTTTATAAAACTTTGAGAAAAAAGTATAAGAAAAATTTCAAATTCTAATTCAATAAAAATCCCATTCAAGACTTAAAGAACGCGATCAAATCAAATGTGATTTAAATTATATTTAATTCACTAAACAAATCTAAATTTAAATTTATAAATTTTGAACATGAAAAACAAAATTAAATTTTTACTTTGAGATTCAATTATGAGAATATTTAATTTCAAATGTATATAATGGTTTGTTGTTTTAGAGTCCATATTCAATTATGAAAAATAAGTTATGAAATTTATTCACCTAATTAACGAAAATAAGGCGAATGGGTGTTGTCTTCTATCACTAAATTCGGAGAAAAAACGTAGCGTTTTGTTCATTCATTTTTAGAAACTTGAACTCTACGCTTAAAAAGAAAAACTAATTTTTTTGGAAGACTTGTTTTTTAGAATTTATTTAAAACCACTGGTCTACTGATTTATAAATTATGTCCAAGCATGTTCCACTTATTTCGTTATTAAAAAGATTTATTTGTCGAATTGCACTTTTGGAAATTATTGATTTGAGTTCAAAATAATAGATAATAATGCCAAAATTTTCTTCTTATGTAATTATACAAAAACAAAACTTCCATGTTTCCATACAAAAACCGAGTAGTTTTTGATCTTAATTCTTAACCACTCTACCTGAGATTGGGCCAATAAAAAATTATTTTTCTCTTCTTTTTCACATATCAAGATTTTATTAAGAGAATCCATTGATATACCTTCCTTGTTAGTTTGCAAAAACCGAGATAACGTCGAATTATTTCACTGCCTTAATTTAAATTATTAAAAAAATAAATGATGCAAGAAAAAATTAAAATATAATATTCGAGTATAAGTAGGAAAGTACATAAGGAATAATATTCTCACACCTAGTGTATCCAATTTATTTTAAATTCTAAGAAATTTTAATATTTATTTGAAATAGTTTAGACTTGTGGAATAGGCCATCAAATTATTTAAAAAATGTAAAATTGAAGTATATAAACTTTAAATTACCAGAAAAATAAGCTTTATTTTAGTGCGGTAAAAAGCAATAAATTCGTACCGCTTCTAGATAGTGTTTCTACTCAACATTAGCAGCTAAAAAGCTTTTTTTTTTTTTGAAATTTTGAGTAAATTGCTAATAAAAGTTTTTAAAGCTCTTTTTGTAATATTAAACAAGCTCTTTTTTAATTGCACTAAAAAAACAATGTATTAAAATACAACCAAAATAAAACAGAAACTACGAAATAATATAAATATATTAAAAAGCTAACCAACGCACGCGGCATTTTTCTAAAAAAAAACAAATAATTGAACAACACCAAAAAACTAAAGCAAATTTAAAGATAATAAAATAAAAGCACAGATCCCATAAAACAGCACTTGCCCCTTAAATAATCCACTTAATAACCCTGATAAATAATACCTTTACACCCACTTTCACAAATTTAGATAGAAAAAATGTGGCCTTTTGAGGTTAAAACAAAACATGACAGCCTTAAAAATGCCGCGATAGCGATACGTAATGAAATTTTTTGTATAAAAGAAAAAAAATTAAATGAAACCAATTTGGTCACAAAATTTTATAAGAACAAAAAACAACAACAAGTAGTATTGAATGATTAAACCAGCATTGAGTCCCATTCCATTTTACAAAATCTATATCCTATACTCTACCCAGATCCTTCCTTTCCCCTTAAAAAGTAAAACTATCCTTATTTATTGTTTAAAAATAAAATTGTATTAAGAAAAAATAATTTTGAGCTTTAATTGGTAAATATTTAATTTGAAGAAAACAAGTCTCAGATTGGGAACTGTGGACGGGACAATTCTCACACATAGTTCACATATGCCATTTTCTTTACATCTTATAATCAATCAAAAGTATTTCTTAACAGCACGCCATGATTTTTTAAGAAATTTTTTAATAAGACAAAATCATTTTAAATAATAAACATTCTCATCATTTTATTGAATTTACAAAAAAATGTACAAAATTTATTTAAAACAAATTAGAGAAACTTCATTTATAGTTAATAAAAAAAAAGCAATCATCAAAAAACCTTTTTCAAATCTTCTTTGACTATAACTACAAATTTGTAACTAAATTTTTTTTACTAACCTAAACCAAAAACAAATTCGGTATTTTGAAAGTATAGTAATAAGATGTACATATTTTTTTTACAAATTGTATATAATCATTATCAAAAAACTCAATTATTACTAATCTCTTATCTAATGTAAATACAAAACAAAATTTCTTTTAAAAAAAATTTTTCTAAATTTATTCTGTAAAAATTTTAAGAAAATCCCTACCTTACTAACCCTAAAAACTAACTTTCCTTTCAAAAAAAACTCCTAATTTTATAAAATCTAAAACACAAATATCCTCCAATAACGTGTCCTCGCGTTAGGGCAGAGCGCATGTGTTGGATGTCGTTTATTATATTTTTTTTATATCAAACGTTTTATTAAAAATTGGTTTAAATTGGCTTAAAATTAATTGAAAAACCTTTTAATTTAATTAATCAAACAAATCATCATCAGCTTGTTCTAAAACCCTAAACAAACATAATAAACAGCAGCTTACTTTTGTATTATAAAAAAAACCTAATGGTTTTTATTCATAAAAAAATTGTATCTGAAAAAATGTGAGATGTGTACACCCCTTCACAGTTCTCTTGAATTGAAGAATATATATTTAATAAAGTTTTTTTTAATAAAAACATTTTAAAATACTCAAAATTATTTTTCTTTTTATAATAAAATTATTTTTTTACTTAAGCAACGCCCTTTAACTAAATTTTAACTACTATTTCTCCCTTTTTTAACTCTACAATACACAAAAATATCCCGTTTTTCACAAGAAAAAATCATTATTACTACTAAATTTAATTGTTTTTTACACTTTTAATAATTACAAACATAAATACACTTTTGATAAGAAATTTCAGACTTTTTTGTTTAGGCCTTTTTTATATAGATTTACTTTAAGTTTACACTATACATTACACTATAATTCCTTTTCCTCCCCCCTCCCCTTACCCTACCTTTTTGAATAACCCATATTTACAAATTCTTTTTTTTTTTTAAATACACAAAAGAAATTGTAAATCCTTTAATGCACCTGTCGTTCAAAAACCCCACTTAGCACCAATTTTTTTAATATTTTAAAATAAATGTCCCTTGATTGTCAAAGTACGAACAAAATCAAAACAAAGCTATCACTCTATTTCTACCACACGACTTCATTATTATAGACACCGAAAAATGTTCAGCCGATACGGATTGCCCCAGTGAGAAATCTTGTCAACAAGGTCATTGTACCGATCCCTGTACTTTACGAGGTGCTTGTGGAGCTAATGCTTTGTGTAAAACCGTATTGCATAGACCACGTTGTTCTTGCCCCAGTTGTTTTATTGGACGCCCCGAAGTGGAATGTAAGCCAGATCCAAAATGTATCGATGATACGACAACCCAGTCGAGAGATCCGCAAGAGCAGATATTATGTGCCCAAGATAATGACTGTCCTGATAATCTACAGTGTGGAGCTTATGGCCAATGTACTGATCCTTGTCAAAATCCTCAATTTATATGTAGAGGCCACAAGAAATGTGAGACGAGAAGACATCAACCGGTGTGCGTTTGTAAGACCGGTTTTATAGTAAATGAATTTGGAGAGCTAACCTGTGCCCCCGAAAAGCGTGAATGTTATCGTGATGATGATTGTGCCTCTAATATGGCTTGTACTGAGGGCAAATGTCGAAATCCTTGCATAGTACCCGTGGGTAGACATCCAATTTGTGCCGAGAATAAATCTTGCGAAGTGCAAGATCATAGGCCAGTGTGTATATGTATGAAAGATTGCCAGCCCTCGATATCGATATGCTTAAGAGATGCTGGATGTCCGGCTGGTTTGGCCTGTCGCAATTATCAATGTGTAAATCCCTGCGATTTTGCACAATGTGCTCCCAACTCACCTTGTATTGTAGAGGATCATAAGCCGATATGTAAATTCTGTCCCAGTGGATTTATAGCCGATTCTCGTTATGGATGTCAAAAAGGTAAAGCATCACAATAAAACCAAAAACTCTTTCTGTCATTTTCCTTTCTAAAAAAAATGAAACTATTTTTTCTTGCTGTGTATAGTTAAACTCCCAAGAAAAAAAGCTTTTTAACAACAAAAAAAGCTCTTTTATCTCTCTCTCTCTTTTACCCATTTTATAAAACTAAACCACACTTAAAGAAACAACCAACAATAAAAAAACTTCACAATAAAGCTTTTTCAAGCAAGCTTTTTAACCGTTTAAATGAAATCTTACACCCAAAGAAAAATATTTGTCCGTTTTGCATTATATTATATTTTTCTTACAAGTCTGAATTTAAAACAATTAAAACAACAACAACAAAAATTAATAAAAACAAATCCTATTAAAAAAAAACATTCACACACGCTCATGCTCACTTTAGCCAAAACAAAAAAAAAATATTTTTTTTTATTAATTTTTACACCGATACCACCAAAATTATTAAACCCTATTTCCCTCTAACCTATCTACAACTAAAAATTTTAATTAAACAAATAAATTGGTATTAGAATAATGTTTTTGTAAAAATATTAAAAAAATTTTTACTAATCTCTGTATTTAAAATAGTTTAAATAATTCAGTAGCTAACTTTTGTTAATGTAAATACTAGTTAAAACCAACTTAGGTAAATTTACTAAAGTTTTATTTTGTGTAAAAAAAATTCTACTAATTTCTTAAAAAATTGTCTTAAAAAACATTTTTGTTTAAACTTATTTATCCAACTTTGTATAAACAATTGTAAATTATTATATATATTTTTTTAATTAGAAAACAATTATTTATATTAAACAATCTCCCAAAATCTAGCGAAAATTCTACAACAAAACTTTTCACTACCCTCGTGAAAATTTAAACCCTTTTGTAAGAATATTTTACTTTTTCTTCCCATGCAGTTTTTTCTTCTATCTTTCTCTCTCTCTCTTTAAATTTCTTTTCAAAATTTCTTTTTATAAGTTTGTAAATACATATTTTTATTAATATTTTTTTAATATTTTCTTTATATATAAAACAAAAAACAATTTCACCAAAAAAACTTGTACAAAATATTTAACACTATCCAAATTTTCACCTTTAAACCAAATCTACACAATATCTACTTTAATGCGGGCGTACAACAGCTACGACGACTTCAACAACAGAAGTTAATATAGTCTGTTCATCTGATGCCGATTGTCCAGATATATTATATTGCTCGCCACAGGGTCTATGTTTAGATCCCTGCATATATCAGTGTGCACAATCGAAAACATGCGTGGTCCGGTCACATAGGGTTATGACGTGTATATGTTCACAAGGTTTTATAGGCTTGACCACATATGCATGTGTACCATTAATGGGTGGTAGGCCCACGGACATGATTACCACTATACGGACCTCTACGGACATGACAGACTTGACTACGCAAGCAACAACTTTGAAATATACTTTAGCAGACATAGCAAATCAAACTGAAATGCGTACGAAATATACAGAAATTGAGGCAGAAGAGGAGACTACAATGTCCTATGATAGTACTACTAGAACAGCAGTATTTAAGGAAGCAACAGTTAAACCTGATGGGACGGAAAACCCAAAAGATGTTTTGACACCATCAACCGAAAAGTATGGTGAGGAAGATGCTAAAGCAATTACAGCTAAAGAATTTGAAACATCTACCATTAGAATAGGGGTTTCAGTACCAGAAATTGAAATAGCTACTGCAAAAATCTCCGAAACTGAAGACTTAACTACTGCTAAAAGTTTAAAAGAAGAGACAATGTTTGAGACGACAACTATTAGTAAAGAAATGGTGGAAACTAAAAAAGGAACTGAGGTAACTAGTAAGGGTGTAATAACTACTCCGAAAATTACTGATATAGAGGAAACCACAATTATGAGCGAAACAAGAAATAAAACTGCTACCCCTGGTAAAGTAACTTCAATCCCAGAAATTGTACTAGCTACTCCGAAAATCTCCGAAACTGAGGATTTAACCACAATTAAAGCTTTAACAGATGAGACCACAATTTCGGCTAATGAAACAGTTGAGACATCAACTTCCAAAGACTTTGAGGCAACAACTATTGGTGAAGAAATCTCAATAACCGAAATGGTAATTACAACTCCAAAATTCTCCGAAACTGCATATATTACCACATCAAATGCTTTAATTGAAAAAAACACTAGTATGTATAAAGACATAATTGAAACGTCAACTTCTAAAGGAGTTGAAACAACTACTACTGATGGAAGAATGTCCGTTCCCGGTATTGTAAAAACTACTACGAAAATCTCTGATATAGGTTTAACTTCACCGAAAACTTTGGTAGAAGAGACAACTATTTATGGCCAAGAGGGAATTGAAACCGCCACTAGTGGTAAAGAAGTTTCAATCACAGAAACTGAAGCAACTACTCCGAAAACTATTGAAATAGATGGTTTAACTACATCAAAGATCTTCTTGGAAGAAACAACAACCATTGGTAGGGAAAAAGTAGAAACATCTAGATCTAAAGACACAATTATGGATAAAGACATAATTGAAACATCAACTTCAAAAAGTGTTGAAACAACTACTATTGATGAAAGAATATCAGTTCCCGTTATTGCAACAACTACTTCGGAAGGTTTAACCACATTGAGACCTTTGATAAAAGAGACAACCACTTACGACAAAGAGGGAATTGAAACAACCTCCAGTGATAAAGAAGGTTTAATACAAGAAATTGATATAACTACCCCGAAACCTATTGAAAGAGAAGATTTAACTACTTCGATGATCTTGTTAGAAAAAACAACAATCATTGGCAGAGAAAAAGAAGAAACTTTTACATCTAAAGACACCATTGAAACGTCAACTTCAAAAAGTGTTGAAACAACCACTATTGACGAAAGAATATCAGTTCCCAGTATTGCAACAACTACTGCGGAAGGCTTAACCACATTGAGACCTTTGGTAGAAGAGACAACAATTTACGGCAAAGAGGAAATTGAAACAACCACCAGCAGTAAAGAAGGTTTAGTAACAGGAATTGATATAACTACCCCAAAAATTATTGAAATAGATGGTTTAACTTCATCGAAGATCTTCTTGGAAGAAACAACAACAATTGGCAGAGAAAAACAAGAAACTATTACATCTAAAGACGCAATTGAAACGTCAACTTCAAAAAGTGTTAAAACTACTATTGATGGAAGAATATCAGTTCCCAGTATTGCAACAACTACTCCGGAAGGCTTAACCACATTGACACCTTTGGTAGAAGAGACAACAAATTACGGCAAAGAGGAAATTGAAACAACCGCCAGCAGTAAAGAAGGTTTAATAACAGGAATTGATATTACTACCCCAAAAATTATTGAAATACAAGATTTAACTACATCGAAGATCTTGTTAGAAGAAACAACAAGCATTGGCAGAGAAAAAGTAAAAGCTTCTACGCAACAAGGAATCGAAATAGCTACAATAATAACCACTACTCCAAAAGTTGTTAAAATAGAAGATTTCACTACATCAGATTTCACTACATCAATTGAACTAACAACTTTGGGTAAAGAAGAAATCGATACAAAAATTGGTACTAAATTGGAAGCAGCAACTTCAAAACCTATCGAAGAAGGGCTTGTAAGCACCACTATAAGTGTTTCCGAAATAGATAAATTTATTACAACTTCAACAGAAGCCGGAACCACTTTTAAAACTGACGCAACTACTAAAAAAACGGAGGCAATAACTCCAAAAGTTATTGAAACTGAAATCGGAACTACCACAAAAGGACTAGAAAGTAAAACAACTCCCAAAGAAGACAAAAGTACTGTTATCTCCCAAGAAGATATGACAACTGTTGGTGGATTAATTGAATTTGAAACCATAACTCAGAAAGTTTTTGAAGGTGTAACTACATCAAAACCTTTAGAAATAGAAGAAACGACTACACGAGTTGGAGATGAAAATACTCCCAAAGGAGTTGAGACTACAATTAAAGCAATCTCTGAAATAGATACAGAAGACAGGACTACTTCAAAATCTTTAGAAAAAGAAACGACTTTGCGAGGTCAAGATATTGAAGTTACAACTATGAGTGGTACAACAACAAAGGCTTTGATAGAGGAAACTACTTCTAAGGCAATTGAATTATCAACCACTACTAGTAAAGAAACAGTGGAAATATCTGGTCTTGAAACAACCACATTAAAACTCTTGGAAGGTGAACTAGAAACTACAATAAGAGGTCTGCTAGGTGAAACTACCTCCAAAAAAAGTGAAACCACAGCTACTGGTAGAGAAGTTGAAGAAACAACAGCTGATGTAATAACAAAAATTGAAACAACTCCAAAATTTTCGGAAATGGAAACCACAACATCTGATAGAGAAGATAGTAAAACAACTCCGAAAGATTTCGTAATTCCTATAGAAATGGAAGCAACAACTATTGGAAGAGAGGAAGGCTTAGGAACAGCAGCAGAAATTGAAACTACGAAAGTAGGAGATTTAGAAACAACTTCGAAAGTAACCTTAACTGAAGAGGTTACTACTGCAACGCCTTTGGTAGAAGAGTCCACTTCCAAAGAAGAGGAAATTCTTACACCAGGTATTGAAACCACCCAAACCGAAGGTTTAATCACAACGACTTCTACAGCAGGCCTAACTGAAAGAGCATCTACTGTAAAACCCTCAACAGCGGAAACCACTTTTAAAGAAGAAGAAATCATTACACCAGGTAAAGAAGAACATTTAACTACAGGAAGTGGTATAATGCAAATTGAAACCACAACTGCTAAAGTTCAGGACTTGGAAAGTCAAACAGATTTGGAAGAAAATGTTGAAACTACAACTTTGGCAAAAGAAACAAGAAGAACTACAGTTAGTGGCATTCAAACGACTACATTTAAAACTACAGATCAAGAAAAAGAAAAAACCACAACTATGAAATCATTAGTAAAAGAAACTACAACTAAAGAAATGGAAATGAGTACGCTTATTGGAGAAGATGTGCAAACAACAATTACTGCTTATCCTGAAGTTGAAAAAACAATTCCCAAAGTAATTACAATGGCAGAATCAACTGCACAACCAAATTTATCAATTGAAAGTACAACTTCAAAAATTGCCATTACTGATGGTGTAACAACCCCAAAGATACCAGTAGAAGAAACAAGATTGAGTGGAATTGAAATACCCTTAGTTGGTAAGGAGACATTTGAAACTACTTCCAAGCATATTGACACAACAACGGTTGGAGTTCTTGGAATGACTTCGGAAGAAGTAATAACACTTGGAAGAGAAGAAAAACAGAGAACAACTTCTAACGTTCTAGAAGAAGAAACCACTTTTTCAGAAATTCAAACCACGACTTCGAAAGAATATGAAGCCACTATTCTTGGTAAAGAAAAAGGATCAACAACATACAAAACAACTAAAGTTTTGGGAGACGAAACAACTCAAAGTATTTTAGAAACTACAATAATTGGTAAAGAAAAAACTGTTAGTATTATTAACACCACAATAAAGATTCCAATAGAAAAAACTACATCAAGCAAAGTAGAAACGACAACAAATGATAGAGAGGGAGAACAAACAACCTTAGAAGATGAATCAGGTCATCTTGAAAACACAACTTTCAAAGCCTATAAACCTAATTTTGAAACATCAACTGAAGGCGTACTAAAAGAAACCATTTTAAGAGGAATTGAAACCACCACTTTTGGTAGAGAAGAAGGTTTGACAACTATAGGTGTAACCCTAGGATCGGAAACATCAACCCCAAAAGAAGTTGAAACAACAGTCAGTGGTTTGAAGAAAGGTTCAATAACTAAGGGCGTAAGCACCGGAATCGAAATAACTACACCCAAAGTTTCTGTAACCACTACTAGTACATCAGAAGAGGAAGAAATAACAACAAGCCGTAAAGAAGAATTAGAAACTCCAAAAGAAGTGGCTTACGAAACTTTTACAGAAACTATAGCCGGAAATGAAACTAGAACTACATTAAGTGGTATTACGGAAATTGAAACTTCATCGCCAAAAGTGAAGATTGTAACTGATACTACAATTTCTGATATCGCTCTAAAATTACCTAGAGTGGAAAATGGAGAAACTGAATCTTATACTTCCGTGGCACCGGCTATGCTTGAAACTTCAACTACAGTGTTTGGTAAAACCACCGGAATCCCCTACGTGTCGACAGGTTTACCAACAATTTTTAATAGCACATTTAAACCAACTCAAGAAACTGCTCAAACGGATGAAACCACCATGGGTGGAGTTACAGAAGCAGGAGTTCCTTTTACTACTGTTCTCCAGCCTGAGCTTGGTAAAACTACTAAAATAATAGAAAAATCTACAAAAGAAAGGCAACCAACAGAAACGTTTGTAACAGAACCCACTTTAGTTCCTTCGCGGGAAATAACTTCTGAAGTTGCAAAACAAACAATTGAACCCTTGGAAATGTCAACAAAGAAATCAATAGAAGTTTCTACAACAACTTCCGAAATTTTAACTTCATTCAAAGAACCCTTAGAAACAACTAAACCAATAGAATCACAAACTATTACATCCGAAGTACCAACTACTACCTTTAAATCAACTTATACACAATCTGAAGTAAGTACTGCCGAAACTTATATAACAGCAAAAGACTATGAAGGCAGTACTGAACCGATTACTGGTAGACCTATAACTCAACAAGTAACAGAAACCATTGTAACCGGAGAAGTAGCTACCGATATCACAACACAATCATCTCTAGAAGAAAAAGTGAGATATACCACACAAGAACCAGAGGAAACATCAACGTCTATGTATGAAACTACAATAACATATGGAAAAACTACAGGTATTCCTTATGAAACAGTTACTTCGATCCCAGATACTATGGAATCGAAAGGAAAAGAATTGGTAGAACTAACAACTGAAAGAGGTGTACACGAACTAAAAATCCCAACTGCAACTGAATTTTCAACGGAAAAAGAACAAATGGTTACCTACAAACCAGGGAAAGGATATGAATATATATCACCTAAAATTCCTTTTGAATATCCTACAGTTAAGTCTGTTGAAGTACCAGAAACTCCCCTGCAAACAACATTGACTGCTACTCAAGCAACAGATGCAGTATTTGGCACAAATGTTTCTACAGAATCAGACGTTTCAACAGTTACTGTTATACTACAAACTCAAGAAACAACCAAACCTACCTCAAAACAATATGAAACCACAACTGTAGCAGCGGACACAGAAATTTCTCGAGAAACTACAATGAAGTCCGTAGATACAACAACATCTAAAACCACTTTTAAGGCTTATGAGTATGATACGACACTGAAGTACGGTAAGACTACAGGAATACCATATGTAACTGATATCGCAAATATTTCAGAGAAATCTTATGAAACTACAACATCTCGTTTCATGGAAACAACTTCACAAAAGGAAACGTCTGTAAAACCAAAGGAATATGAAACATCCACCGAGTATGGAAGCACCACTCAAATATCTCAAACAACAATTAGAGATGTATCAGCAGAGTCACACACAATAGTAGAAGTGGACAGGCTGTCTACGATCGTGCCGGGGGTAGTTAACGATACTGTATATAAACTTCAAGAAGTGGTACCAACTACCAAGGAAGAGGAAACAACATATGAAATTACTAAAGGATCTAAAACAATGACCGACAAACCATCAGAATATGAAACTAGCACTTCTAGTGTTGAAGTAGCAACAATAAGTGGAGTAATTACGCCAACAACAGAAACATTCATTACGCCAGATGAACTTGAAACAACTACAGAAATTGAAAGAGTGTCTGAACTTCCCGCTACGACCATGAGAACACAGACAAGTAGCAAAACGCAAGACGAAAGTTCCACAACTCCATTTACGACAGAAACTTCCGTTAAACCATTCATTATAACCACTCCAGCTGAAGAACTCACCACATTAAAAAAAATAACAACCTTTAAACCAAAGGTATATGAAACTACTACTGAAATTGATAGAACTTCAGAAATTCCAGCAACCACAATGAACGTAGGTACTACTACTGCATCAACAAGCAAATCTGATACCGAATCCACCTTGGTGCCCGGTGAAATTCTGAACACTCTCGCTACAAGGGATGAAAAAACCACAATAAAACCAAAGGTATATGAAACAACGACAGAATTTGCAAAAACGTCCCAAGGTCTAGAAGTCTCTACTACGATCATTAACACAGACTCAGAAACTACTAGTGAAATTGAAACTTTCTCTGAGCCTATTACAACACCGACTACGGAAACAGTAACTAAGGAAACTACTACAGCAGAATATGAAACTTCGACAAAAACCTCCAGCACTGAGGCAAAAACAGAACTTGGGGTAATTGAACAAAATACTTTCTTTGTTACTGACAAATCTGAGCAACAAACAGAAACTTCTGAAACTGAAGTACCAATAATAACAGAGAGAATATTAGCAGATGTTCCTATAATTTCCGAAGCCCCTGTCGGTACTTCAGCTGAGGGATTTACAGAACCTCCAATGGAAACATATGACTTTTCAACTGAATATGAAATGAGCACAAAAGAAAGGCAAACAACAGAAGCGTTTGTAACAGAATCTACTTTAGTTCCTTCGCAGGAAACTACTACAAAGTATGCTGTTTCTAAAACAACTTCTAAAGTTGAAATGGTCACAGAGAAACCAATAGAAATTTCTACAATAGCTTTTGAAACTTTAACTTCATTTAAAGAAGAATTTATGCAAACAACTGATCTAATAGAATCACAAACTATCACATCCCAAGTACCAATTACTACTTTCAAATCAATCTCAAGACAACCTGAACAAATTACTATAGACACCGAAACTAATATACCTACAAAAGGTTATAAAGCTAGTACTGAAATAAGTACTGGTAGACCTACAACTCAAAAGGTAACAGAGACAACTGGAACCATTGTAACCAATGTCACAACACAACTACCTCCAGAAGAAAAAGTGAATTATACCACACAAGAACCAGAAGAAACAACAAAGTCTAAATATGAAACTACAATAATAACTGATAGTGGTGTGTATGAACCAAAAATTCCAACTGCAACTGAATTTGCCACGGAAAAAGAACCTTTGGCTACCTACACACCAGGAAAAGGATATGAATATATACCACCTAAATCACCTTTTGAATATCCTACAATTAAGCCTGTTAAAATACCAGAAACTACCATCATATCGAAAATGGGTTCGACTCCCCAGCAAACTACATTGACTACTACCGAAACAACAATTACGCTATTTGATATAGATATATCTACAGAATCAGGTTTTTCAACACAAGCTCAAGAAACAACCAAATCTACCTCTAAACAATATGAAACTACAACTGTAGCAGCGAAAACTACTTCTGTAAGCAACGAAATAGGATTCTCGACAGAGGCAATTAAATTTTCATCCGATACCGGAGAATCTTTTGAAATTTCATCCCAGACAGAATCCGTAACGGAACCCACTTCTGCTACAGAATCTGTTGCAACAACAGAAATAGTTGACACAACAGCAATAACATCGATACCAGTTGTAAGCACTACAACTCCTTCCTATATTATGACGACTTTGCCTACAGAAGAAATTACAGTTACTAAAAAACCTTTAGAAGGCGTTACACCCATAGAAAAGGAACCAGATGCTCCTCCAGTAACCATAACTGAAGCACCAGCAGTAAGCAAAGACATGACATTTAGGACAATAACAGATGTCACAGAGTTAGTTAAGGCCGATATTACTACAAGTTTACCAACTGAGAGAACGACTGAAATTCTTTATACCACTGATAATATAACACCGCCACCATCATATAGCAATACAACTGAAAGGGAAATAACTAGTGAAATTGAAGTGGTTTTACCAATGACCTCAACATTACCTAGTAAAGAACAACAAGGAACTACAACTAGTGTACAAGATATGACAACTGAAGAAATAGCTTCGAAAATGACCGCTAGACCTTCCATTAAAACTACTCTATCTTTAGAAACAACTCAGGGCGTTCCGGTCGCAACTACTCTAAGTGCTCTAGAAGAGAGTAATCAAAGTAAAACAACAGCTATACCTTTAATTTACATAACCACTGAACAAGAATTTACTACCAAATCTATAGAGAAGGATGAAACGACTCAAACTACAACAGAAACATCTAAAGTTACTTCAGAGTATTACGAAACTTCAACTGATCTAGGTAAAACAGAAGGAACAATAGAGGAAGATATAAAAACCTCTACCGCATATGCTCTTGGCGAAACTTCATTTCAGCCTCCCACTACTTCCAAATCCATGGAAACTACAACTAAAGACGGTGAAGAGACCAAAAAACCCGAAGTAACCACAGAATATTATGAAGACGCTACCGATTTAGGGAAAACAGAAGAAACAACAACTTCGAAGATTTTAATTAAAGAAAAAGAAGAAACCTCAACCCAAACACTATCAACTAAGCCTGAGCCTTCTTCCGTAGCCTTTGAATCTGCAACTAAACTCAGTGAAAAAACCGAAAAGCCTAAAGAAACAACAGAGTTTTATGAAACCTCTACCGATCTAGGTACAACAGAACTAAAAACAACTTCAACGACTTCAGTTGCAGAAAAAAAAGAATTTTCCGTACCATACACTTCAATTAAACCTGAGACTACTTTAGGCCCCATTGAAACTACTACTATAAGCAATGCAGAAACCAAAACACAAATCACAGGAAAACAAGAATATGAAGCATCTACAGAGATTGTTCAACCAACAACAGACAGACCTTCAGAAACAGAAACCTCTTTCACCACAGAAATAGAGGAGACCTTAACAGAAGGTATGGTTACTGCAAAAATACCATACGTAACCACGATTTCTGAGGAAAAAGATCATGAAATCACTAAGGGAACTACCGAAATAAAAACAGATATTTCATTTATATCAACCACACCTGAGGCTAAAACAGAGATAACGGAAACTCCATATATCACAGCTCCATCTATTATCAACGAAACAGAAACTACTACCGTTTTTGGTAAACTAACAGGAATACCTTACATCACCACAACTCCCTTAACAGAGATCATGGAAGAAACCACTATGGTAGGAGTAGATGTAGATAAGACAAGTCGAGAGTCAACTAAAATTCCAGTTACTACGGAATTTATGGAATCATCTACTAAAATATATGATACAACTAAAAGTACAAGTTCAATAATGACTACAACGAGACATGAAGATATAACTGAAACTTCTGCAAGAAAAGAACAAACTACTTCTGAGTTTGTCCCTGTCACCAGTGAATATACAACGAAACCAATAACTTCAAAAGAATATGAAACAACAACAAAAACTGGTAGAACCTCACAAGTTCCAGAAGAGAAAACAGAAACTACTTCAGCACCATCTAAATTTACTAGCTCAACAGAAAAGGAAACACCTATAATCAGTGATACTAGCGAAATAGCTGATGTCGATGAAACTACAGTAAATGTTGATAAAACTACTGAAATTTATTCTGAAGTTACTGGATTTATAGACAATGATTTTGAAACAACAACTAAAATAAGCCAAACTACACCTATTACTACCACTTCATCAATATTGCAGAAAACAACCACTATTCGAGGAGAACTATATGACACATCTACTGGAGTTGACCAACAAATAACTAAATCACCATTTGATACATCGCAGGATGGAGTAAGAAAAGAAACTACTACAGTTTTACCTGTAACTATGGTATCGTTTGAAACACATAAACCATTAGAAGGAACAACTGCAGAAGAAACAACTAAGATTCCAATAGAAATTTCCACAGACATACCTCCCACTAGTAAAGTACCTATTGAAACCATTACGCCATTTACGGACACCACTGAAAAATACAAAGTTCTTACCACTCCAGCTGCAAAAATAACTCCAAAATTGAATACAGAAAGTTCTCAAAAGAAACCAGAAGAAACAACAGAATTTGTTTCTGGTACAGACAAGATAACAGAGAGTGAAGGAACCTTCCAGGTTTCAAAAGAAATCACTACTGAATTGAGTCAAGAAGCTGTAACAGAGAGTACTGTCGGAAGGAAAACAACTTCTCCTATTTTGAAAGAAACACCAACCGTTATGACTACTCCAACATTAACAGAAACAACTACATCCAAAATACAACAGGGAATAAAGGATAAAGGAATCACTGAAATATCTACTATCGCACAGACAACTGAACTTGTAAGTGAAATATCTAAATCCACATATAAACCGTCCATTCTTTCCCTTGAGCCAATTACTGAATTTGTCACAAACACTGAAATACCTACAACTAAATTGGAAATAGAAACTATTACATCTGGAGAGGTGACAAAGTCTCCTCAAATGAAAGATCATGAAACGACCGATTTTATTGCTAAATCTTCTAACGATAGCTTTTCAGAAATTTCAACAGAAACTACAACATCTTTAATAAAAGAAATTGAAATAACAACTAAACAAGTCCATGCGACTGATACTTCAACTGAAATTTTTGAAAACTTAACAGGTAAAACTGAAGGTACAGAGAAACCTCTTACAGCAACTGAGCTTCCAATAGAAATTAGTACTGCAATATATAGAGCGACTGAGCTTCCATCTGAAATCAAAATTCCCGAAAGTACTAAAATTCCAGATGTTACATTTGAGGCTGCTATACAGGAGTCGGATGCCGAAATTACTACAGAAACACGAATGAGAATAGATGAGACCACAATTACTCCAATATACGCAGAAGTTACAGGAAAAGTAATTGATGTGGCTAGAACCGAATGGCCAATTGTAATTCAATCTCAGACAAACGAGTCTGAGACAGGAGTTACTACGACTATTACTCCAATTACCGAAGTTCCGGAATTATCTACAACACTATCTTCCTCTTCTTTAACAACTGTTGAAATATCTACTGAAATACCAGAAACTACTTCTCGAGCTGCTATTAAATCAGAAATATTCACTGTCGCCGAAAAAGAATTTACCTTTGACACTACCGCAACTTTAGAGATTTCTAAGACAACCGAGATTCCGTTGACAACAGCTGAATTCAAAACTGATGTACCTGAAACTACTACCAAACAATCAAAAATTTTAACTGATACAACAGTAGATACGATAGGAGTATCAAAAATATCTGAAACTTCTACTTCCGAGCCAAAGGAAATAGTAACGGAAATATCTATACGTATAGAACCCAAAGCTGAAATTGGAGTTACCACAGAATATACTGAATTAACATCTACTCAAAAATCTGAAGAAACTACTTCTGGTGCTGATAAACATGAATCATCGACAGAATCAGCAAAAACTTCCCCCTCACCTACATATATTCCTAGTGAAGAAACTACACAATTTTTAGAAACTACTGTGAGTTTTACAGATTTAACTACTGGAAAGTATGATTCTACCATTGTATTCCCTACCAAGTCTTTTGCTGATGAAGGTATAACGATCAAAATGTCAGATATTTTCACTGACACTTCCACTAATTCAATTGCCAAAGAGGAAACATCTACCAAAATTTCCACTACTGAAGGTGGAACAAACGAAATTCCAACTATTACAAAATCTTTCGAAACTTCCTTTTCACCGGCTTCTGGAGAAGAAACACTTAAAGTTAATGAAACTACCAAGATTGATGGAACCTCTGATACAACCATAAAACCCGAAACAATTGAAATTCCCGAGGTAACTAAATCCAAAACAATCACAGAACCTGCTATTACTACAGGTTCAACAATTGGCACCACTATAAAGATACCAACAACCTTAACTTCCCTTATAAATATGACTGCAACTGAAGCTAAAACTTCTTCGTCAACAGAATCTCTTAAACAATTTGATTTAACTACGTTAAGTACTACTGAAATGGGCAAAGATTTATCTACTTTAGAATCATATTTCACCACACCCTCTACCACCATGTATACAAAACCAACTAAATCGATATATTTTACTCCACCACCTGAATTTTTGCTGCCTAAAAAAAATAAAACCGAAGTTTGTTGCATTACCGACTATGACTGCCAAGACGACGAGACTTGTATTGGACGACACTGTACCAGACCTTGTGACTTTTATCGTCAAATTTGCTATAAATACAAACCAAACCATAGATACTGTCATACCCTTAATCATACCGCCATGTGCTACTGTAGCCCAGCTGATATTAAAACATCATCCGATTGTCGTATAATAGCAGGTAACTGAAAAAAAAACTAGTGTTTTCCCACCTACCACAACGTGTCTTCTTCTATCTCATCTTCCTTGGAATGCAAATGTCAAACAAAAATTATTCTACTGTTATGTTATGCGAGGTTAAGGTTTTCAACTGGAAGACTCGACTCGATGTGTGTGGTGTATATGTCAAGAAAAAAGAAAGAAAGATCTCATTGGAAACATCGTATGACTAGATGAAATGAGATTTCCATCTGTGTTTTCCACACTGACTGTCACACCATCAAGAGACGTCTCTGTCTTGTTGTATCCGCATCAATTTATATGTTTCTTTCTCTATTTTTCTATACCACATTGAAATGAATGATACCACCAACACCACTTTGACTCTACACCCATTTTTTATATCATCCATGTTCTCTGGGAAACGCTCTTAAAAGCTAAGCTTTTAACGTAATAAAGCTTTTGAGAGAATTTTGGGATGTCTGCATGTTTTCAATGTTTTGTATTTCTCTTTCCGCCTGTCACTCTCTTTATGTTTTTTGTTATAGTCAAGTATTATGATGTCTTGTTTTATAACGACAATGTACTCTTGAGACCCTATATTTAATGTTTACAACAATCTCTTTGGCACTAGATAGAATCGGGTTATATAAATGTTTAGATTTTAAGAATCTGTACAAAAAAAAGGATATTATGGTTAAGCATGTTTAGTTATTCTATTTTAGCATAGACCTACAAAACTCTTCAAATTTTTGGAATAGATTTTTACTCTCTTTTAAAGCTCTTATTGTTCAACTCCTTAAGAGAGAGAGTTTTAGCATGTTTCTCTTAAACAAAAACTGTACAATATTTTTTTTAAATATCTTGTGTAAATAATGTAAATATCAATATTAATAACTCTGGTTTTGGTATAACTTTTAAATTATCTGTAGTTCATAGCTTTGTAGCTTTTACAATGCAGCGCATGTGTATTAAGTTGTATGGCTAAAAAATAGTCATTAATTTTTTGTTTAACAAATTTTTTAATTTTTTAACCCTAATAAACTAATACCTTTTTTTTGATAATTTAAACAAAAAACCAAAGAAAAAACTTTTAACAATTAAACAAAAGTTTTCATTTTAGTAAAAATTCAATAAATTGAAACTAAAAATTGAAAACTCTCCTTTTTTACAAAAAAAAAAACTTTTTATATCAATATCAATCAAGAGAATGCTATGAATGTTTTATTTTTATAAAATTTAGTGTTAACTTTATTATTAATTTGTTTATATTTCTACGTTTCTTATATAATTTTTTTAATGAAACATCAGAAATCGGCTGTACTACCAGTTCTGAATGCCCTGCTCAAAAATCATGTATTAATGCTGTCTGCATTGATCCTTGTTCTGTGACCAATCCCTGTGGTCCTCAACAGGACTGTAAGGTTATTGAACATCAACCTGTTTGCTCAAGAGCTTGTGAGTGTCAACGTACTAAAGATTGTCCAGCCGGATATGAATGTGATGGCTGCCAATGCATTCAACGAGATGGTAAGTGTTATACCTAACCTACATAGAAAAATTAATCTGGTAAGAGTTTCGACTAACTGCTTAATGGAGCAATAAGTCGACTAAGTCACTTTTTAATCTGTTCTATTAACAGTTAATCCAACTTTAAATCTGATTGAAAGATTAATATTTCTAAACTGCTCTGTATTCATACTTCTAATTGTCTACAACTATGTGGTTTGTTATAACGACTCTTGACCCTGTCGACATTTTTCATGTTAATGTTATGCCGGATCACTATCGCCGCCTCCTTGGTATTTATTGCAAATTTTTGGCCATTCCCAATGACTTCATATATTAGCTGGAATACCTTCCTTGCAAATGCAATTTCTAGAGGGTTTTAGAATGTTTTTTTTTTTAAAGAACAATATGCCAAATTTCTGTGGTGGTTCCGAAAAACGTTAATTTTCGTCTGAAGCAAAACGTGATCTGGAAACTACAAAAAATTGCCAAGAATTCCTTTTTAAAATTGTCCTCTAGTCGATTGTGACTTTTTCGCACATTCGGAATCTGAGCTAGTTTTGCAGTTCAAAATTTGTTAATTTTCTCCATTAATTAAAGAATTTTTTTTTTGCAGAATTCGAGTGTGATTGTGATAGAAATTAACCGCCCTGTAAAACCCAACCCTCTTTTACAAATCACCTTTGCACATGTTTACTCTATCTTTTATCTCTACAATTATAATTGTCGGAAACATTTGGTCAATCAATCAGTTATCTATTACTATCACAAAAGCATCCTAAATACATGACAACCAGCAAGCAGTTGGAAATAACCTGGATCTATCCACAAATGTTCATTTTGCACTAGCATTTTCTTATATTAGATTAAATGGAAAAAAAATTCAGTATAAATTTCCAAAAATACCGTCTAAGAGAGCATTTTCTCCATTTTTACTCCATTTAAACCTCTTTTTAATTGGAGTTTCTAAAAAGTATATCTACATCGGGATACCTTCCATGCAAGTGCAATTTCCAGAGGGTTGTACAATGTTTTTTTTTTTTTTCTTTAAAGAACAATATCCCAAATTTTTGTGGTGGTTCCAAAAAACGTTCATAGCGAAACTAATGAGTACATGTTTCTCTGAAGCAAAACGTGATCTGGAAACTACAAAAATTGCAAAAAATTCATTTTTTGTAAACAATTTTTATTAGATTTCTATAAGAAAAGACATAAAATCAAATTTTTATAAAATTCTGCTATGTTGTGGAGAAAAAAATATAAAAACGTGCTTTTTATCGATGGTTTAGAGGGTAAAAAAGTACCGAAAAGTTACAATATGATAATTAAATGTTAAGCGAAAAATGTATTCAATATGATAATCTAAAGGTGGACAAAAACTATTTTAAAAACCTAACAAAAACGTATATTCAAACGATTTAACCCCCTCCATACGGGTTAAGGTGGATAAAAAAATGTTCATATCCGTTTAGTCCGCTCTATGCATATGTAAGTTTAATTAAGATCCTAGTGTACACCCTGAATATACTTCCCTTGTAAGTAATAAGCACTACAATGTTATGATCTGATTCGGTTTGAGGGCGTCCCCCGTTTTATTAACAAATTTAGCATAATCGACTGATAAAAAATTACTGAGGAAATATGGTTCGAAGGACCAAATTTAAGATCCTAGTGTACACCCTGAATATACTTCCCTTGTAAGTAATAAGCACTACAATGTTATGATCTGATTCGGTTTGATTAACAAATTTAGCATAATCGACTGATAAAAAATTACTGAGGAAATATGGTTCGAAGGACCAAATTTAAAGTAAGCTATAACATCAACTTATCGTTTCACTGTAATTATTTAAATCGTAAGGCACCAAAGAACATATTTTGACTCTAATTTGTTTAGAGTTTATAGAAAGATACATAGAAAAATGATAGTAAAACGGTTTGAAGGATCATGTTTGAACTTGAAAAATATTACAAAATATAAGGGAATGAATGATGTAAATATAAAGCTTTAACTTTATATAATTTTTTAATTTTAAATGGCGTAACCTGAACAAACACTTTTTATAGATACGATCCGAAGGACCATATATTGATTTTTTTTACAAACTACATGTTAACCCTATTATATCTAATTACGTTTTGCTAGTTTCATTTAAATCATCATTTAAACTTGTATCTTACAATAATTGTAAAATATTTCAGGTATTGGACGTACACCCGTCTGTGATCATTGCGCTCCTGGTTATCATTGTGATCCCACAACTGGAGCCTGTATAAGAGGTACGTTCAAATTACACAATAATTTCACTCAAAAAAAATAACAATAATTTATCAATAATTCTGGATGTTTAACAAAATTTACTAAATCTTTAAAAAAAAAAATAATAACTATATAAAATTTAACTAATTTTTGACAAAAAAAAATACAAAATAATCCAACAACCATTCATTCAAAAATTCATACATTTTTACTAACCTTGGAATAAAATCTACCAAACCAACAAACAACTTAACAATTTGTAAATATTTAAACTTTGTATATATTTTCATAATTTTCCTTCTCCCTCCCTCAAAAAATATAATAATGAAATCCAAAATATCACAAACAACTGTGTAAATTAAAATGACCCACATAAACCAAATCACAATAAAAAAAAAACTAATAGATAAGATAACTACTACTACCACTACTACTCACACAATCACAACTTCCACTTTCTCGACATCGTCTACGCAAAAACCAAAAACTACCAAAAAAGAAGATGAGGGAGAAAGTCCTTTGACTACGACAACGGAAGCGGATGTGATAACTACCACTAAAGAAGCCATAACTACTACCACTGCGGAAACGGTAGAAAATGCTACAGCCACAAAGACGGGTCCAAAAACATATCGTGATGGTGAAAATAATATTACCGACTCAACAGTGGCTTCCACTACTCAAGCCTCAGTGATTACCTCTACTACTCCTTTAAGAGGAGAAGATGTTAAGGGACCCTTTGATTATAGAACAACACCAAAAATGAAGACTACACGTATAGATACTTCCAATGAAATCGATGAATATAATATTACTACCCTTTTGACTACCACACCAAAATATGATAGTACCACATTCCCTGTCATAATGGTAACAGAAGAAACTAAGTCCTTTGAAAATTTAACTACTCCCCAAACAATTGAAACAGAAAAATCAACTATGTTCCCCGTAATAATACCAGAATCTACCACACCAACACAAGTTACAATGGCTGGAACAACATTGTCAACATCACCGGAAATTATGGAACCCATAACTACCACTACGCCCAAAGACATACTAACTCCAGAAATGACCACTTATAAACCATTAATATTTGAAGAAAACTCAACTACTTTAAAACCTCAAGTAGTAGGTGGTATACCTACTACCATGTTCCCCATGATAAATGAAAGGGTTACTGAGTTATTTGAAATTCCTGGTACTACTACTTCGTATGGCATGGATGTAGTAGAATCCAAAGTTACCACAACGGAATCTTCTTCGAAATTAGATAATAAAACTAAAACAACTACTACCACTTCCACCACTGAAACAATAACTTCTATCCCTAGCCTAAATACTACCACTCCAACAAGCACATTGGTCACAGTTATTAACACTACTTGTACAGTTCATACTAATTGTGCCCAAAATCAATTATGTGTTACGGGTCAGTGTCGTAATAAATGTCGTGGTGATGGAAGCAATGAAAACAATTGTGTAAAAGGTATACATTTTAATATAGTTTTAAGTTTTATGAATTAAAAAAAAAGTGAATTTGATAAGGACTGAACTGTTAGGATAAATCGGTTGTTATGATTGGAAATTAATTAAAACAAAAAACCATTTGCATTTACAATAAAAATTGGTTTACACTGAATTCAGCGTATTTAAATTAGGTATATCCGACAGGTATTTTATAGGCTTGTACAGAAGAAACAAAAAGTCAACTTTTCGAATATTAAAAAATCGCATTTTCGATTTTTCTACTTTGTCACATGTGACAAAAAAAATTAAAATAGGATAATTTTAAGCTCAATTGTGGCTAGTTAATTAGAATATCTTTTTTTGTATTTGAGTGTAGTAGACATTTTTTTTGAGTGTAGTAGACTTCAACAACACTGCAAAAATGGCTTTATCGACTAAAATAAAATTGATTTTTAAGCCATTTGATGACTTTTTCATCACAAGAAAATTGACCTTCAAAAAGTTGTAAGTGAATATGGAAAACCATTTTTTCTTAAATACTAACAAAATTAAAAATTTATCGTTGTTATTTAAGAAGTTCTAAAAATGATTTTATTTCGAAAATTGCGGAATTTGTCAATAATACTTGCTACTATTTAAAAAAAACCCTAATTTTGCCAACATTCATTAAGACCCTCTAAGATTTTGAAAAAAAATTATAATTTATTTACAAAGAAGACAACCTAATTTAATATATATTATCATAGCCACAGTGGGGTCAATTGTATCCTTAATGATGATGAATATACAACACCGATCGATATGAAAGAAATTTATAATTCCAAAGGAAGAGTAAATGTTTTATACTCTTGAACTGTTAAGAGACAATGACATGTTTGCAAACAAAAGTTTGTATGTCTGTGCCACAGCTAAATCAAATGTATGTGACTCAGCAAAGCCTCAGATTTATCAACATTTATGACTATTATAAGACTGACATTGACTAAGATCTGAATTTAAATCCCGAAATAATCCGATCCCTGTTAAAGATTTTTTTGTTATTATTAAGAAATTTTCCATATCTTGCATTTGTACATACAATACGAAACAAAACTATTTTAATGTACATATTTTGTAAATATTATTTTAAAAACAAAATCCAAAAAATGTCCTGAACCATTAAAAAACATCATTAATTACTTGTACATAAGCACTTTATATTTTAAACAATTTATAATATTATTAATTATACATTTCACTAACCTTTTAATATTTATTAATTTTTTAACTTTTTCACAAACCACATCATACAAACAAATTTAATATAGAATCACCAGGTTCACCTAAAAATCCCGAACCCTGTCAATCAAATAATGATTGCATTGCAAGTGAGGCGTGCTATATGGGTTTGTGTCAAGATCCCTGTGAATTTGCTAATGTTTGTGCTCCCACCGCCAAATGCGTAGCAAAAATGCATCGACCAATATGTTCATGTCCATCCGGACATGAAGGTAATCCAACGGTTAAATGTATGCCAACAGATAAAACAAGTAAGAATACTAATACCTGTAATAATATTTAACAAAGAAACATTTCATAAACTTTAAACAAATTAAAAAGAAATTAATCAACCAAAAATTTTAATTAAAAATAATAAATATAATTAATCAACCAAAAGTTTGATAATAAATTTGATAAATTTTGAAATAAACAAATTGTTTATTTTATCTTTAACCTCCAGTGGAATGTTCTCGTGATAGTGATTGTTCTATTACTGAAGCCTGTATTAACCAACGTTGTCAGTATCCTTGTGATGTTCGTAACCCTTGTGCTCAAAATGCAGTATGCATTAATACAAATCATGCGGCCGATTGCAGTTGCACTGATGGTTATGAAGGCAACGGTTATGTTGGCTGTCAACCAGGTATGTATTTCATAGTTCCCAGTTTAAATTTTTTTTATTTCTCTTTTTTTAAAGCAAAGCACTAGTTTTTTTATAAAATTTCTAATTTCTAATATCTTAAATTTTTCTTATCATTCATAAACAATCAAAAATACAACACTGTATAATAAAAAACAACTCTGCCACAAAAAACGCACGTGTATAAAAACAATCAACTCTAAACACTAAAAAATTTCACTGTTAAAATTTTACCACGATTTAAACAAAATATATTCCCTCTCGTAAAAAAACAAAAACTCTGCAAACTCAAATTTTGTATACATACACTCAATTAAAAATTCAAAACAATTTGAAATATTTATCCACTTCACCCACCCTACCAACAAAACAATCAACTACCTCCACCCTCTCTCTCCACCAACACCAAACCAAATCAAAAAAAAATCCATAAAATAGCTTTCAAGTATCCTCCGGTATGTCAATACAATGAGGATTGTCCACCGAACAAATTATGTGATCGTTTGAACAGACGTTGCATTAATCCTTGTCAAGAGGATTCTTGTGGTGAAAATGCTGAGTGTATACCCAACAATCATGGTATCGACTGTAAATGTTTGTCTGGTTATGTTGGCAATGCCTACGTCGAATGTACAATCTTACAGGGTTGCCGGTCCGATTCGGAATGTGATTCTAGTCAGGCATGTATTAATGGCAAATGTTCTTCGCCTTGTAGCTGTGGTGCTTATGCCCTGTGTGATGTTGTCAATCATCGTGGAATTTGTAAATGTCCCCCAGGTTATGCTGGTGATCCAGCTATTGCTTGTAGTCCTCCGACCAACCCTTGTGATCCAAATCCTTGTGGTCTTGGAGCGTTGTGTGAATTGGACAATGGTAACCCAATATGTTATTGTCCTAAGGGTCTTACTGGAAATCCATTCAAAAATTGCAGTAAGTATAAGTGTTCTTTGAACTACCTTTCTTTTCTTCTTTAGAAATGTTTACGTATACCATTTTCTTATCTTCTTTTTCTACTTTTAAACAGTTCCCGAGGGTGATGAATGTTCACCAAATCCCTGCGGTCCCAATTCCGGTTGCCGTATGGTCACAAATCAACCTATTTGCTTCTGTTTACCAGAATATGAAGGTCAACCACCACATGTGCCTTGTAAATTGCCCTCAAATCCTTGTGATCCTTCGCCCTGCGGTCCCAATACACAATGTACTATGCTTAGCAATGGTTTCTCGAAATGTACCTGTTTGCCGGGTTATGTTGAAAGTCCCAATACGATTAGAGGCTGTATTGAACCGATTAATCCCTGCGATCCTAATCCTTGTGGTGTTGGCGCTATATGTGATTCGACACGCAATCCTGTATGTTTCTGTCCCGACAATAAGATTGGAAATCCATTCCGTTTGTGTGAAAAGCCTTCGGTATCAATTGAATTGTGTAAACCTGGACCTTGCGGTCGTAATGCGGACTGCTATGTAACTGGTAATCGTGAAGAGTGTTATTGCAAATCCGGTTATATAGGAGATCCCTATCAGGGTTGTCGCGAACCACCAAGATCCGCCTGCGAACCTAATCCATGTGGTCCTAATGCAGAATGTGTATTTGCCGGAGATGGTCAAAGTGCCTGTGTATGTCCCGATGGTTTGTCTGGAGATCCTACTTCTTTATTGGGTTGCCACGGTTATGAATGTCAAATTGATGATGATTGCCCTTTGAATAAGGCTTGCATGGGCTTCAAGTGTCATGACCCTTGTCCTGGTGCTTGTGGTCATGGTGCCAATTGTCGTGTGGAACAACATCATCCCGTATGCTCCTGTAATGCTGGTCTAACTGGCAATCCTGCAATCTACTGTACTGCCTTAGATGTTCCTAAGAAGCCTAAAAATCCTTGTGTACCTAGCCCATGTGGTTTGAATAGTGAATGCAAATTACTAAATAATAGAGCAGTATGCTCTTGCTTACCTGACTATTTGGGAGATCCACAAAGTGGTTGTCATCCTGAATGTGATATCAATTCTGATTGTGGTACTAATCAAGCTTGCATCAATCATAAATGTGTGGACCCTTGTGCTGGCACCATTTGCGGTATTAATGCATTGTGTACGGTGCAACAACATACTCCAATATGCCGTTGTTTGGATGGATTTACTGGTGATGCTTTCCGCCAATGTATTGCCATTGGTGTACTGCGTAATGTATCACGTGATCCTTGTACTCCTTCACCCTGTGGTCCCTCAGATGTCTGCTCGGTATATGCCGATGGTGTTGCCTTGTGTGATCCTTGCTTTGGCCCAGATTCGCAATATAATCCTCGCTGCAGACCTGAATGTGTGTCCAATTCAGAATGTCCATTCGATAAGGCCTGTATAGGATCTAGATGTTCAGATCCATGCCCGGGATCTTGTGGTCACAAAGCCGTATGTCATGTTTATGAACACAATCCAATATGCAAGTGTCCTCCTGGCTTATATGGAAATCCTTATGAACAATGTGTGGTACCATTGGCTGATAAACCTGCTCCTTCGCCAAGCTGTGCTAAACTACAATGCGGAGCTAATGCTGAGTGTAAAAAACAAAGTGGCCTTTTGACTTGTATCTGCCGAAGAGGATACTTTGGTAATCCTTTTGTAGGCTGTAGGCCAGAATGTGTTTTAAACTCCGATTGTCCAGCTGATCGTGCTTGTGTTAATTCCAAATGTGTAGATGTATGCTCCGGAGTTTGTGGTATAAATGCCTTATGTCAAGTGGTTAATCATGGTCCGGTTTGTGTATGTCCTGATGGATTTTCAGGAGATGCTTTTAAGTCGTGTTCCCGACAACCTCATATACCTCAAACCTATTTACCAGTAGATACTACAAGAAATCCCTGTGAACCATCACCTTGTGGACCTAACTCAAGATGTCTGACTTCTCCTGAAGGTTATGCGGCCTGTTCTTGCTTGCCTAACTTTAGAGGTTCACCTCCTGTCTGTCAACCAGAATGTATTGTTAGTTCTGAGTGTCCTTTGCAACAAGCTTGTATCAATCAACGTTGTGTTGACCCTTGTCCTGGCACCTGTGGAAACGCTGCGAGATGCAAGGTATTAAATCATAACCCCATTTGCTCATGTGATTCGGGTTTTGAGGGTGATCCTTTCGTTTCGTGTGTACCAGTACAAGAACAACCTAAGGAGGTAGAAACAACTAGACCTGGAAATCCTTGCTTACCTTCACCATG
The DNA here is from genome assembly GCA_949748255.1 of Eustalomyia histrio. NCBI lineage: Eukaryota > Metazoa > Arthropoda > Insecta > Diptera > Anthomyiidae > Eustalomyia > Eustalomyia histrio. The sequence goes on from OX456526.1 coordinate 77,428,918, forward strand.
TGGACCTAATTCGATATGTCAAGTAAAACAGGGCAGACCTGTATGCTCATGTGTGGCCAATTATATTGGAAGTCCACCATACTGCAGACCTGAATGTACTTTAAATAGTGAATGTCCCTCGGATAAGGCTTGTATACAAGAGAAATGTGAAAATCCTTGTGCTAATACCTGTGGTCATAATGCCAGATGTACTGTTATCTCACACTCAGCCTATTGTAGTTGTGAGGATGGTTATGAAGGTGATGCATTTGTGGGATGTTCCAAAGTTATACAAAGTAAGTTTGAGATTATTTTTGGTAAGTCAAAATCACTAATTTTTTTCCAATACTTTTGCAGAACCTCAAGATCATGTCGATCCTTGTTATGCCAATCCCTGCGCTGAAAATGCTGTTTGTACTGAACGCAATGGTATTGCCAGATGTTCATGCATTGAACCTTATATTGGTGATCCTTATTCTACTGGCTGCCGACCCGAATGTGTGTATAATGGTGAATGTCCTGCCCAATTGGCTTGTATTAAGCAACATTGCCGTGATCCTTGTGTAGGCACTTGCGGTAATAATGCTGAATGTGCGGTAATCAATCATGTTCCTGTATGTAGTTGTGCTCAAGGTTATATAGGTGATCCTTTCACTGGCTGCAAAAAGGATATACGTAAGTAGTTAATTAATATAAACTTAAAGAAGCATTTTTAATGGTTTTATTTTTCGTATTTTTTAGAAATCAAACCTACAAGTCCTTGTGAACCTAACGTTTGTGGACCTTATAGCATTTGCCGTGTAGTCGATGGTCGTCCTACTTGCTCTTGCCAGATTAATTACTTTGGTGCTCCACCAAATTGCCGTCCAGAATGTGTTGTCTCGTCCGAATGTAGCCAACATTTGGCTTGTATTAATCAAAAATGTGTTGATCCTTGCGCCAATACCTGTGGTTTCAATGCCAAATGCCAGGTGGTCAATCACAATCCCATCTGTTCGTGCCCAGCTGATATGACTGGTGATCCATTTGAACAATGTGTACCTAAACGTAAGTTACAATGATTTATTCGTTTAATCTTTATATAGAATATCTTAATTCATTTACATTTGTATGTAGATATTGCTGACATGATGCAAATAATTATTTTTTTTAGAAAGCTTTTACGACCCGTAAAATTCTTTTAAGATTTGAATTTATTTCACAAATATTTACATATTGATGACATGATCTAAAATTCTTACCTACCTTTTGCTTCTCGTCGTCTCCTATCACTTTAAGTAACTAATCCTTTTCTTTACATCCTTACAGCAACTGGACCAAGTCGTGATGTCAACTCTTGTATACCCAGCCCTTGTGGACCTAATTCAGAATGTCGTGAAATGGACAATAGAGCAGTCTGCTCTTGTCTACCTGGCATGTTTGGTGCTCCACCTAGTTGCCGACCGGAATGTGTCATACATCAAGATTGTCCCTCTAATAGAGCCTGTATTGTCCAACGTTGTGAAGATCCCTGTGTGGGAGCTTGTGGGTTCAATGCTCTGTGTCAGTCACAGAATCACAAGCCTATCTGCTCCTGCATTGAAGGACATGAAGGTGATCCTTATGCTGGCTGTAGTATGCGTGCAAGTAAGTGCAGTTTGATAAATTTACTATCTTCAATTAGGTATTTTTTTAAAATCATTTCCTTCAAATGGATTTTAAATTTTAAATGTTTTAATGTAAAGAATGTACTATCTTTTTACAGTTTTATAATTTTAAATGTAAATGGTTATTGGGAATTTGTTTTATTTAAATGTAAAGAGCAACAAATCTTGTTTATGCATGCTTTTTTACACGTAGCTTTTTATTTAAATTTAAGTGTTTCTATTTATGGTTTAAATTATATTATTTATTTCCCTATTTATACATTTATACATTTATATATACATTTATATTTATCGTCTAGTTGTGGTACCCGATATACCTAGCGATCCTTGCTATCCCTCACCTTGTGGTTCTAATGCCGTATGCAAAGAACGCAATGGTGCTGGTGCTTGCTCATGCTTGCCAAAATATTTCGGTGATCCTTATGTCAACTGTAGACCGGAATGTGTACAAAATTCAGATTGTCCACGAACAAAATCATGTATGAATATGAAATGCGTTGATCCTTGTATAAATTTGTGTGGTTTCAATGCCGTATGTCATGTAAACAATCATCAACCGGTATGCTCTTGTCAGACTGGTTTTACCGGAAATCCTATGCGTATTTGTCATGAGAAACCATCAAGTAGGTTTTTTGGCCATAAATTATAAGGTCCATGTTTATTTTCACTTTTATTTCCAAACTAGACATGTATTTGCCCATACCTAAAGATCCTTGTAGACCTTCACCCTGTGGTCTATTTAGCTCGTGCCGTGTTCAAGAAAATCATCCGGTTTGCTCTTGTTTACCCAACTATATGGGTCAACCTCCAAACTGTAAGCCAGAATGTGTTATAAGTGCTGAATGTTCTTCGGATAAGGCTTGCATTAATCAACGTTGTCAAGATCCTTGCCCCGGTACTTGTGGTCATAATGCCAGATGTCGTGTTACCAATCATGCACCAATATGCACTTGTACTCAGGGTTATACTGGAGATCCTTTCCATCAATGTGTGCCCGAAAGAAGTAGGTCTATTTTTTGCAATAGGGATTTTATGAATGAAGCAAATTTATTAATAACTTATTTTTATATAAAAAAAATAGAACAACCAGAACGACCTAGAGATCCTATAGCCAAACCAAATCCTTGTATACCTTCACCATGTGGTCCTAACTCTCAATGTAGGGTTACTACTACAGGAGCGGTATGCTCATGTGTTCGAAATTATATTGGCCGACCTCCAAATTGTAGACCTGAATGTTCCATTAATTCAGAGTGTACCTCACAAATGGCTTGTTTAAATAGCATATGTGTAGATCCATGCATAGGCTCTTGTGGCAATAATGCCTTGTGTCATGTTAGTAATCATGCTCCCGTTTGTATGTGTCAACCTGGTTTTACTGGAGATCCATTTTCGGGCTGTTATCTTTTAATACAAAGTAGGTTCTGCTAAACAACTAACAATTCTTTTATTTGGGAACACAAAGATCTAAAATTAAAATTTATCTTGCTTTAGTACCTGATGAGCCTATTGAACCCTGCCATCCTAGTCCTTGTGGTTTGAATGCTTTATGTGAGGAACACAATCGTGCGGCTTCATGTAAATGCATACCCGAGTACTTTGGGGACCCCTATGTTGAATGTAGACCCGAGTGTGTTTTAAATTCGGATTGTCCGAAATCAAAGGCTTGTGTCAACAATAAATGTGTAGATCCTTGCCCGGGTATGTGTGGTCATAATGCCGAATGTTTTGTTTTGAATCACCAACCAAATTGCGATTGTTTGCTGGGCTATACGGGAAATCCTAATATGGGTTGCCATCTTTTACCAGAAGCTCCTAAATGTAAGCATGATTGAAAAAAAAAGAGAATAACCGAATTAACCAAAACTAAATTATATAAGAAGTGATTTGAAATAATTTTAACTAAAAACTTATCGTCCCTAACCTAAGAAAATCAAAATTAATTTCCCCTAATTGGTTTACTAACCAACTTAAACCCTTTGGTTTATGTAAATTTTTAATACTCTAGTATAATTTGTTCAAAAAAGTTCTATTATCTTTACACTTTCTTTGAAGGAGTCTTCTTTAAAGATAATACTTTCCTAGAAAGTATACTAGCATAATAAAAACTAGCACTTCCACTGCAAACAAAAAAACAAAAAATTAACACGACTCACACATACTTACTTCCCTCAATTTCCTCCAGCAAAATTGTTAATTTATGTATTGATTTTATGTTTAGATAATATTGTTGAACCCAGCAATCCCTGTGTACCATCACCTTGCGGTTTATATAGCAACTGTAGGGAACAAAATGGTCATGCTGTATGCTCTTGCATAGCTCAATATATGGGAGCACCACCTAATTGTCGTCCTGAATGTATGAGCAGTTCAGATTGTTCCCAAGATCGTTCGTGCATAAATGAACATTGCAAAGATCCTTGTCCGGGTACATGTGGCAATAATGCCTTGTGTCGCGTGGTCAATCATAATCCTATCTGTTCATGCATGCCTGGCTTTACTGGTGATCCATTTATTCGCTGTATATATGAAGAAAGTAAGATCATAATTTCATTCATCGTCATTCATAGCTAGAAATGGTTGGGTTTCAACCATCTTCATTTTTCTCATATCATCTGATCATTGTGTTCTGATATTTATGGTTATATTTTTTTCTTTATTTTTCTTTCTTTCTCTTTGTAAATGCTTTAAATCATTTTCCTGCATGCTTTTTTCTACTTATGGTATTATTTTTCAAATTGATAAATAAGAACGTCCTATCGAAAGGGATCCTGTTAATCCCTGTGTACCTTCACCGTGTGGACCTAATTCACAATGTCGCGTCTCGGATGCCAATGAACAAGCTGTTTGCTCATGCTTGCCTAATTATATAGGAAGATCGCCAAATTGCCGACCCGAGTGTACATCAAATTCGGAATGTCGTGGCAATATGGCTTGTATAAATCAACGCTGTCAAGATCCGTGCCAAGGTTCTTGCGGTTCATTTACCACATGTATTGTAAATAATCATAATCCAATATGTCGTTGCATTGCGGGTTATACTGGTGATCCATTTTCAGAATGTAGTCCGCAAAGTAAGAATTTTGTATTACCCTTTTGTATTTTTAAGTATAAAAGCTTTAAATTTTTTTTTGCTTTTCCGGCGATGTATATAAATTAATGGAATTTTTTCCTTATTTAGTTATCATGCCACCCGAAAGAGCTGAACCTTGCAATCCTAGTCCTTGTGGTGCTAATGCCGTTTGTAAAGAACGTAACGGTGTGGGATCCTGTACCTGTTTGCCGGAATATAATGGTGACCCTTATACTGAATGTAGACCGGAATGTGTTCTTAATACGGACTGTGCTAAGAATCGTGCTTGTGTTAATAACAAATGTAGAGATCCTTGTCCGGGTGTTTGCGGTGTGGATGCCGAGTGTCACGTTATTAATCACTCACCTAGTTGTAGTTGTCCTTCGGGTTATACCGGCAATCCTTCACAATACTGTCGCAAACAAATTAAACGTAATACAACTTACGATTCAGTTAGTGGTTTAACGATTTTTTTAACATGACTTTTGTATTGTTTTTGTATTGGTTTAGAATTGGACACCATTAAACCCTGTCGTCCTTCACCTTGTGGCCCTTATAGTCAATGTCGTGAAGTTAACGATCATGCGGTCTGCTCATGCATAACCAATTATATTGGTACACCTCCTGCTTGCCGTCCTGAGTGCTCAGTTAGTTCAGAGTGTTCTCAGGATAGAGCTTGCTTGAATTCGCGTTGTGTGGATCCATGCCCGGGAACTTGCGGTAATGAAGCTATTTGTAAGGTTACGAATCACAATCCCATATGTTCATGTCCATCTAGCTATACGGGAGATCCATTTATTAGGTGTGTGAAAATTGAAGAGAGACATATTGAAGACCATAGACCTTCAAATCCTTGTCTACCCAGTCCTTGTGGTCCCAACTCACAATGTCGTGTAGTAGGAGAAACACCAGTCTGCTCTTGTTTACCTAATTTTGTGGGTCGTGCTCCCAACTGTAGACCAGAATGTAGCATCAATTCGGAGTGTCCCGCTAACTTAGCTTGTATCAATGAAAGATGTAAAGATCCTTGTCCAGGATCTTGTGGTTTTAATGCTTTCTGTAACGTAGTCAATCATTCACCTGTATGTACTTGTGAGTCTGGTTATAGCGGAGATCCATTTGCTGGTTGTAATCCTACACGTAAGATTTCCTTTCTTTTCTAACGCGTTGTTTTTGAGTTTGAAATTAATATTTACTATACACTTTGCTAACTCAGCGGTTCCTGAAGAACGTTTGACTCCTTGTAATCCTACACCCTGTGGTACTAATGCTGAATGTAAAGAACGTAATGGTGCTGGTTCCTGTACTTGTCTTGAAGGCTATTTTGGCGATCCTTACAGTGGCTGCCGACCCGAATGTGTGGTTAATTCCGATTGTCCTCGTGATAAGTCCTGCGTTAATCAAAAATGTTCAGATCCTTGTCCCGGAGTATGTGGCATCAATGCTGAATGCCGTGTTGGTAATCATGTACCAACCTGTCTTTGCATACCTGGTTATACGGGTAATCCCTTAAGCTCTTGCCGTTTGATACCCGCACCAGAACCCACACCAAGTATGTGTTTTGTTCCTTTTCGCATTTTTCTCTTTTCATTAGATTTTGACTAAAATATACCCCCAATTTCCCTTAACTTTAGTTGCTAAAGATGTCAATCCTTGTCAGCCTTCACCTTGCGGTCCCTACAGTCAATGTCGCGAAGTTAATGGTCATGCTGTTTGCTCTTGCCAACCAAACTTTATTGGTTCCGCACCAAACTGTCGACCCGAATGTATAGTGAGTTCGGATTGTGCTCAAAATATGGCTTGTCAAAATCAAAAATGTATAGATCCTTGCCCTGACACTTGTGGCATTGAAGCACGTTGTCAAGTTATCAATCACTACGCTGCATGTTCCTGTCCTCCAGGTTTTACCGGAGATCCTTTCAATAGATGTACTCGAATTAAATGTAAGCATGTGTTTTCCTTTTCTTCTTTTTAGGAAGAGAATTGAAAAAGGATGCTTTTGTTTATGCTCACATTAAAACTTTCCTTATTCAATCCTCTTCCAGAATTGAGGATAGAAAGTGTCAAAATAACTCAGCAAAAATCATTTTATTGGAAGTGATTGTGGAAAGTATTCTTCCGGGTGCTATTTCTTCTATAACTGGTTTTTGGAAAGTTTAGTTTTGCATAATAGAACACAGTCTACTCAAGACTTCGCAACCGCAACTTAATATCGGTTGCAAAAATTTAATTCGGTTAATACATTCAATATTCACCGGTTGTTACATCCAATATTATCTGTTGTCACATCCGTTGCAATTCTAAACTTGCATATTCTTGTTACAATGTTCCACAAACACTTCCTTGACACCAAAGAAAATATTGCTGAACATTATTTACAATAAAACTTTTCATCCTCAATTCTTTTCTATATCTTTATGCATGATGTATATATATATTAATTTTATTTTTTATGTATCCTTTTTTTTCTAAAATGTCGATGTTGTGTGTTGATCCTATCCGACTATATTTCTTCTACACTACACTATCATCTAAACTGTAACTGTAAAATTTTTGTTATATGTAACCTTGAAACCTATTCAATCAACTTTACACTACCACTATATAAATTCTATAACTCTGTATGTATAAACAAAAATCCTGACAAATTAGTGGATGTACCTCCTGTATCAAAAACTGGTAATCCATGTGTACCTTCTCCATGTGGTCCCAACTCGAAATGTATTGATGTTGGTGATTCACCTGCATGCTCCTGTTTGCCTAACTATATGGGACGACCACCTAACTGTCGTCCCGAATGCATGAGTAGCTCTGATTGTCCTGCCAATTTGGCCTGCATGAATCAAAAATGTTCGAATCCATGTGTGGGAACTTGTGGCGTGCACACTTTATGTACAGTTATTAAGCATAGTCCCACATGTCAGTGCGAAATTGGCTACACTGGAGATCCTTTCTCTGGTTGTAGTGTTGTACAAATAAGTATATATCATTCCTTTTGCTATCGAAGAAGAAACTAAGGACTTTTTAGGGCTCGAACAAAAACATTTTAAAGAATAAAGTACAGCTTGGAAAAAATCCTTTGTTTCTCTTTTCCTTCATTATCTTCATTTTAATTTACTTGATAATAATTGTTATTGAATTAACTTTGCAGTCCCATCTACTGAACGACCTCGTGATCCCTGCAATCCTAGCCCTTGTGGTGCCAATGCTGTTTGTCGTGAACGCAATGGTGCCGGTTCATGTGCTTGTTTACCAGAATATTTTGGTGATCCTTATAGTGGCTGCAGACCAGAATGTGTACAAAACTCAGATTGCGATAGATCCAAAGCTTGTCTCAACAACAAGTGTATAGATCCTTGCCCAGGCGTCTGCGGCATAAATGCCGAATGTCGTGTTTTAAATCATGCTCCCAACTGTCAATGTTTCGAAGGTTATACCGGAGATCCACACCGTTCTTGTGGCGTTATTGAAATAACTACCGTAGCTCCTTTGAATCCTTGTTCTCCTTCACCTTGTGGTCCATACAGTCAATGTAAGGAGTCCAACGGTCATGCTGTTTGCTCATGTTTGGATAATTATATTGGAGCACCTCCTTCCTGCCGACCAGAATGTGTTGTTAGTTCAGAATGTCCACAAAATCGAGCTTGTATGCAAATGAAGTGTGCCGATCCTTGTGCGGGAGCCTGTGGTTCTCAGGCCAGATGTCAAGTAGTAAATCATAATCCTATTTGTACCTGCCCAGCTGGTATGACTGGTGATCCATTTGTGGAATGTATTACCGCCAAAGAACAACCTAGAGATCCGGAAAATCCGTGTGTACCATCGCCATGTGGTCCTAACTCGTTATGTCGTGAAATTGGTGGTCAAGCTGCTTGTTCATGTCAAGAAAACCATGTGGGTAGACCCCCCAACTGTAGACCAGAATGTACCAATCATGATGAATGCCCCAACCACTTGTCTTGTCAAAATGAAAAATGTATTGATCCCTGTCCCGGCTCTTGTGGTAACAATGCTTTGTGCAAAGTTGTACAACATAATGCTGTCTGTTCGTGCTCGGATGGATATGATGGAGATCCTATTTCGGGTTGTCAACTTATACCACCAGTATTGCCTAAACAACCGCAGTCTTCTCCTTGTGAGCCATCACCTTGCGGACCTCATGCCGAGTGTCGTGAACGTAATGGTGCTGGTGCCTGCTATTGTCATGACGGTTATGAAGGTAATGCCTATGATGTCGAACGTGGCTGCCGTCGTGAGTGTGAATCTAATGATGACTGTTCAGCCATACAATCCTGCAATCGTTTCAAATGTGTTGATCCATGTGACAACATATGCGGAGAGTTTGCTATTTGCTCGGTCGACAATCATGTACCAACTTGTACTTGTCCTCCTGGCTATTCAGGTGATCCATTCTTCCAATGTAAACAGATACCAGTAACACCACGCCCGATTCTTAATCCTTGCGTTCCATCACCATGCGGTCCAAACAGTATTTGTCGGAATATCAATGATCAAGCTGTATGCTCTTGTCAATCTGGATTTATTAATCAACCACCCAACTGTAGGCCAGAATGTGTGGTTAGTTCCGAGTGTGCTACGGAGAAGGCGTGTGTCAACAATAAATGCGTGGATCCTTGCCAACATACCTGTGGTCATTTGGCCATATGTACGGTGAAGAATCATAGTCCCATATGTACTTGTCCTAGAGGCATGACCGGAGATCCATTTAATAAATGTATCAGAATACGTAAGTACTTTGACTAAATAACTTGAAATATTCACACCGAACAGAAATATCAGCATAACTCAGTTGTTTTAACTGTATTTAAATTGGCTTTTACTTTCAAATTCAGCTATTCCAACCGAAATTCTTTAAATGCTGCAATAAATAATTATTTCCTATTTTTCCAGCTATTGTTATTGAAGATAAACCGTCTACGGAAAGACCACCCTCATGTATTCCTTCACCTTGTGGTCCAAATTCGAAGTGCCAAATTATTGGTAGCAGCCCCGCTTGTTCCTGTCTACAAGATTTCATTGGTGCTCCTCCCAACTGCCGACCAGAATGTGTTCTAAATTCAGAATGTGGTCCCACAGAGGCTTGCATTAATCAAAAATGTCGTGATCCTTGTCCCGGCTCTTGCGGCTTTGAAGCCAAATGCCATGTTCTCAATCATGTTCCTATCTGTAACTGTTTGGATGGTTACACGGGTGATCCTTTCGTACGTTGTAGCCCAGTACCTGCTAGAGAAGAACCTAAGAGTCCAAATGATCCATGTGATCCTAATCCTTGTGGTCCAAATGCTGATTGCTTTAATGGTGAATGCAGATGTCAAGATAATTATCAAGGCAACCCTTACGATAGCTGTAGACCAGAATGTTCTCTGTCAGCTGATTGTCCTCGTGATAAGGCTTGTATGCGTAATAAGTGTGTTGATCCTTGTCCTGGAATCTGTGGTATTAATGCTCTATGTGAAGTTCTCAATCATATCCCCGTATGCTCTTGTGTCAAGGGTTATGAAGGAGATCCTTTCACTAATTGCCGCTTGAAGATAGAAGAACCGGAAAAACCCGCCCAACCTTGTTCACCTTCACCATGTGGCTCGAACAGTCAATGCCGTGATGTTAATGGTCATGCTGTTTGTTCTTGCTTGGATGGCTTTATTGGTACCCCTCCACAATGTAGACCAGAATGTGTGGTATCTAGTGAATGTTCAGCTTTACAAGCTTGTGTTAATAAAAAATGTGTTGATCCTTGTGCTGGAGCTTGTGGCATTGATGCCCGTTGTGAAGTTATCAATCATAGTCCAATTTGTGGTTGTCCTCCCGGCAAGACTGGAGATCCTTTCAAGAGATGTTTAGATATTCTTGCACCAGCTCCTAGAGATCCTGAGGTACCAAGAGATCCTTGTGTACCATCACCTTGTGGTCCAAACTCAATATGTAGGGCTGGTCCAAGTGGTCCTTCTTGCCAATGTTTACCAGAATTCTTTGGTTCACCACCTAATTGTAGACCAGAATGTATAATAAATCCTGATTGTCCATCGACACAGGCTTGTATTAATAACAAGTGTCGCGATCCTTGTCCAGGATCTTGTGGTACCAATGCCGAGTGCCGTGTTATTAGCCATTCTGTATCATGTTCATGCCCAACTGGTTTTGCTGGCAATGCTTTCGTGCAATGTATACAACAACGCGAAGAACCCGTCAAACCATGTGAGCCGTCACCTTGTGGCGATAATGCCGAATGTATTGAACGTAATGGTGCTGCTTCCTGTAAATGTATTGATGAATATCAAGGCAATCCCTACGAAGGCTGCAGACCAGAATGTGTTCTCAGCTCTGATTGCTCATCGGATAAGGCTTGCATACGCAACAAGTGCAAAGATCCTTGTCCTGGTATTTGTGGTTCTAACGCTCAATGTTATGCTGTCAATCATGTTCCTAATTGTGTATGCAATGAAGGTTATACTGGAGATCCATTCTCAAATTGTAGACCTCAACCAAAACAACCACCACCAATTGCAGGCAATCCTTGTCAACCTTCACCATGTGGACCCAATAGTAAATGCCGTGAGTCCAATGGTTTGGCTGTTTGCTCTTGCTTGGACTCATTCATTGGTTCACCACCCAACTGTAAGCCAGAATGCACCGTCAATGCCGAATGTCCTCAAAATAAGGCCTGCCATAAATTCAAATGTGCTAATCCTTGTGCTGGCACCTGTGGTATCAATGCTAAATGTGAAGTTATCAATCATAACCCCATATGTAGTTGTGCCTTAGATATGACCGGAGATCCATTTACTAGATGTTATCCTGCTCCCATACAACCCAAGGATGAGCCAACGAAACCTAGGAATCCTTGTATACCATCACCATGTGGTTTATATTCTGAATGTCGTGTTAGTGGAGATCAACCATCATGCTCTTGTATGCCTAATTATATTGGAGCTCCTCCTAATTGCCGACCTGAATGTGTGGTCAATACCGATTGTCCCTCAGATTTGGCTTGTATTGCGGAGAAATGTCGCAATCCATGTGATGGTACTTGTGGTATTAACTCAGAGTGTCGTATACAAAATCACTTAGCTATTTGTACTTGCCGTACCGGTTTTACTGGAGATCCATTCAGTCAATGTGTGGAAATTATTGAAGAAAAAACTCAAACACCCGTGGAAACAGATCCTTGTGCTTTGCAACCTTGTGGCGCTAATGCTGAATGTCAACCTGGTGGTATTTGCCTATGTTTGCGAGACTATCAAGGAGATCCTTATGTTGGTTGCAGACCAGAATGTACTCTAAGTACCGATTGTTCACCCAATAAGGCATGTTTAAATAAGAAATGTGTTGATCCTTGCCCTGGTACCTGTGGTCAAAATGCTCAATGTGATGTTACAAATCATATACCAGTATGTACATGTCCTAAGGGTTATACTGGAGATCCATTTATTAATTGCCGTCAAGTAGTACGCAATGATTTGGTGCCCTCTGATCCCTGTCAACCTAGTCCATGTGGACCGAATAGTATATGTCAAGTATCGAATCAAGGTCCCAGATGTGCTTGTCAGCCTGGAATGTTGGGTTCACCTCCAGGATGTAAACCAGAATGTATTGTTAGTTCGGAATGTAATCTACAAACAGCTTGTATCAATCGTAAATGTGTTGATCCTTGTCCTGGTGCCTGTGGTCAATTTGCTAAATGTAGAGTTATCAATCATAATCCCATATGTACTTGTAATAATGGATATACTGGTGATCCGTTTACACGCTGCTATGAAGAACCCAAGGTTATTGAACCTTCAAGACCAGTTAATCCTTGTATACCATCACCTTGCGGTCCTAACTCCGAGTGTAAGGTTGTGGGTGATAGTCCAGCTTGCTCATGTGCTGCTACTTTCTTGGGTACTCCACCAAATTGTAGACCGGAATGTACAATCAATCCTGAATGTCCTTCTACAAAAGCATGCATTAGACAAAAATGTGAAGATCCTTGTGTGGGATCATGTGGTTTCAATGCTCTTTGCTCGGTAGCTAATCACATGCCCATCTGCAGTTGTGAAGTTGGTTTTACTGGTGATCCATTTAGAAGCTGTCAACCAATACCAGGTAGGATTTTTAATAATTTTACTTTATTATTGTTAGGGTTTAGGCATAACCGAAAAAATATTAATGGTGGTGGATAATGACATAAAAAGAAGTTTATAGTGTTTTTATGGATTTTTATTATAAAAACGGTTATGCCTAAAAATAAAGGAATAAAACTGTTTAAGAAAACTTGCGGATAAAAATCAATCTTAATGGTCTTTAAGAAACGAACACATGAACTGTAATATTACAATAACTGTAACAAATGTGGGCGATCCCTTTCACAGAATTACTTAAGACTTGAAAGAAGCTTACTTAAGATGTGTAGTATACAATCGGAAGGTAATTTTTATTTAAGCGCCTAAATTCGGAAACATTTGTCGACTTTCCTTCTCACTTTTCATAAACCCTTCAACGAAAAAATTTACTTTTTGAAAGAAATTCAGCTAATACCTTTTAGGCGGTAATGGCGAACAGAAAGTTAAAAATTAATCTATTAAAATAAAGTAAATTTAGTCAAATTCCAATAAAATCCGCTTATTTATTTTTGACTTTAGACTATGTTTCTTAAGCATGTTCCACCGGCATCCTGAAACAGCTTAACCCATAAACATAATTTAATTAAGCAAAAGCTTTCATTACCAAATGTCAGAACTAGTTAATTACAATTTTCAATTACTGATAAGTACAAGAGTCAGCTTTATTATTTGCAAACTTGCTTTTAGACATATGATAATACTCTGGTAACCTCGTCTAATAAAAAGAATAAGTTTTGACACAGAATTATTGGCAGTAGATACTGATTACTGAAAATGTAATTAATTATGTTTGTAACAAAATATTTCAACTCATTCAAGTCAATATTGTAAATTTTAAACATGCAGCCTAAAAGGGTAACAGTGCCCAAACTAGCCCCGTACTTTAGGTGATTAAATTAAAAAGATTTTCTTGTCCCAATTTTTTTTGTAGCATTCCGCCAATCGTCTCTTGGATAATTTAAAATAGTGTTTTTGGATTTTACTGGAATTAACATTTGCAAATATAAATCTTTTGCTTCTATATATAATTTAAAAAGCAAACAAAGTAATCACACGATTTTTTGTATCTTTAAAATATTTGTCACTTTGTTGAAGAAATACTTTAGTAAAAGGTGTTCTGAAAGTATTTCAAAGGGCCCATTGAAATTCTTTTTATTTGACATCATTTGTAATAAATTTTGTCTTCAACAAAGAGATGTAATTCAAGAAGAAACCCAGTTAACTTTGACTTTTCTTGTTTATTTCATAAAGCCTATAAATATCAATCAAAAATAAAGACAACAATATTTAAGGATCTCTCTAAATTTATAAAAAAAAAACAGGGCAGATATACCTCTATAAAAATTTCTTCAGAGAGTAGACGCCAAATAATACTGAGAACAGAATTGGACTAATATTATTGATTTCAATTTAAGTTGTTTATAATCAAAATTATAAGAACCGATACAGTTTTATTCTTTTCACCACAGCACACAAATTAGGACTAAGCATTACACTTAATGTACGTGTTCACTAAACACTTTTCGATTAAAAACAATAAGAGAAATCTTGCTATGAGAGCTCTGTTATGTGTGAAATTGAATTGTTAAAAAAATACAATTTCCGAAAAAACACAAAATTAGCAATTTATATGTTTTAAAATAAATGTTATTACACTTAAATAAAAACACACATTGAAATTTAACAAAAATGTGTTGAAGAATAATTAAATGTCAGCACTTTAAATGTTTTGTGTGAACACCAAAAAAACTCACTTTTTTTCACCACAACAAAAACGCGTTTTTGAAAAAGAGAGAGATAGTTCTAATTTGTCTTAAGCTGAGATTATAATTCCATAAAAATAGTGGCTTTATAACCAAAAAACACGACTGCATTGCAAAGTCCCCAATTCTCAAATATTTTTGATAAACTTAAACTCATTAAATTTTGTATGAAAAATTCTTAAGCGAAATGCAGATTTCAATAATTACTTTAATTTTGTACGAGTTGTCTGAATTTTGAAAGTATATTGAAAGTGTTTATTGGTTTTGTTATCTTATATAACAAAATATAAAGCCAAAATTTTTATTATATTTAAAATTTATTATATTTATTCCTACCATTTACCATTTATATGCCTTTAAAAATAAACTTATATAACGCAAAATTTTGTATGCCAATTGCCTTTGCCTTAATTTTATGCCTTTTTAAACAATTATGCCTGAACTTTGTTTAACCCTTTTGACTATTGCTTATTTTGACCTAAAAACATCGCAAAAGTTATAATATACACTTTAGTAGTTTTGTCTGAAACATCAAAAAATTACTCTTATTTTTAAAAATGCCCCCCAAATTAACAATGGTTTGAAAATCTAGTTATAAGCTTGCGTTATCTTAACCCTGGATAAAAAATAAAAATTGACTATGCGTTCATATAATTTTTGACCCTAAATACAAATAACCCATATAACCCCAATATGAATAAGACACAAAGCCTTAAAACCCAAAAAAAATCAGCAACAAAAATTTCGCTTTTTATAAACAACGATGGTATTTGACATTTTTTGGTTTAGAAATTATACGCTTTATTTAAAACAGAAATAGTAGTTTATTTATTAATAAATTATTAATATAAGTATTAAAAAGAAATTGTAACCCTAAAATTAAACTAAAAAAACTTAATAAAATTAATTATTTTAACAAAATCAAAGAGTTTTACTTAAAGTTATCGTTAATAAAATTAAACGCGTCACGGTTATTTTAAAAACACTATTTAATAAACACAGCTCTTAACACCGCTAAACACAGCTCATGTATTACACTGAACCAAAAATAAGTGCACAATTTATTAATTTATATTTAAACCAAATTAAAAGCAACAGTAAATTAAGCATTTAAACAATATGATATTAAAACCAATTACTGATTTGTAGTGAAAATAACCGCAATTGTTAAAAACAACCAGCAAAAAAAAATGCTTCACTGACCAAATTTAAAAATTACTCACCAACAAACAATTTAATCACCAATTAAAACACCAGAGTATGTAGAACTAATCCCTTTTATATGGTAGAAAGAATTTAATGGAAAAATTTATTAAAATAAATTTCTCTTCCTTCTTCTCTTTTCTTCCCCCATCGTTATCAACAATGTATTACTAGAACGTATTGTAAATGAACATATTACACCCTGTGAACCAAATCCTTGTGGTTCCAATGCTGTATGCCGTGAACAAAATGGTATTGGCTCTTGTCAATGCTTACCTGAGTATTATGGAGACCCTTATCAGTCCTGTAGACCAGAATGTATACGTAATTCTGATTGTCCTACTACCAAAGCATGTACACAAAATAAATGTACGGATCCTTGCCCGGGTACCTGTGCTTCGAATGCTTTATGCGCGGTTACCAATCATATACCCACTTGCTCTTGCCAGCCGGGTTATATGGGAGATCCTTATCGTTATTGCCATAGAGAACGAGAAAAACGTAAGAGATCTTATCTTCCTTGAATGAAATATGTAACTGATAGACATTTTTCTTTAGCTATACGTTTACAAGAACCGACCAATCCATGTGTGCCTTCTCCCTGTGGCCCCAATTCTCAGTGTAGGGAATTAAATGGTCAGCCTATATGTTCTTGTTTGGAAAATTATATAGGTTTGCCTCCTTCCTGCAGACCAGAATGCGTATTGAGTACTGAATGTGCCACAGATAAGGCTTGCATTAATCAAAGATGTCAAGATCCTTGCCCTGGTACTTGTGGTCTTAATACCGAGTGCAGAGTACGCAATCATAGTCCACTTTGTCAATGTAGACCTAGATTTACCGGAGATGCTTTTACCAGATGCTATCCAATACCACGTAATTTAACTTTGGAAATTAAAAAAAAACATCTGTTTCTTACAATCCCAAATTTTTACTCTTTAGCTCCTGCACCTGTTATCAAACAAATAGAAAGAGATCCGTGTCAACCCTCTCCTTGCGGTCCAAATTCACAATGTCGTACCATCAACGGTGTGCCTTCATGTTCTTGTTTGTCGACTTATATAGGAGCTCCTCCTAATTGTAGGCCTGAATGTTCTATAAGTGCAGAATGTTCTTCGGATAAGGCTTGTATTAGAGAAAAATGTATAGATCCTTGTCCAGGATCCTGTGGTTTCTCAGCAGTATGCAATGTTCTCAATCATACACCCATCTGTACTTGTCCCGATGGTTATACTGGAGACCCCTTCAGTACATGTAGACCTGCCCCTCCACCCGCGGTCTATAGTAAGTTTTTCAAGCTAGATTATATTTTAAAACTAGATTGCTTATTGCTGACTTTTTCAATAGATGAACCTTCTGATCCCTGCCATCCGTCTCCATGCGGAGCCAATTCTCAATGCGATAATGGGGTCTGCTCTTGTCTACCCGAATATCAAGGTGATCCTTATTCCGGTTGTAGGCCAGAATGTGTATTGAATTCTGACTGTCCTCGCGATAAGGCCTGCTCACGTAGCAAATGTATAAACCCTTGTCCGGGTACTTGTGGAGATAATGCTATATGTGATGTTATCAATCATATACCCATGTGTAGATGCCCAGAAGGTACTCAGGGAAGTGCTTTCATAAGATGTTCTCCCCAACAAAGTAAGAAAAGAAATTGTTTCTCTCTCTTCAGAATATTTTTAAATGTTTAAAATTTTATTCAGAGCTAATGTTGCCTACGAATCCTTGTCAACCCACGCCCTGTGGTCCGAACTCACAATGTCGTGTTATCAATCAACAACCTGTATGTTCTTGCGTTCAAGGTTTTATAGGCTCTCCACCTGCGTGTAGACCAGAATGTACCTCCAACTCGGAATGTCCACCTATGCAAGCTTGTCTTAATCAAAAATGCCGCGATCCTTGTCCGGGCACCTGTGGAGTCAGAGCATTATGTTCAGTAGTCAATCACAGTCCATTCTGTACTTGTCAAAATGGATTTACCGGAAATCCTTTCGTGAGTTGTCATCGTATAAGTAAGTTTTTACAAAAATTGTCTTCCTCATTATTTTATGTTCTAAGCTAAAACTTTTGTCCTCAGTTGAACCTGTACGTGATGTAGTACCACAAGATCCCTGCCGTCCTTCTCCTTGTGGTCCCTATTCTCAGTGTAAATCTATAGGAGAATCACCGTCATGTTCATGTTTGGAATCTTACATAGGAAGACCACCCAATTGTCGACCAGAATGTATCACCAGTTCAGATTGTGCCAGTAATTTGGCTTGTGTTAATCAAAAATGTGTAGATCCTTGTTCTGGCCGTTGTGGTTTGAATGCCGAATGTCGTGTAGTCAGCCATGCTGTACAATGTCTCTGCGTTGTTGGTTATACCGGAGATCCATTTGTACAATGTAATCCTCCTGAAGAAAGGGATGTTGTAGAGGTTCTAACACCCTGCAATCCTTCTCCCTGCGGCCCGAATGCTGAATGTAGAGAACGTAGTGGAGCTGGTTCATGTACATGTCTTCCTGAATACTTTGGAAATCCTTACGAAGGTTGTAGACCAGAATGTGTTTTGAATTCCGATTGCCCTTCGAACAAGGCCTGCCAACAACAGAAATGTCAAGATCCTTGTCCCGGGACGTGTGGTCAAAATGCTGAATGTCAGGTAGTAAACCATTTGCCAACTTGTAACTGTTTCTCTGGATATACAGGAGATCCATATCGTCTTTGCACTAAACCAATAGAACGTAAGAAATTATTTATTAGCATTTTTCATTGGGAGAAGTTGCATTTTCATTTCACTTTTGTCCTGCTTTAGCTATACGCATGGAATATGTTAATCCTTGCCAGCCATCACCATGCGGTCCCAATAGTCAATGTCGCGAAGTTAATAGCCAAGCCGTATGCTCATGCTTGCCAGAATTTATAGGTCAACCACCAGCATGTAGACCAGAATGTACTATTTCTTCAGAATGTCCAGCTGAAATGGCCTGCATTAATCAGAAATGTACAAACCCTTGCGCTAATTCGCCTTGTGGTCAAAATGCTGAGTGTAGGGTACGCAATCACAGTCCTTTATGTTCTTGTAATCGCGGTTATACTGGAGATGCTTTTACCAGATGTTATTCTATACCACGTAAGCTTTTTGATAGAGAAAACTCTTTGCTAGAACTTATTTAACACGTTTTAAATTTAGCTCCTCCTATTGAAGTAGAACGTGAGGAAATTCGAGATCCTTGTATTCCTTCACCTTGTGGTCCCAATTCAGAGTGTCGTAACCTCAATGATGTTCCAGCCTGCTCTTGTTTATCAACCTTTATAGGTCAACCACCAAATTGTAGACCCGAGTGTACCATAAATTCGGAATGTCCTAGTCAACAGGCCTGTATAAATCAAAAATGTAGGGACCCTTGCCCAGGAGCTTGTGGTCTTAATGCCATTTGTCGGGTTATTAATCACACACCATCATGTGCTTGCATCGAGGGTTACATAGGTAATCCATTTACCAACTGTTCACCCAAACCACCAGCACGTAAGATATTTCTTAGCGCTCTAAAATTGCCGTTAATACACTTAATATTTTTTATTTAACCAGCTACTACTCCTCCGCGACTTGATGATCCTTGTTATCCTTCGCCTTGTGGTCCCAATGCTATTTGCAATAATGGACAATGTTCTTGTATACCAGAGTATCAAGGCGATCCTTTTGTGGAATGTAGACCGGAATGTGTTCTTAACTCTGACTGTCCCCGCGATAGAGCTTGTATAAGTAACAAATGTGTGGATCCCTGTCCAGGCACTTGTGCTGCTAACGCCATATGTGAGGTTCACAATCATGTCCCTATGTGCCATTGTCCCGAACAAATGACGGGAAATGCTTTCTTCGAATGTCGTGCCATATCAAGTAATATGATGATTTATTTTCCAGCTTTTATCTCAGTACTTAACTCTCCCTTATTTTCCAAAATTTAGTCCCAGTAGCAACAAATCCTTGCCAACCCTCACCTTGTGGTCCCAATAGTCAATGTCGTGTCGTTCAGGGCACAGCGGTCTGTTCATGTTTGCCCGATTTTATGGGATCACCTCCACAATGTAGACCAGAATGTACTACCAACTCGGATTGTGCTCCAGATCAAGCCTGCCAAAATATGAAATGCAGGGATCCTTGCCCGGGTACCTGTGGTTTTAATGCCAACTGCAATGTTGTCAATCATACACCATACTGTAGATGTCGTGACCGCATGACTGGTGATCCGTTTGTAAGATGTCAAGAGATAGTCGAACCTATCAGAGATGTTAAAGTTCCTGTTAATCCTTGTCAACCTTCACCATGTGGTCCCAACTCTGAATGTCGTGCTAGTGGAGATTCTCCCTCGTGTTCATGTTTGCCAGACTTTATAGGCTCACCGCCTCAATGTAGACCAGAATGTGTTACGAACTCGGAATGTCCTTCCAATCAAGCTTGTATAAATCAAAAATGCCGTGATCCTTGTCCAGGATTATGTGGCCAAAATGCTTTGTGCCGAGTATTCTCTCATGCACATATGTGTTTGTGTAATGAAGGCTTTACAGGAGATCCATTCTCAGTTTGTAGTCCAATACAACAAGCACCACCAGAAATAATAAGACCTTGTAGTCCTAGTCCTTGTGGTGTCAATGCCATATGCCAAGAAAGAGGTGGAGCTGGTTCCTGTCAATGTTTACCTGAATACTTTGGCAATCCTTATGAAGGCTGTCGTCCAGAATGTGTCTTAAATTCTGATTGTCCTTCAAACAAAGCCTGTCAAAATCAAAAATGTGTAGATCCATGTCCTGGAACTTGCAGTCAAAATGCTGAATGTCAGGTTATCAATCATTTACCATCATGTAATTGTTTCTCTAGTTACACTGGAGATCCCTACAACTTCTGTTCTGCCATTCGTAATGAACGTAAGAAATGTGTTTGGGCTTTCTTGGAAATTTTGCTTTCAAATTTTTGTTTTATTTTAGCTGTTGGTGAATATGTTAATCCTTGCCAACCTTCACCCTGTGGTCCAAACTCTCAATGCCGAGAAGTTAATGACCAACCGGTGTGCTCTTGTCTACCAGAATATATAGGCTCGCCGCCAGCCTGCAGACCAGAATGTACTTCTAGCTCTGAATGTCCTTCGGATAGAGCTTGCGTAAATCGTAAATGTGTAGATCCCTGTCCTGGAGTGTGTGGTCAAAATTCGGTGTGCAATGTTCGTAATCATAGCCCGATTTGTAGTTGTAGTAACGGTTTTACTGGTGATGCATTTGTACGTTGTTTCCGCATACCGCCTAGACAATCTGAACCTCTACCACAACCTGATAGAGATCCTTGTGTGCCTTCACCATGTGGTCCTAACTCACAATGTCGTGATGCGGGTGGTTCACCTTCCTGTTCATGTTTACGTAACTATTTGGGTTCTCCACCATCTTGCAGACCCGAATGTACCATTAACTCAGAATGTGGTTCTCAACAGGCCTGCATTAATGAAAAATGTCGCGATCCTTGTCCGGGATCTTGCGGTATTAATACACAATGTTTTGTACGAGCTCATACACCCATATGTACGTGTCAAACGGGTTATACTGGAGATCCTTTTACTGTTTGTAATCCCATACCACCACCAATTAGAAGTAAGCATTTTATGGTTTTTCATTTAGTTAGAAATTGTTTATTAATTTAAATAATTCTTTAAAAAGCTGAAATTGTACCAGCCGATGATCCTTGTAATCCTTCACCCTGTGGAGCCAATGCGCAATGCAATAATGGTCAATGTACTTGTTTACCTGAGTATCACGGTGATTCTTATACTGGCTGTAGACCTGAATGTGTATTGCATACCGATTGTTCGCGTGATAGAGCCTGTGTTAGACATAAATGTGTCGATCCTTGTCCTGGCACATGTGCTTCCAATGCAATCTGTGAAGTAATCAATCATATACCTAATTGCAGATGCCCCGAAGGCATGCAGGGCAATGCTTTTACCTTATATTCACCCATACCAAGTAAGCAATTTGGGAATATTTTAGCAGAGTTATACCATATTAAATATAAATTTATTTTAGAGCAAGATTTATCTGTACATCCTTGTCAACCTTCTCCTTGTGGTCCCAACTCACAATGCCGTGAATTCAACCAACAGGCTGTATGCTCTTGTATAGAAGGTTTTATGGGTAGTCCACCACTCTGTAGACCGGAATGTACTTCGAATTCAGAATGTTCCTTGAATCAGGCTTGCTTAAATCAAAAGTGTTCTGATCCATGTCCTGGTGTTTGTGGTCGTAATGCATTGTGCCATGTTAACAATCATAGTCCTTTTTGTAGATGTCCCGATAGATTTGGTGGCAATCCTTTTGTTAGTTGCCAGCCTATTGTGGAACCACCTAAACCTCACCCGCAACAACCATGCCAACCATCTCCATGCGGTCCTTACTCACAATGTCGAGAAGTTGGTGATTCGCCTTCTTGTTCTTGCTTACCGGATTATGTGGGTGCACCACCCAATTGTCGTCCAGAATGTGTTACCAGCTCAGAGTGTTCTTCAAATCAGGCTTGTATTAATCAGAAATGTAAAGACCCTTGTCCAAGCCTTTGTGGCTCCGAAGCCGAATGTCGTGTGGTATCACATACACCTAGTTGTTATTGTCCTGAGGGTTATGAAGGTGATCCTTTCGTACAATGTGTAAAACAACAATTGCCACCAAAATTGGATCATGTAGATCCTTGTAATCCTTCACCTTGTGGTCCTAACGCTCGTTGTACTCAACGTAATGGCGCGGGATCTTGTCAATGTTTCCCTGAATACTTTGGTAATCCCTATGAAGGTTGTCGTCCGGAGTGCGTTTTGAACTCAGATTGTGCAAGTAATTTGGCTTGTCAAAATATGAAATGTCGCGATCCTTGCCCAGGAACATGTGGCCAAAATGCAGTATGTAATGTTTTAAATCATGTACCAAGATGTTCATGCATCACCAGTTATTTTGGAGATCCTTATCGTTCTTGTTTGCAAGAAAAACAACGTAAGTTTTGACCCATTCAAAGGAATTCAGATGAGAACGGTATTGTAATATTTTTACTTCTTCCTTAGCCATACGGGAATATATTAATCCTTGTCAACCATCACCTTGTGGTGCCAATTCTCAGTGCCGTGAGATAAATGAACAACCTGTTTGCTCTTGTTTGCCCGAATATATTGGTAGTCCTCCGCTGTGTCGACCAGAATGTACGCAGTCGTCCGAATGTAGCTTTGAAAAAGCCTGTGTTAATCAGAAATGTGTTGATCCTTGTCCAGGCACCTGTGGCTCTAATGCCAATTGTAGGGTAGTTAATCATAGTCCATTATGTTCCTGCAGAACTGGTTACACTGGAGATCCATTCTTTATATGTAGACCTATACCACGTAAGCATATTTTAGATTTTTTTAGAGGTCATTCGAATTCAATTTTGTTTTTACCCTTAAAGCGCAACCTCCAGTACAAGTACAAAAGACTCCAGTAGATCCTTGTGTGCCATCACCATGTGGTCCAAGTTCACAGTGTAGAAGAGTAGGAGATTCTCCTTCATGTTCGTGCTTGCCTCATTATATAGGAGCACCCCCTAATTGTAGACCTGAGTGTGTTATTAATGCCGATTGTCCTAGTAGCCAAGCATGTATTAATGAAAAATGTCGCGATCCTTGTGCCGGAGCCTGTGGTTTAGGTGCCTTGTGTGAGGTTAATAATCATACCCCCAACTGTAGATGCCCAGCTGGTTATACAGGAGATCCATTCTCAGTTTGTCAACCTGCTCCTCCACCACCACGTAAGCTTTAGTTCTTTTTTTTTAAATAAAGAGGTAGAAGATTAAAAAAATATTTTAATTTCACAGCGGTAGTGGAAGATGATCCTTGTAATCCTTCACCATGTGGCGCAAATGCTCAATGTAATAACGGCATTTGCACATGTTTACCCGAGTACCAGGGCGATCCTTATTCGGGTTGCAGACCAGAATGTGTTTTAAATTCTGATTGTTCCCGCGAACTGGCGTGTATACAAAACAAATGTCGTGATCCATGTCCAGGAACCTGTGCCTCAAACGCTTTCTGTCAAGTTATCAATCACATACCTGTATGCACCTGTCTCGAAGGCATGGCCGGTAATGCATTCATACAATGTTCTCCCATACCACGTAAATATTAATTAAAGTTTGAATTTAGAGTGTAATATTATATTTAAATTTTTATAGCTGCTGTCAAGGGAAATCCTTGTCAGCCTTCTCCTTGTGGACCTAATTCACAATGTCGTGAAGTAAACTCTCAAGCAGTTTGCTCATGTTTACCGAATTATTTAGGAGCTCCACCAGCATGTCGTCCAGAATGTACAGCCAACCAGGAATGTCCCGCCAATTTGGCTTGTGTTAATCAAAAATGTGTGGATCCTTGTCCCGGCGCGTGTGGACGAAATGCTCAATGTTCTACGGTTAATCATAATCCATTCTGTACTTGTTTACCACGTTACACTGGAAATCCTTTCTTAGCCTGTCAACCCATCATAGAACCACCGCCACAACAAGATAAACAACCACAAGATCCTTGTAGACCATCACCATGTGGTCCGAACTCGCAATGTAGAGCATTAGGTGAAACACCTTCCTGTTCGTGTTTGGAAGGTTTTATAGGATCTGCCCCTTACTGTAAACCAGAATGTGTTTCAAACTCTGAGTGTTCTTCAAACTTGGCTTGCATTAATCAAAAATGTCAAGATCCTTGTATAGGCCTATGTGGTTCTTCAGCTACATGCCGTGTAGTATCACATACTCCTATGTGTACTTGCCAAGCTGGATTTACAGGAGACCCATTTACGTTATGCTCTCCCACACCCGTAAGAATACAAGAAGAACCATTACATCCCTGTAATCCTTCACCTTGTGGAGCAAATGCGCAGTGTATGGAAAGAAATGGTGCTGGAGCATGTCAATGTTTATCTGAATATTTTGGTAATCCTTATGAAGGCTGTCGTCCAGAGTGTGTATTGAACTCCGATTGTGCTACTAATAAGGCTTGCCATAATCAAAAATGTCGCGACCCTTGTCCGGGTACATGTGGCAATAATGCAGAATGTTCTGTATTGAATCACGAGCCTACATGTAATTGCCTTATTGGCTATACTGGAGATCCATACAGCTATTGTTCCAAACCTCAAGAACGTAAGCAAAATTTCCATTCTGTTTTAAAACTTAAAATTTTGAAGTACTAAATAGAGGAAAAGTAGTTACTAATGTTTAATTTTTGTTTAACTTATATATCATTTACTTATCATTTCATTAGCCATACGCCATGAATATGTTAACCCTTGTCAACCATCACCATGTGGTCCTAACTCTCAGTGTCGCGAGATCCAAGGTCAGGCCGTGTGTTCATGCCTACCCGACTTTATAGGCGTGGCACCAGCCTGTAGACCTGAATGTACTTCGAATAATGAATGTTCATTGGATAAGGCTTGTATAAATCATAAGTGTTCAGATCCTTGTCCAGGAATATGTGGACAGAATTCTGAATGTTTTGTACGGAATCATAATCCATTGTGCTCTTGCCGTTCTGGTATGGTAGGTGACGCATTTGTACGCTGTTATCCACAACAATGTAAGATAATGAAAACTGTTCCAAAAAGTCGTTAGATCATGTTTATGATTTTGTTCTTTTTTAGCTCCTGCTTTACCACCTCTTAAAGATATACAAACTTATAGAGATCCCTGTGTGCCCTCACCTTGTGGTCCTTATTCGCAATGCCGCAATCAATATGATACATCCTCTTGCTCTTGTTTACCAAATTATATAGGCTCTCCTCCCAATTGTAGACCGGAATGCACTATTAATTCAGATTGTCCTTCTAGCCACGCCTGTCTTAATGAAAAATGTCGCGATCCTTGCCCTGGAGCTTGTGGTCTCAATACCGAGTGCTTGGTTCTCAACCATATACCCAATTGTAAATGTCAATTAGGTTATGTGGGTGATGCCTTTATAGCCTGTCACCCAGCACCTCCTCCACCGGTTATATTAAAAGATGCACCACGTGATCCTTGTTATCCAAGTCCCTGTGGAATAAATGCTATTTGTTCAGGTGAAGGAGTATGCTCCTGTTTGTCAGACTATCAAGGTGATCCCTATGTTGCCTGCAAACCAGAATGTGTTGTAAATTCCGAATGTCCCAGCAATAAAGCCTGCCTTAATCAAAAATGTCGCGATCCTTGTCCAGGAACCTGTGCCTCAAATGCCATATGTATAGTACGCAATCATGTACCAATGTGTAGCTGTCCAGATCGTATGACTGGTAATGCATTTGTTATATGTCAACCCATACAACAAAGTAGGTTTTTCCAAAAATAACTTGAACAAATTGACTTAATTTTTGTTTATCTTAAAATAGCTGAGGTATATCGCAATCCTTGTCAACCTTCGCCTTGCGGACCTAATTCTCAATGCCGTGAAACAAACCAACAAGCTGTTTGTTCTTGTTTGCCAAATTTCTTCGGTACACCACCTAGCTGTCGCCCAGAATGTACTACAAACTCTGACTGTCCTGCCAATCTTGCCTGTCAAAATCAAATATGTATAGATCCTTGTCCCGGCACTTGCGGGCGCTTTGCGAAATGCACTGTAGTCAATCATAATCCATTCTGTACCTGTGTTCCGGGTTATAGCGGAAATCCTTTCATACAATGTCAACGTATAAGTAAGTTCGAGAAGGAAAAAGATATCTGTGAACCATTTAAGACTCAACAATTTGTTTTATATCTAGTTGAACCTCAACGTGATGTCGAACCTTCAAATCCCTGTCAACCCTCACCATGTGGTGCAAATAGTCAATGCAAAGCTAAAGGTTCTACACCTTCATGCTCATGTCTGGTTGATTTTGTGGGACAACCGCCAAATTGTCGTCCCGAATGTGTGACCAACTCTGAATGTCTTTCTCATGAAGTGTGCTCTAATCAAAAATGTAAAGATCCTTGCCCTGGTTTGTGTGGACAAAGTGCCCTTTGTAATGTTAATAGTCATACGCCAATGTGTTATTGTGAAAATGGTTTCACCGGAGACCCATTCGTTTTGTGTTCCCCTATACGCCAACAAAAACCTATTGAAATTGTGGATCCATGCAATCCTTCGCCATGTGGTCCATATGCTGAATGCCGTCAACAAAATGGTGTAGGTTCATGTCAATGTATTCCCGAATACTTTGGCAATCCTTATGAGGGATGTCGACCTGAATGTGTAGTAAATTCTGACTGTCCATCGAATAGAGCTTGTGTAAATCAAAAATGTCGCGACCCTTGTCCCGGTACTTGTGGTCAAAATGCCGAATGTTTTGTTAGAAATCATCAGGCTTCTTGTAACTGTTTATATGGTTATCAAGGTGATCCATATCGTCATTGTGCCAAAGAAGAGAAACGTAAGATAACGTCAATAAATATGTTATCATGTCATTTGTAATGATTTATTTCCCCTTTTAGCCATTATACGTGAATATGTTAATCCTTGTCAACCTTCTCCTTGTGGACCTAATTCACAATGTCGCGAAGTCAATGAACAAGCAGTATGTTCTTGTTTGCCTGAATATATAGGTAATCCTCCTTCGTGTAGACCTGAATGTACTACTAGCTCAGAATGTCCTTCCGACAAGGCTTGTATAAATCAAAAATGTCAAGATCCTTGTCCGGGAGTTTGTGGTTTACAAGCTTTGTGTAATGTGCGTA
This sequence comes from Eustalomyia histrio, assembly GCA_949748255.1. Taxonomy (NCBI): domain Eukaryota; kingdom Metazoa; phylum Arthropoda; class Insecta; order Diptera; family Anthomyiidae; genus Eustalomyia; species Eustalomyia histrio. The sequence goes on from OX456526.1 coordinate 77,456,423, forward strand.
ATCATGCTCCATTGTGCAGTTGTCAAAACGGATACACTGGAGATCCCTTCACACGCTGTTATACTACACCTCGTAAGTTTTTTGTAAAAAACGTTAAAGAAAACATAGGAATTTTAATTAATCTTAAAAATTTTAGCACCTCCGGCTACGGTATTTAAAGAACCTAAACGCGATCCTTGTATACCCTCACCTTGTGGTCCTAATGCTGATTGTCGTAATATTAATGGGCAAGCGTCATGCTCATGTTTGCCTCAATACATTGGAGCTCCGCCTAGCTGTCGTCCTGAGTGTTCTACCAATTCGGAATGTTCCTTAGATATGGCTTGTATAAATATGCGGTGTATAGATCCCTGCCCAGGCTCCTGTGCTTATAATGCCTTGTGTACTGTACAAAATCATATACCCAGTTGTCATTGTCCCGAGGGATATATGGGTGATCCCTTCACCGCCTGTCAATTAGCACCAAAACGTAAGATGTCATTACAATATGTCCTTAAACATTTACTCACTAGTCTTCTAAATAATTCCTTAGCCAAACCCGTCGTAAAAGATGATCCTTGTAATCCTTCACCTTGCGGTTCGAATGCTGTGTGCAACAACGGTCAATGCTCTTGTTTGTCGGAATATCAAGGCGATCCTTATATCGGTTGTAGACCAGAATGTGTTTTGAATACCGAGTGTCCCGCAAATAAGGCTTGCATACGTAACAAATGTGTAGATCCTTGTCCGGGTACATGTGGTCATAATGCTTTATGCGATGTCTTTAATCATGTACCCATGTGCCGTTGTCCCGATGGTATGACAGGCAATGCCTTTGTCCAGTGTAATATAGAACCACAACCTATAGCTACTAATCCATGCCAACCCTCACCATGTGGTCCCAACAGCCGTTGTAGAGTTCATCAAAATACGGCAGTTTGTTCCTGCATCGATTTATACATAGGCAATCCACCATCTTGTAGACCGGAATGTACCATTAATTCAGATTGTGCTCCACAAAAAGCATGTCAAAATCAAAAATGTGTGGATCCTTGTCCAGGATCTTGTGGTTTGAATGCTTTGTGTAATGTTGTTAATCATGCACCCATCTGTAATTGTGCCGCACGCTTCACGGGTAATCCATTCGTAAGCTGTCAACCGATAATAGAACCACCACGCAAATTACAAGATAAACCAAATCCCTGTATACCTTCACCTTGTGGTCCAAACTCAGATTGTCGTGTGGTTGGAGATTCTTCATCTTGTAGCTGCTTAGCACAATTTATAGGTTCTCCACCTAACTGCAGACCTGAATGTGTTACCAATTCAGAATGCTCTTCAGATAAGGCCTGCATAAATCAAAAATGTCAAGATCCTTGCCCGGGAATATGTGGTCAAAATGCTTTGTGTAATGTTGTTTCCCATACTGCAATGTGTATCTGTGCTGCTGGTTTTACAGGAGATCCATTTACGGGTTGTACTATACCACCTGTGAGTCAAAAGGATTATGTTACTCCTTGCCAACCGAATCCTTGTGGTTCTAATGCTGTTTGCCGGCAAGTAAGTAATGCTGGTTCCTGTCAGTGTTTACCTGAATACTTTGGTAATCCTTATGAAGGCTGTAGACCAGAATGTGTCTCTAACTCCGATTGTCCCTCGAATAAGGCCTGCGTTAATCAAAAATGTCGCGATCCTTGCCCGGGTACTTGTGGCTTAAATGCCTTGTGTAGTGTAGTCAATCATTTACCAACATGCCAGTGCTTGCCCGAATTTGTAGGCGATCCATATCAATATTGTCAATTGCCAGAAAAACGTAAGTTTAATGGAGTTTATAATGTCCCTTTGCAAATGATTAGCCAACTCTTAATATTTCCTTAGCTATTATCAAAGAGTATGTTAATCCTTGTCAGCCATCGCCTTGTGGACCCAATTCCCAATGTCGTGAAGTTAATGAACAAGCTGTATGCTCTTGTTTGCCGGAATATATCGGTCAACCACCGTCTTGTAGACCTGAATGTACTACCAATTCGGAATGTGCTTTCAATAAGGCTTGTACTAATCAAAAATGTGTAGACCCTTGTCCAGGTTCTTGTGGCAGCAATGCTGATTGTCGTGTTATCACACACTCACCCATATGTACTTGTAGAACTGGATTTACCGGCAACGCTTTTACCCGTTGTTATCTCATGCCACCTAGTAAGATTTGAAGTTTTAAGGTTATAATTGCGGATTAATAACTATAATTTTTTCTTTAGCTCCTCCTCCTATTCCACAAAGGGATGTTTCACCTAATCCATGTCTTCCTTCGCCCTGTGGTCAGTTTGCCGAATGCCGTGATGTAGGTGGTGCACCTTCTTGCTCCTGCTTACGTACCTATGTAGGATCTCCACCGAACTGTAGACCAGAATGTATTATAAACTCTGACTGTCCTAGTTCTTTGGCTTGCATAAATCAAAAATGTCAAGATCCTTGTCCAGGAGCTTGTGGTTTAAATGCTGAGTGTCATGTTATTAACCATAAACCCATTTGTCAATGCACGTACGGTATGATAGGAGATCCTTTCGTGAATTGTCGTCAACCACCGGTAGAACCACAGACACCACCTCCACAACAGGATGATCCCTGTGTTCCAACACCTTGTGGTAACAATGCTATTTGTCGTGACGGCCAGTGCTCCTGTTTGCCTGAACACCAAGGAAACCCTTTGATTGGATGCCGTCCCGAATGTGTTGTCAACTCAGATTGTCCCTCCAATAGAGCATGTGTAAATCAAAAATGTCAAGATCCCTGTCCCGGCACTTGTGCGGCCAATGCCATTTGTGAGGTTCACCAACATGTGGCCATGTGTCATTGTCCGGAAGGAATGATAGGAAATGCATTCACACAATGTGTAGCGTTACCTCCGCTTAGATTGACTCAACCTTGTCAACCCTCACCTTGTGGACCAAATTCACAATGTCGCGTTTTGAATCAACAAGAGGTTTGCTCTTGTTTGCCTGATTATATAGGAGCTCCTCCTACATGTAGACCGGAATGTACTTCCAATAGTGAATGTGCTTTGAATAAGGCTTGTTTGCAACAAAAATGCCGTGATCCTTGTCCTGGAGCTTGTGGATCGAATACCGAATGTTTAGTTCACAACCACAGCCCTGTTTGTAGTTGTCTTAATGGTTTTAGTGGAAATCCTTTCATCGGTTGTCAACATATAAGAAGTAAATTTTTTGTATAAAAGCTCCCCAGAAATAGCTCTTGATTTTAAAATTTATTTTTTTATAGTTGTGCCTCAACTTGATACTCCAAAACTTCAAGACCCTTGCCGACCTTCACCATGTGGTCCTAACTCTGAATGCAGAGCTATTGGCGATAGTCCTTCCTGCTCTTGTCTAAAAGATTTTATTGGTACACCACCTAATTGTAGACCAGAATGTGTAACCAATTCAGAATGTCCCTCAACACGAGCTTGTATTAATCAACATTGTCGTGACCCTTGCCCTGGAGTTTGCGGATCTAATGCTGAATGTCGTGTTATCAATCATACACCCATGTGTTATTGCGCTCCCGGCTACTCTGGAGATCCATTCTCTGTGTGCTCAGTAGTAAAAGATACACCAAAAGAACCAGTGCGACCTTGTCAACCCAATCCTTGTGGTCCAAATGCTGTATGTTTGGAGCGCAATGGTGTTGGTGCTTGTCAATGTCTATCTGAATACTTGGGTAATCCTTATGAAGGCTGTCGTCCGGAGTGTGTAATCAATTCCGATTGTTCTACACGCTTGGCTTGTATTCAAAACAAATGTAAAGATCCTTGTCCGGGCACATGTGGTCGTAATGCCGAGTGTCATGTACGCAATCATTTGCCAACATGTAATTGTATTACTGGCTACATAGGAGATCCTTATTCATATTGTAATATACAACCAGAACGTAAGAATTTTTAAAGACTTTAATAAGGTTGAGGCCAAACTTCAATACATAACTTTCTTTCCTTATTAGCTGTATTCGATGTTAGTAATCCTTGTCAACCTTCACCTTGTGGTCCCAATTCTCAGTGCCGTGAAGTTAAAAACCAAGCAGTATGTTCTTGCTTACCTCTGTTTATTGGTCAACCACCAGCTTGCCGTCCTGAATGTACCATATCGAGTGAATGCGCCTTCGATAAGGCGTGTGTCAATCAAAAATGTATAGATCCATGTCCAGGAACCTGTGGTCAGAACGCTGAGTGTCGTGTACGCAATCACAGTCCTTTGTGTTCATGTCGTACCGGTTTTACGGGCGATCCTTTTATAAGATGTTTACCCATACCACCACCACGTAATATATCCTTTATATGAAACTTAGAATTTATAAAACTTATCTAATAAAATTTATTTAGCTCCTACTCCTGTCATAGTTAAGGAGGCTTATCGTGATCCCTGTTTACCATCACCTTGCGGTTTGAATGCTCAATGTCATGTGATCAATCAACAAGCGTCATGTTCTTGCGTACAAGGCTATTTTGGTTCACCACCAAATTGTCGTCCCGAGTGTACCATAAATTCTGATTGTCCTTCGAATTTGGCTTGTATCAACGGAAAATGCAATGATCCTTGTCCTGGATCATGTGGTATATCTGCCCTTTGCTCTGTAGTTAATCACACTCCTATGTGTACCTGTCCTGCGGGTTATATGGGAGACCCATTTACTTCGTGTGTTCTCAAACCAGTATCACAAGAACCAAGTAATATAAATTACATTCAAATTTAAGAAATTATATCTAAACTGCATATTTTAAACTTCATAGTTCCTCCCAGAGACCCCTGTCATCCTTCACCCTGTGGCTCGAATGCCATTTGTAGTAATGGCCAGTGTACGTGTTTGCCCGAATATCAAGGAAATCCTTATGTCGGCTGTAGACCAGAATGTGTCTTAAATACTGATTGTCCTCGTGAAAAGGCTTGTATACGTAACAAATGTAAGGACCCTTGCCCTGGCACTTGTGGTGTTGGAGCCTTATGTGAGGTTAACAATCATATACCCATGTGTAGCTGTCCCCCCGCCATGACTGGTAATGCTTTTGTGCAATGCCTGCCTGTAGAAAGTAAGCTACAATTTATAAACAAACAATACCTTTTGTATCTTGATAAACAATTACTCTTTTAGCTCCAGTTGTCAAATTACCACAACATCCTTGTCAACCTTCACCCTGTGGTCCTAATTCGCAGTGTCGCGAAATAAATGAACAAGCTATGTGTTCTTGTTTACCCGACTACATGGGTTCACCACCCTATTGTCGTCCTGAATGTTCTATAAATTCTGATTGTGCTCCACATTTAGCTTGTGTTAATCAAAAATGTCGCGATCCTTGTCCTGGTTCATGCGGTATTAGAGCGGAATGTAATATTGTCAATCATACACCCTACTGCAAATGTCTACCTGGTTATACTGGAAATGCTTTTGTAATGTGCCAGATCTTACCTCAGCCACCAGTCAAAATACAAGAAGAGCCAGTTAATCCTTGTATACCTTCACCTTGTGGTGCCAACTCCAAGTGTAAAGTTGAACGGGGATCACCTTCTTGTTCTTGTTTACCTAAATACTCAGGAGCACCACCTAATTGCCGACCAGAATGTATCAGTTCTTCAGAGTGTCCCAGTAATTTGGCTTGTATAAATATGAAGTGTCAAGATCCTTGTCCGGGTGTATGTGGCACTTCGGCGGTATGTCAAGTTGTATCACATACTCCATCCTGTGTTTGTGTTAATGGCCACATAGGAGATCCCTTCACTTTATGCTATCCACCACCACCACAAATCGAAAGAGAGCAAGTCAATCCTTGTTCTCTAAGCCCTTGTGGTAGTAATGCCAAATGTCGAGAACAAAATGGAGCTGGATCATGTCAATGTCTTCCCGATTACTACGGAAATCCCTATGAAGGTTGCCGTCCAGAGTGTGTAGTAAATTCTGACTGTCCAGCTAATCGTGCTTGTCAAAATCAAAAATGCCGTGATCCTTGCCCAGGTGTATGTGGTCAAAATGCTTTGTGTAATGCCATCAATCATTTGCCAGCCTGTTTGTGTTATGATGGCTACTCCGGAGATCCCTATAATTACTGCAGTGTTATTAGAGAACGTAAGATATTAAGTAGTTTTAGTTTATAATGTAGTTTAACTAAATTGTATGTATGTAATTTAGCTATACGTGAATATGTTAGTCCTTGTCAACCCTCACCTTGTGGTCCAAACTCACAATGTAGGGAGGTAAATGAACAAGCTATATGCTCATGCTTAACAGAGTACATAGGTACACCTCCCAACTGTAGACCAGAATGTACGGTTAATTCGGAATGTCCTGCTATTAAGGCTTGCGTTAATCATAAATGTCAAGATCCTTGTGCTAACGTGTGTGGTTTAAATGCCGAATGTCGTGCTATGAACCATTCGCCCATCTGTAGGTGTACTTCCGGTTATACTGGAGATGCATTTTCCAGATGTTCACCTATACCAGCTTTACCACCACCAATACGTGAACCTTATAGAGATCCCTGTGTACCTTCTCCTTGCGGACAGTATGGTCAGTGTAGGGTGATTAATGATAATCAACCTATTTGCCACTGTCTCCCGACTTATATAGGTACACCACCCAATTGTCGTCCAGAGTGTATACGAAACTCAGATTGCTCCGGTCATCTGGCTTGTATTAATGAACGTTGTAAAGATCCTTGTCCTGGTTCATGCGGTCTAAATGCTTTGTGTTCGTCTATCAATCATATACCATCATGTATTTGTCCTTCGGGTTATATGGGAGATCCATTTACACGTTGTATACCAGAATCTCATGCCATAATACGTAAGAGTTTAAATAATCACAACAACGAATCCATTGCACTATATGAATTTTTTTTAGCTCCTTCTCCCATAGCTGATGATCCTTGTTATCCTTCTCCTTGCGGTTCAAACAGTGAATGTCATAATGGCATTTGCTCATGCATACCGGATTATCAAGGTGATCCTTATCGCGGTTGTAGACCAGAATGTGTTTTAAGTTCAGAGTGTGCGCGTAATATGGCTTGTATAAATCAAAAATGTCAAGATCCTTGTCCCGGAACCTGTGCTTCGAATGCCATATGTCAGGTACATAATCATGTACCTATGTGTCATTGTAGTGATGATATGGAAGGCAATGCCTTTGTATTATGTAGGGCCAAACAAAAAAGTAATAACTCACAATATTTATCTCATTATAAAGACTTTTCACTAAATTTATCTAAACCTTTAGTAATAGTACAACAAAATCCCTGTATTCCTTCTCCCTGCGGTTCGAATGCCCAATGTCGGGAGATCAATAGTGTTGCTTCTTGCACCTGTTTGCCTAATATGTTAGGAACTCCTCCTTCATGTCGACCAGAATGTATAACAAACTCCGAGTGTACTCCCAACAGAGCGTGTATAAATCAAAAATGTCAAGATCCCTGTCCCGGAAGCTGTGGGCATCAGGCTTTGTGCCATGTCATCAACCATAATCCATTGTGCTCTTGTCCTACGGGTTATACGGGTAGTCCATTCGTAGAATGTCAGCCCATTATAAGTATGCCTTTTTTTAGTTTTATAAAATATTCGAGTACTAATAGTATTACTTTTTCATCAGTACCTCCCCAAAGAGATATCGTATCTCAAAATCCTTGCCTACCCTCACCCTGTGGTCCATACTCCGAATGTGATAATATTCATGGTGCAGCTTTGTGCAAATGTTTACCCAATTATATAGGAGCACCACCTTACTGTCGTCCAGAATGTGCAACTAATACAGAATGTCCTTCGTATCAGGCTTGCATTAATCAAAAATGTCAAGATCCCTGTCCAGGAATGTGTGGAAATAATGCTGAGTGTAGAGCGGTCAATCATATAGTTAATTGTTTGTGCATTGAAGGTTATGAAGGAGATCCATTTACCAATTGTCGTATAGCCGTGCCACCACATCAACCTCCATTGCCGGAATATTATCCAGAAGTCGTAACACAACCTCCACGTTATTCTCAACCACAAGTGGAAACTCCTAGGCCTCAAACACCACAACACTCTCAACCCCCAGTAAATATTCCACAACAACCTCAACCTCCTATAAATATTCCACAATATCCCCAGTCTCAACCTCCAACAAATATACCACAACAACCTCAACCGCCACTAAATATTCCACAATATCCTGTGCCTCAACCTCCAATAAATATTCCACAACATTCACAGCCTCAACTTCCAACACAACAACCTCACCATCCAATCAATATTCCAACACAACCTCAGCCGCCAATTAATATCTCTCAACAACCTCAGGCTCAACCGCCAATCAATATTCCAACACAACCTCAGCCTCAACCACCAATAAATATACCGCAAGAACCTCAGCATCAACCTCCAATCAATATTCCACAATATCCTGAGCATCAACCTCCAATAAATAGACCACAATATCCCCAGCCTCAACCGCCAATCAATATACCTCAGGAACCACAACGACAACCTCCAATATTTGTTCCTCAGGACCCTAATCGACAACCAGCGCAACCATATTATAATCCCCAAGTACCTTCAAATCCATTGGATGAGCACATTGAACCTTGTATACCCAATCCTTGTGGTTCTAATGCTGAGTGTCGCTCGCAAAACAATGCCGGATCTTGTATTTGTTTGCGCAATTACTATGGTAATCCTTATGAGGGATGCAAGCCTGAATGTGTTTTAAATTCAGATTGTGCTTCCAACAAAGCATGTATGCAAACAAGATGTCAAGATCCTTGCCCAGGTACTTGTGGTCAAAATGCTTTATGCCATGTTACGGACCATTTGCCTACATGTACCTGCTATTCTGGATACTCGGGAGATCCTTATCGTATATGTCAACCCATACGTCAGCGTAAGATTTTTCAAAAATCTTGCAAATTTTCCCCTTATTTAATTAATATTTTTATCTTGTCTAAATCTTTAGAAGAATCTGACGTTTATAAGAATCCTTGTCAGCCTTCTCCATGCGGTCCTAATTCCCAATGTCGCGAAATAAATCACCAGGGGGTATGCTCATGCTTACCCGAATTTGTAGGCACTCCACCAGCCTGTAGACCTGAATGTACATCGAATAGTGAATGTCCCTTTGATAAGGCGTGTATAAATCGAAAATGCGCAGATCCTTGTCCTGGTTTATGCGGTCTTAATGCTGAATGTCGCGTTATCAATCATAGTCCTACGTGTTCTTGTTTGCCCTCCTTTACCGGAGATGCTTTTACAAGATGTTACAGTATACCGCGTAAGATTTTTGATATAAATGGTAAATTATTTAAACAGAATAATCAAGTTTTGTTTCATTTAGCTTCTAATCCTCTCGCACGACCACGTCCAATACCAGTGACTCCGCCGGCAGTTATTGTTGGAGAAGAACCCATAAATCCTTGTTATCCCTCACCATGCGGTCAATATTCTCAATGCCATAACCGTAATGGCGCTGCTATTTGCTCCTGTCTGTCTAGTTATATAGGTTCACCTCCTAATTGTAGACCTGAATGTTCAGTAAACTCAGATTGTCCCGCTTATTCAGCTTGTATTAATGAAAAATGTCGAGATCCTTGTCCTGGATCATGTGGTTTCAATACACTTTGTAATGTTTTGAACCATGTGCCTAATTGTATTTGCCAAATTGGAATGGTAGGTGATCCGTTTACTGGTTGTCATCAAAAACCAATCGTGATTAAAACTTCCCCTCCTGCCGTACAAGATGAAAATCCTTGTGCTTCTTTGCCATGTGGTACTAATGCGCAATGTCGCGAAGGTTCTTGTTCTTGTCTGCCGGAATATCATGGTGATCCTTATATTGGATGCCGGCCAGAGTGTGTCCTTAATAGTGATTGTTCTCGAGATCGTGCCTGCATTAATCAAAAATGCCGAGATCCCTGTCCGGGTACATGCGGCCAGCAAGCTGTATGCGATGTAATCAACCATACTCCAATGTGCTCATGTCCTTCAGGTTTGACTGGTAATGCTTTTATACGTTGTGAACCTTCGCGAGAACCCATACGAGATCTTGTTCCTATTGCTGATGTAAATCCTTGTCAACCATCTCCCTGTGGTGATAATTCACAGTGTAGGGTAGTTAATAGAATTTCTATTTGCACGTGTATAACAGGATTTTTGGGTTCACCACCATCATGTCGACCAGAATGTACTACAAACTCAGATTGTCCTGCCAATCGCTATTGCTTAAATCAAAAATGTAAGGAAGCCTGTCCTGGCGCTTGTGGTGTTCGCGCATTATGTCATGCATACAATCATTCACCACTATGCTCATGCCCTACTAGGTATACGGGCAATCCATTTGTGCAATGTTCTCTTATAGGTATTATTTATATAACATGTTTTAGATTTTCCAATATTTTAATAGTTTTACTATCAATGATATTACAGTCGAACCCATACGTCCACATGCTACACGTCAACCGCCTTTACAAGAGTACAATCCAACTCAACCTCCACGTCAACCTCAACCAAGACCGGAAAGCCCTAGACCTCAAACTCCTTTCCACGAATATCCACAACAACCTCCAACTACAAGTCAACCACCTTCTTCACAATATAATCCAGTGGTTACTCAACCTACACGTCAACCGGAACCAAGGCCAAAACCTTTCAAAGAGAATATTCCACAACAACCTCAAACTACACGTCAACCACAACCTGATGTTCAATACCCACCTGTTCAAGAATATTATCCACCTCAACCACCACGAAATCCTTGCAAACCTTCTCCCTGCGGTCCTTATTCTGAATGTACTGTTTCAGCCAATAATACCGCCCACTGTTCTTGTCTAAACGATTACATAGGTCAACCTCCTCATTGTCGACCGGAGTGCGTTACAAGCGGAGAATGTCCTTCTAATAAGGCTTGTATCAATCAAAAATGTCAAGACCCTTGTTCAGGATCTTGTGGTAATGGGGCAGAATGTCGTGTCATTGCCCATTCCGCAATGTGTTATTGTCCATCTGGCTTGATAGGTGATCCGTTCACACAATGCGTACGTCAGCAAGATCCTCCAAAAGAAGTAATTGTACCCTGCAATCCTAGTCCTTGCGGTCCAAATGCTTTGTGTCGTGATCATAATGATGTCAGTGTATGCCAATGTTTACCGGACTATTATGGTAATCCCTATGAGGTTTGCCGTCCTGAATGTTTACGTAATTCAGATTGTGCTGTCAATATGGCATGTCAAAATCAAAAATGTCACGATCCTTGTCCGGGAACATGTGGCCATAATGCTATCTGTCAAGTGGTTAATCATATACCCAATTGTGCTTGCATAACAGGCTATCAAGGTGATCCGTATAGACAATGTATTAGGCCATTAGATGAACGTAAGCATGAAATATAAATATTATTAACGAAATCAACCAACCAAAACAAGTTATAACCATATAACAAGTGATTCTAAAACCAAGCCAAAGATATTGACACTTGAGAACTTACACCGAAAAACACCTTTTCTAAAAATCTTTTAATAAATAAGCACCGAATAACCTAAACTGCCTTTTACACTTAAATCCGATTTTTCTAAGATCTTACTTAAAAGCTTATCAAAGAGCTTAACTACCTAACAATTGTTTTAAAAACCAAGTCATAGATATTGACCCCTTGCGTCATAATCAACTGAAATACCACCTTTTAATCATCTGAAAATATGCACCAAAAAATCTCAACTTACCTTTAAACTTAATTCAAGCCTTTAAACTTCTCTTGACTCTCTTTCTAAAAGCTTTTCAATCTTTCCGTTTTATTGAAATTTTTAGGTTATATGCCTTGCTTAAATTTTAAAACTGCTTTGCTAATTGCTTTAAAGAAATAAAATGCTTTTTTAGAATAAGTTTTGTATTTAATAAGAACTGTTTTTAAACGATTACTTCCTTTTATAATATATATAGCTAAACCGCCAGTATATGTTAACCCCTGCGAACCATCACCCTGTGGAGCCAATGCTCAATGCCGTGAAGTTAATGGACAAGCTGTATGCTCATGTTTACCTGAATTTGTAGGTTCACCTCCTGCCTGTAGACCTGAATGTGTCGTTAGTTCAGAATGTCCCTCAGACAAGGCTTGTATTAATCAAAAATGTCAAGATCCCTGCCCAGGTTCCTGTGGTATCAATGCAGAATGTCATGTCCGTAGTCATAGTCCACTGTGTTCCTGTAAACCTGGTTTTACTGGAGAAGCTTTCACAAGATGTCAACCTATACCAGAACCTAAGGCAGATAAACCTTCTACAGAAGTAAATCCTTGCTTACCCTCACCATGCGGTCCTTACTCACAATGTCGAGAAGTTAATGGTGCTGCCTCTTGCAGCTGCTTACCTAATTATATAGGTTCGGCTCCCAACTGTAGACCAGAATGTACCATTAATGCGGAATGTTCTAGTAACATGGCTTGCATTAATGAAAAATGTCGTGATCCCTGTCCAGGTTCCTGTGGTTTTGATGCCTTATGTAATGTAATCAATCATACACCAAGTTGTTCATGTCCTGTAGGTTATAGCGGCGATCCATTTACCAGTTGTCGGCAGTTACCTCCACCACCTGCACCAAGTATGAATGCTATAATAAAAAAAATCTCAAAAAAAAGTTAAAATAATTTTTCTCAAATATTTTACAGAACCTCAAGATCCAGTAGATCTATGCAATCCATCACCTTGTGGTTCCAACTCTATATGTCAAAATGGCAAGTGTTCTTGTTTGCCGGAGTATCATGGTGATCCTTATATTGGATGTCGTCCCGAGTGTGTACTCAACTCTGATTGTGAACGCAATCGAGCTTGTGTTCGCAACAAGTGCATTGATCCTTGTCCAGGAACTTGTGGTATAAATGCTTTGTGTGAGGTTAACAATCACATAGCAATGTGCCGTTGTCCTGAACGTATGACTGGCAATGCTTTTGTTTCATGTGATCCTCTTCGAGATGTTACCGTCAAGAATCCTTGTCATCCATCACCGTGCGGTCCTAACTCTCAGTGTTTAGAACGTAATGGAATTCAAATATGTTCGTGTGTTACCGGTTATTTGGGTAATCCACCCAATTGTCGTTTGGAATGTTACTCCAGTTCAGATTGTTCACCCATACACGCTTGCATCAACAATAAGTGTGTAGATCCTTGTCCGGGTAAATGCGGCTTAAATGCTGAATGCCAAGCCGTGCAACATCGAGCCCATTGTGAATGCTTGAGGGGTTTCGAAGGCAATCCCTACTCAGTTTGTACAAGAATAGGTAGGGGTTTTAATATATAGATAAATTCAACAATCTTGCATCTGAAATTAAGTTTTTGTAATAAAAATTTTATTATAACAACAAGACATCGGTTGTCACAAGTAAATATGGTTGCTGCAACTAAATTGTAGTAATAACTCTTTCTTATTAATACATTATTTTGTTTTAAAAATCGAATTAAGTTGAAACAACCAATTTCATATTACGCCAGTCGCAAATTATTTCAGTTATCTTACATCGACTGATTTCAAATAGGCAACAAAACAATACGTTTTTGATAACCCTATTAAGTTTTACTAGTCGGAAAGGTTTCGAGAAATTTTTTATGTGGGCGAAAAAATTAAGGGGTAGAAAATACAGAGAAAAATCTAAGTGAAATTGTCAAAAAGTTAAATTTAAACAAATATCGGACTGGTGACAATATGGGGACTAACGGGAAGATATCACGGTGTCACCGATTTAATTAGATTTAATTATATGATTGAGAAAAAACTAATTTAGAACCGATTCTTATTAATTTCATTATTAGCCAATAGAAAGTTATGTATTAAATTTGATCCAATTATCTCTATATGTGCGAATTCGATTGCTAGAACTAAAATTGTTGTATTTAAACTTTGTTGTTAAGACAAATATTGTAATAACCAAAATTCAGTTGCAATTTCCTTCAGTTTTTTGAGTGTATTAGAAGTTTCAAAAACTAATTGTGTATTTATTCATTATTATAGAAATACGTCATGAACCTCCATCTAAACCTAAGGATCCTTGTAATCCTTCACCCTGCGGACCCAATTCTCAATGTGCAAATATCAATGACCAAGCTAGGTGTACTTGCTTGTCCGAATATATTGGTACCCCACCCAATTGCCGTCCTGAATGTTTGAGTAATGATGATTGTAGCAATAATTTGGCATGTGTCAATCAAAAATGCCGTGATCCTTGTCCAGGATCGTGCGGTATTAATGCCCAATGTATTGTTTCCTTACACATACCAAATTGTCACTGTTCAACAGGCATGACGGGAGATCCATTCCGCATGTGTTACGAAGGCAAAGAAAGTAAGGCACAAAGGCAAACAAATTTTGTGTTATATAAATATTTTTTCAGAAAGGTCTTCAGTGAATCACAAAATAATTTAATATTTTCCTTTTTTAGTATTACCTCCACAACAAGAAGAACCTAAGAATCCATGCCGTCCTTCACCTTGTGGCAGCAATTCTGAATGTCGTGTACGTGGCTCTGGATTTACCTGTGAATGTCTTAATGATTACATTGGCAATCCCTATGAGGGTTGTAGACCAGAATGTGTGGGAAATTCGGAATGTCCTGCTAATCGTGCATGCATAAGACAGAAATGTACCGATCCTTGTCCAGGAACCTGTGGTACTGAAGCCATATGTACCATCAACAATCACATACCCATTTGCTCTTGTCCTACCGGTTATACTGGCAATGCATTTTTACAATGTTCTCCGCTAATTGTTAAAGAAATACCTACACAGAAATCGGATCCTTGTTATCCAACACCTTGTGGTCAGAACACCATTTGTAAGGTACAACGTGGTCAAGCCGTTTGCGAATGTATACCTGGCTTCTTTGGCAATCCCTATGGCCAAGAATGTAGACCGGAATGTACTCTCAGTTCGGATTGTGCCAAGAATAGGGCATGTGTTAATAATAAATGTGTGGATCCTTGTCCAGGTGTATGCGGTTATGGTGCAATGTGTTTAACTGCCAATCATAATCCTATTTGTAGTTGTCCTTCCACCATGGTGGGTAATCCATTTGTGGAATGTCATGAGGCTCCAAAGCAATTGGAACCTGTGGATCCTTGCAATCCTTCGCCTTGCCGCTCAAATGGTATTTGTCGTGTTATCAATGGAGCTGCTTCTTGCTCCTATCCTGAATGTATTATCAATGAAGATTGTTCCAGAGATAGAACTTGTGTTAATCAAAAATGCCGCGATCCTTGTATTAATGCCTGCGGTGTTAATGCTATTTGTAATGCCATTAATCATAAGGCTGTTTGTATTTGTCCTCCTGGCTTCTTTGGTTCACCCTACAGTCAGTGTTTACCACAAATGGATGTGGTACCAGCACCTAAACCTGAATGTACTTCGGATAACGATTGCACCAACGATAAGGCTTGTGTTAATCAACAATGTAAGAATCCTTGTGAATTGTCCAATATCTGTGGTCAAAATGCTAGATGTCATGTACAATTACATCGTCCATTGTGCGTTTGCAATGAAGGCTTTACCGGAAATGCTTTTAATAATTGCTATTTGTTGGGTTGTCGCTCGGATGATGAATGTCCTGCCACAGAAGCCTGTATTAACAAGCAATGTACTGACTCTTGCTTGTATACCCAGTGTGGTATTCAAGCTGTATGTCGTTCTGATTATAACCACAAGGCAAGATGTCATTGTCCCGATGGTTACCGTGGTAATCCTCTCATACGTTGTGAACGTCCTGAATGTACTCGTGATGATCAGTGTGCTTTCAATTTGGCATGCCGCAATGAGCACTGTGAAGATCCTTGCAGTTGCGGAGTCGGAGCTCAATGTCGTGTTAATAATCATCAAGCTCAGTGCAGATGTCCACCTGGTTATGTGGGAAATCCTTCTGTTCGTTGTGATATAGAAGAAGTTAAGGTAGCTCCTCAATGTACCATGGATGCTGATTGCAGCAGTAACTTGGCTTGTTTCAGTGGTGAATGTAAGAATCCTTGTGTTGTCACCAAACCTTGTGGAGCCAATGCTGTATGCTCAGTGAAAGACACTTTGCCTCTGAGAACTATGTTATGTGAATGTGAGCCCGGTTATGTGGGTGACGCTGATGTGGGTTGCCGTAAAGGTAAGATAACGAAAAATTCCCTTGTTTTTAAGGTTTGAATTTAAAAGGAGTTTAATAAACTCAATGATTTTCTTTTGTTACAGCTTGTATTTTTATATAAAACTTTTTCTTACAGTGTATATACAATGATATATCAAATGCACTTTACTTATATCTTTAAAGCACTTTAGACATAAGTATACACTGGTCTAGCTTAGCACTTGCACATTGTTAATTTATTAATTTGAAAACAAAAACTGATAACTATATTTTTATTCCTCTATAGAACCTGTACGTGATCAAGGTTGTCAATCTAATGAGCAATGTTCTTCAACAGAGGCTTGTCGCAATGGTAATTGTGTTAATCCTTGTATTGATTCTTCCCCTTGTGCTCGCACGGCCGAATGTTTGGCCCAACAACATAGAGCGGTATGTACCTGTCCTCAGGGTACCCAAGGAGATCCTTTCGTTAACTGTTATCAACCACCTCAAATTACTGCTGGTTGTACTCATGATTCAGAATGTTCATCCACAACGGCCTGTATTAACAAACGTTGCCAAGATCCTTGTGCCGAAGCCAACCCATGTGCTGGCAATGCCGAATGTCGTGTTTCGAATAACCGTCCTTTATGCTATTGTCCAGCTGGTTGGGGTGGTGATCCACAAGTACAATGTTTCAAACGTAAGTTTAATTTTGCCAACAATAAATGGCGACCAACTTACAATTTATTATATTTTCTTTAGCTGAATGTAAGATTAATGCTGATTGTCCTTATGATAAGGCTTGTATCAATGAAAACTGTGTTAATCCTTGCACCTATGGAAACGTACGATGTGGCTCAAATGCTTTATGCGAACCACAAAATCATCAAGCTGTTTGCGTCTGCCCGGCCGGTACACAAGGTAATCCCTTCGTCTCTTGTATTACGGGCCATTGTCAATACAATGAAGATTGTGCTGACCACGAGGCTTGTGACAGATTGAATCGTGTTTGCCGTCCCGTATGTGATGAAGATACTTGTGCTGTTAATGCCATTTGTTTGGCTAGACGTCATCAGCCACAATGTCAATGTCGTGTCGGATATACCGGCAATCCTTATCAGGAATGTCTAGAGCCTAAACAACCACCTACATCAAGACCTAAACCGGAATGTACTCAAGATGCTGATTGTTTACCACAATTGGCTTGTATTAATGAAAGATGTGCCAATCCTTGTGCCTCTACACACGTCTGTACACCTCAGCAAACCTGCACTGTTTTGGACACTTTACCTTTACGTACTATGATTTGTAAATGTCCTACTGATACTATTACCGATACTTCGGGTAATTGTGTACCAATCAGGCATGATATCATTACTGGTTGCCAACATAATGAAGAGTGTGCCAACACTGAAGTATGTCAGAGAGGTTCCTGTATTGATGCTTGTCGTTTGGAAAGCTGCGGTGTCAATGCACAATGTTTGTCCAGAGATCATTATGCTCAATGTTCTTGTCCTAAGGGTTATAATGGTAATCCGCGTGTTGAATGTAGATTTGTGGCCACTGAAGAGCCGAAAACACCAAATGCAGAGTGTATTAACAGTGACGATTGTCCTTATGACAAGACATGTCGCAATGAACGTTGTGTTAATCCATGTATAGAGGATCCTTGCGGTCGTGGTGCCTACTGTCATGTCCAACAAAGAGAAGCTGTATGTCGCTGTCCTTCTGGTTATTCAGGAGATGCTAGACAAGCTTGTATACCACGTAAGTATTTCAAATATTTCAGCTGCTAAGTTTTAATGATTTTATAACGAGATTTAAAGCTCAAAAATCATTTTCAGTTTTCAAAAAGAATTTTTACAATTTCAAACAAAACTACACTCAAAATATATTTTCCGTTACCAAATAATACGTAAAGTTTGTTTAAAATGCAGAATCCATTGAAATACATAGAAAGATATTTTTTAACTATTTAAAACAGTGATTTAAAAAACAAACTATGAAAAATACGGACTTTCTGTAGAAGTTGATATTTTCAGTTAAATATAAAAATATAAATATATATAATTCTTTTAATTTTTTTTACTAAATTGATTGTTTAAATCCAAATTTATTACAAACATATAAAATAAAAATATCAGCCTTGTGTTGTGTTCTGCAATTACGCATAAAAAACTTTAAAATTTTAAAAAACAAACCACAAAAATTGTTTTTCCTAACGCTTTGTCAGTTAAGTATTGAAGATTATTTTAAACGACTCGATAGTTTTTACTACTTTTGTCGTCTATTAAACAATGATTGAAAATAAATAACACAGTGGGTTAAATATAATGAAAAATTATAAGTCTTCTTTTTAATTGCATTTTCGATTAATTTAATATGTATTTTAAATTGTTTTAAACGAAATAATATTGTTAGTTTAATAAGTTGAGGAACACGTAACTCCAATAAAATCAATGAAGCTATTTTAAGAGCAATTTGTTGACAATAATATAAATCAAAACTTCCGAAAAAACGACCGAATTGAAAGTTGACATAATCGAGAATTCTATAAAGTTTAGAACAATTTCATACTATATAACTTCACTTTCATCCCGCTTCAGGCGCTGAAATGACGGTCCGTGTGATTCTCAGACAAGGCAATCTTTGTACCTTAGATAAAAATTAAGGATTTATGACTTTGTGTTCACCGCACTCCATCATACCAGGATTCCACAGGTTATTATCGGTCTAACGATTGTCATATGCACCTAGTAGATAATATGCGAACGTCGACCGCTTTCATTCTACACTCACCAAAAAAAGTTTGTAATGACAACTGAAAATTTTGCTGTTATTACGGGAAATTTTGCTAATTTGAGCCCAGCGGTATTTTTTGCTAATCTTAGCAACACATGTCTGCTGATGTGTAGTACAATGAAATTATTACAAAAAATAATAGCCGCTACTAAATTTTAGTAAACTTTTTGAAAAGCGGAATTTAAAACCGGTTTGCTAAAATCAGCAAAAAAAGTTTACTAAATATTATTATTAGTACAAAATTTTAAATTTATTTTTTTATCGAGCATCATTTTTTTTTTTTTATTTTAATTATTTTTTTAAGAAAATATTTTATACAAAATTAAAAACAAAATCAAAGGTTTCAAAATCTTCAAAATTGTTAAAACATAAACGAATTAATCATTTTGTTTTTATTTGGTAATTTCAGTTTTGAAAAAAATTTTAGTCACTATTTTTTTTTACTTTTTAGGTAAAATTTTAATTGTTTTTAGGGCTGATTTTTAGAACTAAAAAAACTTTTTAGTGCTATTTTAAGTGGATGTCCTATTTTCAGACATGAGTCAACAAAGACTCCGTTCCCATTTTTAATCTATGTAAAATTTTAAGGCAATTTAAGTTTGTAGGTGTAAGTTTTAATTAGAAATAATATTTCCTAGAATATCCACTTTTTTAAAATTAGTAATTTTTTTTTTGCTAATTTTAGCAAATCGGTTTTCAAAATTTCAAAAAATTTGTAAAATGATTTCTGAAATTAGCAACAAAAATTTTTAAATATTCTGTAAAAACTCTGTAATTTGTAAAATGTAAATAGCAAAAAGATTTGCTAAATAATAATTTTTTTACTAAAAATCAGTACAAAAATAGTAAAGTGGGATTGAAAACCGTTCACAAATTTTTCTACTAACTTTTTTTTTCTGAGTGTAAAGACTTCTTTAAGGTGTAGAAAGCACATAAGGCCTTTTCTATCATGTCCATAGTATACCTTTTTTAGGAAAGTGTATAGTACACAACCACACCCAGAACTTCATCACCTTTGAAAGTGGAAGAGTGACTCCTTCCAATTTAAGGATATCTGTATAACTTAGTTTGAATCACTAGAAAAACAAAATCTTTATCGAGATCTAAAAAAAATAAAAATAAAACCTTTAAGAACTTGTTTTTGTTACTTGAATACTTCTAATTGCTATTTGTATTACTTTTCAGCTCGTGATGTTATTACCGTTGGCTGTAAATCAAATTCTGACTGTCAACTTACTGAGTCTTGCATCAATAATCAATGTATTAATCCTTGTAATTGTGGTCCTAATGCCGAATGTCAAGTTCGCAATCACCATCCTATATGCTATTGCAAGCCTGGCTTCTCTGGTAATGCACAATATGGTTGTATCCAAATCGGTTGCCAATCAGATGATGAATGTTCTGCAAATCAACAGTGTGTCAATAGAGAATGTACTAATCCTTGTTTGATCAGTGATCCTTGTGCTTTGAATGCTGAATGTTATGGTCGCAATCATAGAGCTGTTTGCCGTTGCCCAGCTGGTATGAAGGGAGATCCATTTGTACGTTGCATACGTGTTGAATGTAATTCCGATTATGATTGCTCATCAAATCAAACATGTGTCGATAACTTGTGTATTAATCCTTGCCGTGAACAAGATAATCCTTGTGCTGGAAATGCCTTATGTCAAGCCTTACAACATCGTGCTGTTTGTAGATGTCCTGATTTTATGCCTTTGGGTAATCCCCATTCGTATTGCGAACGTAGACCTCAGGCACCGTTGTGTCGGGATGATGGTGATTGCCCTAGTGGTTTGGCTTGTATCGATGTTAAATGTCAAAATCCTTGCACAGAATTATCACCTTGCGCTAGCTCAGCTCAATGTAGTGTATTAGATAGTGTTCCTGTTCGCACTATGGTTTGTCAATGCCCAGCTTCCTATGTTCCAGATAATAGAGGAGACTGTAAACAATTGGTATTACAAAACCCAACTGGCTGTACTTCGGACGCGGATTGTTCCGATCAGGAAGCTTGTATTAATAGACAATGCCGCAATCCTTGTAATTGTGGTACTAATGCCATTTGCCAAGTTACTAATCATCGAGCCATCTGTTCCTGTCAAGACGGTTTCGAAGGAAATCCTTACACTTTGTGTAGAACGATTGGTTGTCGTGTCGATGGTGAATGTGAAACCGGCAAAGCCTGTGTTAATGGCAATTGTATTAATCCTTGTTTGGTTAATGATCCTTGTGGTATCAATGCTGAGTGTTATGTTCAATCGAATCGGGCGCAATGTAGATGTAAGAGCGGTTTTAGAGGCAATGCTTATGAAAGATGTCGTGTCATTGGATGTCAATCGAATAATGATTGCCCTACGGATAAATTCTGTCAAAATGAACAATGTGTCAACCCTTGTGTCTACCAGAATACTTGCTCTTTCCGAGCAGAATGTAGAGCTCAAAATCATTTGGCCATATGTCGCTGTCCACCCAGCTTCCTAGGTAATCCTTATGTCGATTGTAGACCAGAGCCACAACCAACTTGCAGAGAAGATACTGATTGCCCTTCACGCTTGGCTTGTATCAATAATGAATGTGTTGATCCTTGTTTGGTTTTGGAACCTTGTAACAGACCAGCACAATGTGAGGTGACACCAACTTCACCCGTAAGAACAATGATTTGTATATGCCCAGATGGTTATATTAGCAGTGGTAGTGGTACCTGTAAACCGACTAAGACTATCATAGAAGTAGGTGGTTGCGTCGCCGATTCTGATTGTTCTGCTGACAAATCATGTCTAAATGGTGTTTGCATTGATCCTTGCAATTGTGGTGTAAATGCTGAATGCCGCATCAAAGACCATAAGCCAGTATGCACGTGTCGACAAGGTTATGAAGGTAATCCAGAATTTGAATGTTCTAAGGTAGAATGTTCCATTAACTCGGATTGTCCGACTACTCATACGTGCCGTAATCAATTGTGTGTGCCAGCCTGTCAAGGAGAACAATGTGGTTTGAATGCTCAATGTTTAGCAGTCGATCATAGAGCCGTTTGTCAATGTATTCCCGGCTTTAGAGGAAATGCTCGTATTTCTTGTACTCCCTTAGGTTGCCGTACCGATGGTGATTGTCCTTCGGATAAGGCTTGTGTTAATGGAAAATGTGAGAATCCTTGTGATTCAACTGCCGTATGTGCCATTGATGAAGTTTGTAAGGTTTATCATCACAAACCACAATGTGCTTGTCCTCCGGGTACTATAGCTAGACGTAATGGTTGTGAACCGCAGAGAGATTTACCCATATGCCAGTACGATGGTGATTGTCCAAGCCAGACAGCTTGTATCCGTGGAGAATGCGTTAATCCTTGCAATGCTACTCAACCTTGTGGTGTAAATGCTAATTGTCGTGTTTTGGATACGGTTCCAGTAAGAACTATGATTTGCGAATGTTTGCAGGGATATACCGGAAATGCTGCTGTACAATGTGATAAACGTTCATTGTGCGTTATTGAAAAGGGCTTTGTTCGAGATATAGATGGTCAATGTGTATGTCCTCCGGGAACAGCTTTAGATGTCTATGAATATTGTACACCTTGTTTGACAGAACAAGGATTTAAGATTGATGAAACTGGACACTGTGTATGTGCTCTCGAAAGAGGTTTTGTCATTGATGAACGTGGGCGTTGTATTTGTCCCACCGATCATGGTTATCGTCTAACAAGCAGTGGTGAATGTATACCCGAAGATAAACCTGAATGTGAAACGAATGAAGATTGTGCTGACAATCGTTATTGTCATACCGAAACTAAGACCTGTGAAGATCCTTGCCTTCTCAAGACTTGTGGCATCAATGCTTTCTGTAATGCCATCAATCATCGTGCTCAATGTCAGTGCATTGCCGGTTACTCTGGTAACCCTGATTTGGTATGTAATCATACCAATTTCCGCACCGATTTCCCCAGACCTGATATGGTCGTCAGTTGTTTGGCTGATGGTGTACAAGTAGAAATTCATATTACCGAACCTGGATTCAATGGTGTGCTTTATGTTAAGGGTCACAGCAAGGATGAAGAGTGTAGACGTGTTGTCAATCTTAACGGAGAAACTGTACCACGAACGGAAATATTCCGTGTACACTTTGGTAGTTGTGGTATGCAAGCGGTTAAGGATATTGCTAGCTTTGTATTGGTCATTCAGAAACATCCTAAATTAGTAACCTACAAGGCTCAGGCGTATAACATCAAGTGTGTTTATCAAACGGGCGAAAAGAATGTAACGCTGGGCTTTAATGTATCCATGTTAACAACAGCTGGTACTATAGCTAATACAGGACCACCGCCAATTTGTCAAATGAGAATTATAACACATGAAGGTGAAGAAATTAATTCTGCTGAGATAGGAGATAATCTTAAATTGCAAGTTGATGTTGAACCAGCTAGTAAGTATCACTATTTTAAGCGTTCTTTCGCAAATATAATACAAAAATGTCTTTACTTTCCAGCTATTTATGGTGGTTTTGCTCGTTCCTGCATAGCCAAGACTATGGAAGATAATGTCGAAAATGAATATATTGTCACTGATGAAAATGGTTGTGCCACCGATCCTTCTATATTCGGTGAATGGGAATATAATCCTGATACGAATAGCTTATTGGCCAATTTCAATGCATTCAAATTCCCCTCATCCGATAATATACGCTTCCAGTGTAACATACGTGTTTGCTTTGGCAAATGTCAACCGGTCAATTGTCGTGGCTATAATGCGTTCGGTCGTCGTAGACGTCGAGCTATTGCCGATAATTCCACCGATGATGCTACTGCCATTGCTACAAATACGGGTGTAGAGGGTCAGTTGAGAGAAGAAATAACAATATCCTCAAATGCCATATTGACATTTGAGAAGAGATCAACAACAGGAGCTAACGACGCAAATAGTAAGTAGACAACAATTTTGTAGTGTCTATGGAAATAGACAGAGCCTAATGACATCTTTGTCGTATTAGTTGAAATATACACACGCAAACACACACGTCTTTTGGAAGCGAAACCATAGTTGTGTTTATTTAATTAAGGTGGCGTTTCCACAAGACGTTTGTTCTTTATGAAACATCTTTTCTGAGTATCAATACCATGATCAGTCTTGTCATATAAAACAATTATTTCAAAAATATTCAGTTTGAAGTACCATATAATAATTTAATATGTGGCACATTTAGATATCGGTTGGAACTGATTCTAAAAAAGTTGTGGGTATATTTTATATACAATAATTTAATATTAATTTATTGGAAAATGTTGCAGTTCAAATGACTCTTATTTTATGGGGTTATCCTGCAACTACGTGAAAATTTGTCACGTTCAAATATGTAACTCTAATATATTTAGCACAAGTTAAGTCACTTATATCTAAATAATATTTCGTCAGCTGTTGTTTATACCATTAAGGAAAATTTAACATTATGTGACTCTCCCTATCCTAAATATGGTAGAGTTGCATATTTCGAAGGACCATTAAATGTAACGACATATACACTGACAATGATAAAGTCGATTGATTTTGCATTTCAATAACATTTTTTCTCCCCCTCTCATTACAGTCAAACCAGCTGCTCAAAGAGTAGAAGATATTTGTGTCTCTATGGTGGGTCTAATCATAGCTTTGGTTATAACTGCTCTACTAGCTTTAGTAGCAGTTGCTGTGGCTGTATCATGTTGGTTAATGGCCTATAGAAGAAGACCGAAAACTCTAGCGCCATTGCCCCATCCACCAGAGTTCCCCAACCCTTTGTTTACCAATCCCGAAGCAGTGCCAGAACCAACACCTGACTACTTATCGTAGGATATAAAAATTAAATAAAAAAACAAAGGCAATACAAAAAATAAACATCATGTAAAATTTAGTAATTTAAGTAAAAAAATTTGAAAAAAAAATATCAAAAATTATAAAAATATGAATTTGTAAAAATACCAAGTGCAAAAAGTTTTCAAACTTGATGATATTTCAACAAAAAAAAAAAAAGACAAAACCTAAAAGGTTTTAAAAAATAATGATAAAAAGAAAAACAAGAGTATTTAAAATATCAAAAAAAAAGTAAATGAAACTAAATTTAATTTTTGTATGTAAATTTCTTGAAGTTTTTTTAAAAATAATTTAAGAAAATATTTTTTTTAGTATATGTAGAATTTTTATGAAAAAAAAAACTAACATGAGAATTTCAAATAGTTTTTCATAAAGGAAAGACAGTGACTCTTAACTGTATAGTATTTAAAAAATATAAAATAAATATAAAGTAGTATAATTTTCTTTGAAAAAAATATCTAAATAGTAAAAAAAACTGCCAAAGTTAAATAACCAACACTGCTTATAAGTTACAAATTTAAAAACAAGACAGGGGCACAAAATTTAAGAATCACTGCTTTAAATGTGCAAATATAAACATACAACTTTTAAGAATAAACTATTATGGAATTCTCGTACTAACGACAACTTCTTCATTAGTCAAAACATAGATATCTTTAGTTTTTGAATTTAATATTGTTGCATTATTAAGTAATCTTTTACCTAAGGGAACTAAGGTAAAAACTTTAAAAACACACTTTCATATAGTTACACATTTTTGTACATAAAAAACCTTAATAAAACACATGCACTAGACACATATGTCCAATAGAACAGAAATACTGCTGCAAATCTTTACAAAAACTGCCACTTTACCAATAAACTTTAAAATTTTAAACAAGACTTAGTCTTAGAAAATCCTGCTCCTTTCCTTAAAAAAATACTCCTTAACTGTTAAACCAGGGTCTTTAAATTTTAATTTACATAGGATTTTTTTACACAATAATTTTTCCTTATGTTTTTCTAAATTCTTTATTAAGAGAATTTTTTATAAACTTAAAAATTTATTTTAAATGTTTAGGCCATCTTCCTTACGAAATCTAAAAACAAACATTAAAAAACACAACCAAACCAAAATGTACTTCACACTACAAACATCTACACTTTAAAAAATGTCGTGTACACAAAAATCCTTAATTTAGGCCCTGTTGCGAAGTAAAACTGCAATTTTTTTTAAAAAATTATTTATATTAAAGTTTAAGCTTATGTAAAATATTTTTTTTTTCTATTTCTAAAAAAAAAACGACTAATGGAGGATTTGATATATTTATACCTTTTTTTATTAACTTTTAAATAATTGTTTTATTAAATATTTTTTAAAACAAGTTTTAAACAATAAATATTTTTTTTGACAAATAAAAGATATGCTTTATAAAAAAATTTAAAACATTTTGAAGAAATCCCGACAAAAATTTCGACCTTAATAAAAAATTATCCAAATTATATTTCTTTCAAACTGTTCTGTGAAACAGAAATTCATAAACGTTCTACAAATCTGGCAACCCTGTCAAAAGATTTCCACAACTAAGATTTCTGGCAACATGTTGCCAGCAATATTTGTACAGAAATAAGGACTTTTAAACTAAGTTCCGCTGTAACTTTGGAATTATAAGGAATATGATAAAAATTAAACGGTATTGGAAACTAGAAACATTAAATGCAGCCATAAAAAATAAATGTTTTTTTTATTAATACAATAACAGAACGAACTTTACTGAGTTTTCAAAACGATACATATGTTATTTATTTACTTTTATAAAATTTCCGTTGTAACTTAAAACCCAAATTAGTTTTTTTAAAATAGATATAAATCTTGAAATAACTCATAATGGAATTTATAAAAATATTTTGCAAAAAATATATTCTACACTTAAACGAGTTTATTAGCAGCACACACAAATAATTCCAGGCATTAACTTCTTTTTAAATTTCTCTAAATTTGTTCAAAATGTTTTAAGTTTATATGTGATTTAAAATTAAAGCATATAACACAATTGGCTTCCATTTTCTTAATATGTACACAAAACTTAAAAACTTTTTATAATAAATTTTATTTAAAATATATATTTTTATAAAGCAGCGAAACTTTACAACAAATACAAATTATAATTTTAATTTTAATTTATTATAAAAAATTTTAAAATATATTGTACAATATTTAAAAAACAAAAACTTAAAAATCAGTTAAGAAACTTAAAAAAAAATACACAATGTATAGTCACTATTTTAAGTCAATTTTCCTAATATATATTTTTTAAAATATCTTACATAAAAAATAAACAATTTTTTAGGAATTTAGGTAACGAACGACTAAAACGTTTTCTAAATATATAATATTTTTTAATAGAATTTTTGTTTACTCTTGAAGTGTATATATTTGTTTTATGTTTAGAAAACCGTTTTAGAATTTTTTTTTATTAAATAAGTTTATTTATCTTTCATTTTTATTTTTGTTGTATATTAAACCATTCCTATTTTTTATTTGTATCTACCGTAAACTCTGAATTTCCTAATATGTTTAACTAATAATCTCTCATCTAATTAATGCCAGGGCTTTTTATTCTGAACAATAAAAAATATTTTCTTAAAAAAATATATATAGAGTCACAAATTTAAAATAATAATATGTAGTTTTTGTTTTTTTATTAGTCGTTTAAAAATGTTTTCATCTACTTTCCATTACTTTTATTTTTCTTTGATTTAATTTTTTTTTTTTAAATTTATTTCAAATACATAGTTTTAATTTTACAAATTATTTTATACTTTTTGCACTGGCATTTTATTATTTTCTTAATTAATTTAAAAAAGAAAAGCTCTGTATATTAAATAGTTAAATTTAATTAAAAACACTGTATAAAAACGAAATTATATTAATATCATTAATAAATGCATAAATAAATAAATAAATAAATAAATAAATAAAAACTAATATTTAAAAATAAAAAATATATAAAAAATATTTGTTGTTTATTTATTAAAAAAAAATAACAATTAGTACACTTAAAATACGGGCTGTAGTTTTGTATTTAAAAATACAAGAAGAACGCAATTTTTAAATCTGGCAACATTCGAAGTGTCATTGTTTGACATTTGAACAATTGTTATTGTTTGCTAGTAGAAGGTACGAGGTTAGTAAAAATGGAGCGCTACACGAATGAACAACGCATTCTCATTGTGAAATTGTTTTACCAAAATGGTGAAAGTTTTGCGGCTACAGTTCGCAAATTGCGATCAATTTGGGGTCACAATAATGCTCCAAAAGAGTCAACTGTAAAGAGATTAATGGATAAATTTGCCGAAACTGGGTATGTTAGTGATGTAAAGACAACAACGCGCCATCGACCAGGTCGATCGACCGAAAATGTCGCAGCTGTACGTGATGATGTCGCTCAAACTCCATCCACCTCAATTCGACACCGAGATCAGCAAATTGGTGTCTCCAAATCCACTTTGCAGCGAATTTTGACGAAAAATTTGCATCTTCATGCATACAAAGTTCAATTGACTCAGGAACTGAAGCCAGCTGACCATGGACAGCGAAGGGAGTTCGTTAATTGGGTATTGGAGAGACAACATGAAAATGCTGATTTTGCCGATAAAATCATCTTCAGTGACGAGGCCCATTTTCATCTTGATGGCTTCGTCAATAGGCAGAATTGTCGCATTTGGGGTGAGGAAAATCCTCGAGTGATTCACGAGAAGCAAATGCATCCTCAACGTGTCACTGTGTGGTGTGGTTTTTGGGCTAGAGGAATCATTGGACCTTTTTTTTATGAAAATGAGGCAGGTCAAGAGCAAACAGTCAATGGTGTTCGGTATCGTGAAATGATAACCAGTTTTTTCTTGCCTAGAATTGAAGAAATTGAGGGCATGTGGTTCCAACAAGACGGCGCCACATGTCATACGGCCAGAGAAACAATTCAATTGCTGCATCAGTCATTTCCCGGTCGTGTTATTTCGCGTTTTGGAGATCAGGGGTCGAATTACGGCATTCGTGATCGTAATTTTTCGATCAAAATTAGTTTTTTATTTCTAAAAATCAAACATTAGAACGGAATATTTTCCATAAGGGATGTTGTAGTTTGGCCACAGATTGGAAATAAAAGTTAAAGATGGTGTTATCATTATTAGTATTATTGTGGTAACTTTTTTAAAAAACAGTTTTCGAACAATTTCGTTCGATCACGAATGCCGTAATTCGGCACCAGAATTGGCCGCCTAGATCGTGCGATTTAACACCATTAGATTTTTTTCTTTGGGGTTTTTTGAAGTCGATGGTTTACGCGAATAAGCCGACGACGACTCAAGCCTTAAAAGAGGAAATTGGACGCTGCATTAATGAAATACCGCAGCATTCATGCAAAACGGTCATTGAAAATTATATTAAAAGATCGCGTGCATGCCAGCAAAGCCGCGGCGGCCATCTGCACGATATATTGTTCCATACATAACCTCATTCTGTCTACTTTACGATATAATAAAGTTTCACGATTTTTTTATTTTAAATATCTGTGCTTTATTTAAAATTTAAAAATTGCGTTCTTCTTGGGACACCCTTTATCTATAAAAAGGTTGATCATTTTCATGATAGGCAATAAATAAATAAAATCTAATATGACAATATCACATTAGATTTTTGGACTTAAGGTAGAACAATATTCTAACTAAATATATTTAAAAATCTATTCTGGCCAAAAATCACAAGCAATTCCTGTTAAGTTACAAACTCCCAAACTCACTTTTTTTGCGTAAATATCAATTTTTTAATCAAATAATCAAGCGATCAATTTTCCAAAAGAAACTACTTTAAAAATAATTTAAAAAAGTATGTCATGGAGAACGCGAAACAGTTTCAAATGCTTTTAGAGCTGTTCTAGTTTATGAAATACAAGCGGGCAAAGCCCGCTACATTGTCAGCGCCGCACAGTGCTTTGTCCCATAGACAAAAATCAAAAATAAAATATTGGTCATAAATATTGATAAATAATATATTTTTGGAAAGATTTTTGACTCTTTTTGGCACCATGAGAGGGCGCTAAACTTCGACAATTTTAAGCAATAATCGTGTAACAAAAATATGGCTTTTAGTTGTTTCACGAAAAAAAAAATATAAAATTAATTTTTTAAAAAATTAATTTAAAGTTTGGTTTTTATTTTGTCTTAATATATTTGTAATCGACTAAAAATATACTGTACAGTATAAATCTTTATTACAATTATTTTTTATGGATATGAAAATTATTTTTTTGTATTAAAAAATCAAAATTTACAAAAATTAGATGGAGTAAAGTAAAATAATGACCTCATTTCACAAAACGCAACGCCTCATAATGGTTCAGCTTCATACGATTGGTGGCATTAAATACAAGGAAACATCGTAGAACCTTGAATTTTGGTATAGACTAATATTTGGTTGTGATAAAAAAATACTGCAAATATAAAAAATGTCCGAGCACAACCACGCCCATATAACACAAAAGTTAAAAATCATTGTAGAGTCACAATTTTTTGCTCATTGCAATTTTATGATAATATTAACCAATGGTAAAAAAATTAGCAAAATCTGCTAACAACCACGCCTACCTTTCATACAAAATGACCACATAAAATGCAATATTTTCCTTGTTAACAAAGCTAGATCGCTTAAAAACGCTACACAGGTTTAAATTTGCGTGTTTTTTATTTGATTAAAATATAATTAAAATGCGGCAACAGTCACGCCCATATTCAATGAAAATATCTGTAAATAATTGAAAGAAAATATTAAAAAACAAAGTAATTTGTGTACCTTTATTAACATAACAAATGTTTTACTTCATTAGAAAATTCCAATATATCCTTCTTGAAGTGTTTACAGTATAAATTTATATATAGATTTGAAGACGCTGGTAACATATGCATGACATCTAGTAACATATGCATAACATCTTCATGCGATCAGTTTTTCTGGAGTGGCTTGGGCGATAACTCCTGTAATCTTTATTACGAGCTTCCTGAGCTTCCTCCGACAACATGCCAAGTGGCAATATTGCTGCTGACACAATTTTACTCCCATTAAAATTAAAACTTTGTGCACAGTAATAGGCATATAGTACCAGCTGTACAGTTGTATATATCCAAACAATAAACATTACGTTTTTCTGCATCTATTTCGGAATTACTATTTATTACCTTTAAATATGTACTAAAACGATGAATTAAATTTTCATCAACACCAAGAAAATCTGCCGTTATGGAAGGATTTGCAAAAAAAACGTCTAGAAGTATTGCCATCAATCGTTGAGCCCATTCCTTGTTTAACCATGTCCACATTTATGCCTAGACCCACTTTAAAATTTCTTTGTATTTTCGCTTTTGCTTCTTCTATTTCATGTTTTGTATCTTTAGTTACTCTCCACTTTGAAAAACTTTTGTTGTATGCTATATGCAATATGCACTTCATAAATTTTATCCTCGCATGTAAAGGGGAAATTCCAAATTGAAGCCCTTCCTCCAAAACAGATGTTGTCCTTAATACTTCCAAATTGTTCATTTCGCTAGGCTCAACTTGACATATAAAACATACAGCCATTCCTGATGTTTGTGTGATTGTATTCGCAACTTTTCCATCAATCATGGTTAAAAAAGGAGTATGCAAAATTTCAAAACTTTAGTCATAAATATTAACAACAGTTTTTCCAAATCTTTAATTTCATTTTGCACCCTTTCAACTTCTTCAGAAATAACATTTGCCGTTTCTTTTACAAATTAAAATTTTATTGGCGTACAAAAAGTTTCTGATAATGGGAAGAAGTAATTGCAAGCGCTACTAGGTGCAATAATTTCTATGTTATTTTATTAGAAAGTACATATTTTTAAACCTGCGTTTTGATATTGTATTTTGTGTTTTTTTACAACAAAGCAACAAAGTCCCGTTTCACACAGAGCAACTTTTGTCGCGGCGATTCTTGTCAATTCTCTTTTAAAGTTGCCTTTAATTTCACACAGAGAAACTTTTTTCAGCAACTTTCGTCTACTTTTGGTTTAAAATTAATGAAAAATAAAACGAAGAATTAAAAAACAAAACGAAGAATGAAAAAAAAAACGTGTTGCGGAGAACAAGCAACTTCGTACCAACCCCCACTCTTCTTTTCCCTCTCTCCTACAAACTTAAGAGTTGCGCGACAAATGTTGCTCTGTGTGAAACGGGACATAGCAAGCAAGCAAAAAATTAAACAAACAAGCTGGTGTTATTGCATGCGCAATAACATGCTTGTGAAGAAAATTTTTCCTCACTTTTTTTTAATTTCTTATACCGGAATTGCTTAGGGGCAAAAATTCTAATTAATCGTTAGCTGAGATTTCAAGCTTTAATCTGATTTAAGTCTCGGGCTAGAGGTCGTTGGAGATCAATAGATACAAGCCATAGAAGTTGGAGAAAATAAATATTTTTGGACAATTTATAGTAGTAAAAACATTTTTTTCTTTAATTTTGAAAAATTTGTATGTCTCTGGATAAAAAAGTAATAAAGATAACGGGGTTTTCAACAGGAACGCTACAAAAGTAGAGCGACAGCAAACGACGCCATATTTCTTGCCGCTCTTTTGACATTTCTCTTTTGTAAGGTTTGCCATTTCATGATGGAAAGATATACAAGCCAACAACGAGTCGAAATTATTAAAATTTACTACCGAAATTCGAAGTCAGTGGTCTCAGCGTTAAGAGCCCTACGTCCAATTTATGGTCGTTATAATCGTCCTAGCAGATCAACAATTGAGCGTCTAGTGGAAAAATTTTAATCCACAGGCACAGTACAAAATCTTCCTGTGCCAGGAGACAAAGAAGTGCCCGTAGTGTCGAGAATATTACTGCCGTTGAGGCTTCAGTTGAAGAAAGCCCAAATGTGTCTCTCACACGTCGTTCTCAAGCGTTGGGCATCTCTGTGACGTCGTTGTGGCGAATTTTGCGAAAAGATCTTGGCCTAAATCCTTACAAGATCAAATTGACGCAAGAACTGAAGCCACTTGACCACCAGAAGCGTCGTTTGTTCGTGAATTGGGCTGAGCAACAACTTGAAAATGATTTTCATCGAAAAATCATCTTCAGCGATGAGGCTCATTTCTGGCTGAATGGCTTTGTCAATAAACAAAATTTGCGTTATTGGTCAGACAACAATCCACACGTACTCCATGAATCATCATTTCATCCCGAAAAAATTACGGTTTGGTGCGGTTTATGGGCCGGCGACGTCATTGGGCCGTACTTCTTATATGATGATCAAGACCGGCACGTTACTGTAAATGGGAATCGCTACCGTTCAATGATAACCGAATATTTTTGGCCCCAATTGGATGATATGGACTTGGAGGACATGTGGTTCCAACAGGACGGCGCCACAAGCCACACAGCGAATGTCACAATCAATTTATCGGAAACTAAGTTTGGAAAACGTGTTATCTCACGAAATGGTCCAGTCGTGCGATTTGACGCCGTTAGACTACTTCCTGTGGGGCTACGTCAAGTCTATGGTCTATGGCAACGTGAAATTGCAGCAGTATCGGCCTATTTATGCTTGAAAACCGTCGAAAATTGGGTTCAGCGTCTGGACATCTGCAAGCGTGCCAGTGGTGGCCATGCAAAAAATAAAGAATTTCATTGATATCCAAAACCGTTTTTGTTTTATTTAAAAAAACTTTTAAATATAAGCCTAATATTTTTGGTACATAATAATTAGATTGTCTATTACAAACTATGGAAAGATCAGGTAGATCAGAAGACATGAAAAAAATGATTTAAAAATTATGTATAGTGAATTTCTTAAAAATTTAAATCAAAATCATCACATGAATTCTTTGAGCGTTGGTATGAAATTTTTTTAAACTATTTAAAAAAACAAACAATTTGTAATAAGTTTACAATAAATTTTATTTTTATTAAGTAGTTTATGAATTATTTTTATTGTTATTGGGTCGATATAGTAAATATCAAAAATTGCTCCATACATTTTTTCCCCATTTACATTCAGAAAAAAAGTTAGTATAAATTTTTGTAAACGGTTTTCAATCCCTTTTTAGTATTTTTAGTAAAAAAAATTATTATATAGTAAATTTCTTTGCTATTTACAAAATTTTACAAATTACAGAATTTTTACAAAATATTTAAAAATTTTTGTTGGTAATTTAGAAATCATTTTACAAATTTTTTGAAAACCGATTTGCTAAAATTAGCGAAAAAAAATACAAATTTTAAAAAAGTGTATTTTGAAGTAAATATTATTTCTAATAATTAAAACTCATACAAACTTAAGTTGCCGTAAAATGTTATATAGATTGAAAAAATGGATCGGAAGTGAAGATACTTTTTACAGTCCAAAAATATGACATCCACTTAAAATAGAACTAAAAACTTTTTTAGTGCTAATAAAAATCAGTTCTTAAAATAATTAAAATTTGACTTTAAAATCCAAAAAAAATAATAAAATTATTTTTCAAACCAAAAATTAGCAAATTAAAACAAAATGATAAATTCGTTTATGTTTTTACTTTTTTTCAAAATTTTTTTTGAAAAAAATAATAAAAAAATTTTGCTCTATAAAAAAAATTAAATTTGTATATTCGAATTTTAAAGGCAATTTCAAAAGAAATTAGCAGCTTTAATTTAAAACAAGTGTTTCTAAAAATAATTTAGATAATTTGTGCATTTTAATAATCTTTTTTTTTTATAAATTAAAATTTTGCTATATTTCACAATTCATTGAGTTTACAGAAATTTACTACAATTTAGTAGCGCTTACTAATTTTGTATGCTAATTTGATTGTACTGATATTTACAATATTAAGTCAAATTTTTTACAAAAATTTACTAAAATTTAGTAGCGGCTATTAATTTTGTATTCCAATTTCATAGCAAAATTTCCCGTAATAACAGCAAAATGTTCAGTGGTCATTACAGAGTTTCTTGGTAAGTGTAGGTTTCAGGCGGCCTAAGCATGTATTTACATAAGAAAAAAATGATTTTCAATCAGCTGTGTTGCCAATAGCAAAAAAGTAGGGATATATGTAAGAAATCAAAACATTAATTTTATATATACATAAATGCAGGTAACACTGAAATTATTTTAATTTGATAATTAAAGTGATAACGTAAAAGTCCAACGCAATGACGCAGTGATTTATAACTCGATTTTTTACACTCGCGTTGGCGTTAGGAAGTGAAGTATAGGTGAGGCGTTGAACGCAGGGGATTTACAAAATTCGGGCATAATTTTATTTTTTTATGTTTTTCAATGTAAATACTATTATCTCCAGGATTATAAGAAGAATAATATGAAGTTTTTGCCACAAATTACATAATAACATGTTTTTAAATATGTCTATTTTCTTAATGTATACTAAAATTTGTTCCACTTTTAAAGTGGTAAAATTTGAAATGACGTAAAAAATAATAAATATTTACCATAAATATGGATGAAAAATATATTTTTGGAAAGATTATAAAGCGTTGTGTGAAAAAAATTTAGATTTGCCTCTTATTTTCACCACTAGAGGGCGCTAAATACGTGGAATTTTCAGAAAAAAAATTTTAAAAAGAAGAAGCATTTAATTAGAGATATCACGAATAGTGTATTCGAGTGTATTCGTCACGAATAGTGTATTTAAAATACCGAACAATCGGTATTCGGTTCAAAGCG
Source organism: Eustalomyia histrio (assembly GCA_949748255.1). Classification (NCBI taxonomy): domain Eukaryota; kingdom Metazoa; phylum Arthropoda; class Insecta; order Diptera; family Anthomyiidae; genus Eustalomyia; species Eustalomyia histrio. The sequence continues at coordinate 77,491,836 of OX456526.1, forward strand.
AATATTCGGCGGAATAAAAAAAGAACCAAATTCCGAATAAAAAGTGCATATTCATAACTTTTATAATAAAAAGATTACACTTAGGCAACAAATAAACGTTTTTCCACTATAACACTTCATTTTCCCTAATAGAAAACCCTTTTTTAATAGTCAATAATAATCTTTAACAAATTTTATAAATTTTTTTTTTTTAATTTTTGACTTGTTTCGATTTCTTTTTAATTACAAATCATTGAATTTAGCACATTTTTGACAATGCACCTGCTCACAATAGTGCTTTGACGATAGCTAAATTCAAAGAATTAAAGTACGAATTGCTTGAACATCCACCGTATTCACCAGATTTGGCTCCCAGTGACTACTATCTCTTCAGAAATCTCAAACAATTTCTTCGTGGAAAGCATTTTTCGTTGAATGAAGAGGCCATAGCAGTCGTAGACGGTTATTTTGCAGAGCTTCCGGAAAACCATTACAAGGATGGGATAAAATTATTGGAAGATCATTGGAACAAGTGTATTGAGCTTCTAGGAGATTATATTGAATAAAAAAATATATTTCGTAACAAAAACATTATTCTTTCATTTCGAGCGCAGGAACTTTTTAACCAACCTGTATTTTAAAAAATTTTATGAAAAAGTTAGTTTGGTGTATATTTTTTGATCTGTAAGTTTTAAAATTTATTATCTCTTAATTATGATCTCGAGTCCGAATAATTATAAAATTACCCTGCGGGCAAAAAGGGATGAGTTGGGAATTGAGACTTGTCCCGTGATAGGTGAAAACTGGAATGGTTCAGAAAATACATATCACCAGATAGTTGAAAATAGGGCCAGTTCCTTAAGTACCTACCACGTAACCGTTTTAAAAGTCATGACATCTTCATTTAGACCAGTCCTGTGACATGTCACAGATAGCACTTGACCACCTCCTAGGACAAGCCCATGTTAAAGTGATTGATCCCGTGACCGGTCCCTATCGCAATGAACTGGTCACGTGACGTGTCCTGGGATTGGTCCTTTTCCCGCAGGGTAATTTTATAGAAAAATTCATTTTATTCATTAAACATTTCATAAACTCAATAAGAAAGTTTTATTAAAAATAGTGAAGCTTTTTCATAAAGTTTAAGACATTTTGTATTTACATTGTGAAGAAAACTTCATTAGTTTCCTGAAAAATTTCATTAAAACTCGCCGAGAAATGTTTCTCTGTGTAAAAATTAATTCTTGGTAATCTTGACATACATGAATATATTTTCCGGCACGCCATTTTATTTTTAGCATTAAAAATTGTTTTGAAAGATTTGTAATTTTGCAATTCTAAAATCTATTCATGCTTGGTGCTGCATAAGAAAACTGATTCGTGCTGACATCCGAATTTTTCGCCAATAGAATGGTTTGATTGTGTTAACCGAGTTTTTTGCTTTATATAATAGAATATCAGTCGAGATCAAAGTAATTTGACTGTTTTAACAGAATTTCGGTTAACTGAATAAAAGTTAAGTAGTTAGAATCGGTTGGTGCAACCCAAACATTCGAATTTATGGTTAAATTTGGTTGTAAGCACGAATCTGTTTTCTGAGTGTACATGACTTGGAACTGCATCAGAAATAATAGATAAATGGGGAATCACACTTGTCGTGATGACGTGTGTTCTAGCATCGCCAATATTGTTTTTGTTCTAAAAATCCGACATTTAGATCGTGGTGCGGGTTTAACGTTGTTGGATTTGGCTCAAATTGACCGGCAATCCACGTATTTATACAAAAAAAATTATACAAATATGTCACTCTATTATGTTATGAAAAATGGACACTGCTTTATTTTTTTTTTCTCCGTTTTCTTAAAATGAAGTTGGACCATAAAGGCTTAATTCAATTTATTATTTTATTTTTCAAAAAATAACAAGTTAAATTGTAACAACTACTTTAAAAAGCTTTGAAAAGATAGAGAGAGTTAGTTTCAACAAAATTAGGTAAACACAAAAAAAACTTATTTAATTTGACACATAAAGAGAAAGATATGACAAACGATTAAGTTGACACAATATCGTCACTAAAAAAATTGAACTGATCTAAAGTATTTATCTTAAGTGTGAGAATGATGATTACAAAGTGTGTAAGCGGAGACAAGTGGATTGATTAAAATAAAATATTTAAAAAAAAAACATTAAAAACAAACAGAAAAAATGTAAAACAGAAAAATAAATAAAAATATTTAAGAAATGTTATAGTTATTAAAAAACAAGAGCACAAAGGCAACATATTTAAAACCAAATAAAATATAAATACTTGTAACAAATATTACTTCCCTTAAAAATAACTACACCCAACCAACACACAATAAGCAAACGCTGAACTTGAGTAAAATGAGCGCACAACGATTTGTTGTTGTTTTTACACAACTTTGCGGTTCAGCAACTAAATGATACTGTGAAATCAGAGATTTAAAGTAATCAATTTTAATTTCAAATACGAAAGGGGTTATTACAGGAGATAAACTCTCTGTTTTTACGAAAATTTAAACAAATGTTATAAAATTAATCTTACTCTGTTATTGGGTTGTCCGGGATATTAAATTTGGACATGTGATAAGGGGAATAAAATATGGGTCCAAGTTAATTTTTAGGGGGTGAACATAAATTTCAAAGTTAGTCGAAACCCTTTTGTTTGAAAATTTAAATGATTTTAGGTCTCCATTGTAAAATATAAACTTAAACACTGTATGTCTCCATATAAATGTGTGCAAAACAGAAGCAACAATTTAGTATGGTGGAATGGTCGAAAAGCAAGTCCACAAGTGAAAAAATAACGTATTGGATTTTTGCAATATTTCTGCAAAGAAACCGCTTATTTTTTTTAACAATCTAAGCTTTCATATGAGATACGATTTGTAAAAATAATTGCTTAAAAATTTTTCAGTTTCAATATGAGGTATTTATCCAACTTTGAGCCGCTAAAAGTATCCAACTTTTAGCATCGAATTTTTAAAAACCAAATCAGCAGTGATATCCATAGAATCACTGTGTTTTTTTTAATAGCACTTCATATTTTTAATTTCAATTGATTTTTTCTAATTCCAATATGGAGACTACTGAAGTTGTAAAGAGAAAAAAGTTAACAGACCTATATTTCCTGTCACTGTATGGTGCGCCATTTACGCCTAATGTCTCGTTTTAGCGATTTGCAGCTCCAGACTTGTTTTTTTGGGGTTTTTGAAGCCAAAGAATCAAAAAGCTCTCAAAGAGAATACCCGACAAGAGTGTGAGAACTTATCGCACGATATCTACAAAATGAGCCCAAACGATCATCAATAACTTGACCGATATAATCTCCAAAAATATTGGAAAAAAAACTTAAGATTCAAATAAACATTTCAAAAAAAATTTAATTTTATCGATTAATTTTAAAGATACAGCAAAACAACATCAGGTTAATATTTTTAGGCTACCCTGTATATACGTTTTTCGAAACTCTATCCAGCTGTATGAGACGCATATATGTATGCTCTTTTCACATCATTTTTAACCCCCTAATGCTCAAGACCGCCAAAAGCTGTTTCTTAAATAGTTTTTTTTTTTAATTAAAGTAAGTAGTTATTTAAAAAGTAGTAAGCAGTTATATAAAAAGCTACTTAAAACAATGTCAGCAACACATGATTTCAAAGCCTCTAAAAAAGTAGTGTTATATATCAATATCGGTAACTTATTATTTTATAACTTTCAAATAAGTAGTGATATAACACAATATTTAGGTTTGAAAGCAAAGCAAAGGTGATATAGGTCCAACTCTTTACAAAGATTTTGCTGGCAATTGGTCTTGTTGTGCAGTAAATCAATAAATAAATCTAAATAAATGAAATACCCTTATGTTTAAAATACCGTTGCCGTTATTTTTGATTATCTGCTTTTGTTAATTGCAAGTGGTTAATGATTGACTTACATTAAGTTTGTTTGCCTAAAAAACAGACCACCATTATTCTTAAATACCGTTACCATAACAACTAAAAACCGCTAAAATTAAAATACCATAACCGAAATCACGAAAACACTGTTATCCCTTTACCGAAATAACTGAAATACCGTTATTCTTAAAATACCGATATAAATGAAACACATAGGGTTACCCTTAACAATAACCGCATTGTTTCGGGTTTTAACCACACTTAAAAGTGATCAGATTATCTTAAACCTTACATGTTTATGCGGTTGGTAAATAAATTAGATTTGAAAAATTCAAAATTGGTGTAGTTTTAAATTATCGATCTTAATTTAAAAAAAATCTTTAAAAAAATATTTACGTTTCAATGAAGAATTGCTTGTTTTTATAATTCAATATGGCAAACAAATGTTTCAAAAGTGATCGAATTCGTTTCACATTTTTCACTGACTAATTTTGGGCTGGGTAAATAAGAACCTGAAGGTAGGTTTTTAAAATGGCGGCTCCAAAATAAAGAGATTTTTGTTTTTAAATATAACAGATTCGCCATTTTTAATTTTAAACATCTAGCTACTGATACATATTAACCAACCGCAAGAGTTCGTGTGTGAGGGTTTTCAATGATTACAGTAATTTTTAGAAAAATTTGGCCGCTCTCAATGCAGAGCAAAACAAATATATTTTTCAATAATTTTTTAAAATTATAACCTATAATTTAAACCTACAACAACTGTGGACTAATGGGTTTCCGGTTGTTTTAATTATTTCTCAACGATCCCATTATTCTGCCTAATATTCGTTTAGGCCTACTTTATCTACTACAATTTCAAAAAGTATTTAAAAATATTCACATTTCAAGGCCGTGAGATGCTTTTTTAAATTCAATATGGCGGATTCAATCGGTCGGTGGTAGTGTTAACAAAAAACCCTTCCTTCCAAAATTTGTGTAGGTTTATCTGTTATGATTTAAAAAAATTATTTAAAACTCTTCACACAGGCTCTTTAGGTCGATTTATAAGAATTTCAAGTTAGATTTTTAAAATTCAAAATGACGAATTTGAATTTTGAAAATATAACTTCAGATTCTTATTTAAAAAGCCTAAAATCTAGTGAGTGAAAAATTTGAAGAGAATCAGATTATTTGTATAAATATATCCGCCATATTAAATTTTTAATAACCGACACTTTGAAAATTAAAATCGATAATTAAACCTACGCTTACAACATTATTTCGTTAAAAACAATCTAAAATACATATTAAATTAATCGAAATTAAAATGTTTTTATATTCTTCATTATATTCAGCCCATTTATTATTTATTTTCAATAATTGTTTAATAATTGACAAAAGTAGTAAAAACTATCGAAAGTCGTTTAAAATAACCATCAATTTTTAACTGACAAAACGTTAGGTTTGTTTTCAAATTATTTTTTATTTGTATGTAATTTGTATGTTTTTTTTATTTGTATGCAATTACAAAACACAACACATACAGATGCATATACTTTTACTATCTATGTGTGTATGTATATTTGAAAAATTTGTCATTTTTATTGAAATAATTTTGTATTTAAACTATTTTGATTAAAAAAAAAAACAAAAAAGGAATTATTTGAATTTCTATTTTTAGAAACAGACTACATAAAATTTTACATTTAACTGAAAATATTAACTTCTACCGAAAGTCCATATTTTTTATAGTTTGTTTTTTCAATGACTGAATCAAATAGTTAAAAAATATATTTCTATGAATTTCAATTGATTTTTCATTTAAAAACAAATATATTTTGAGTGTATACATCATATTTTTAATTACAAAATATTAGGTAAAAACTGAATTTGTGTTTATTTAAACATACATTATTTTTACATGTACTAATTTTTACAGCCCAACAAAATGTCTTTTTACATAAAAAGTTATTTAATTCATTTCAGACAGGAAATTTCTAATCCAAAATTTTAACTTTTCTAAATGGGATTTGAGTTATAAAATTTCGAAATTGTTTAGGGTGTTTAAACTGCACTCAAATTTCGTAAAAGTTACAGAAAAATATGTAACTTAGGCCAATTTTAGCAAATTAAACAAAAAATTTTAATTAAAGAGCAAAAAATTAGTAAACGTTACTAAAATTTAGACAAATTTTAATAAACCCTTAATAGATATTAATACATAAAATCAGCAAATTTCTTAGTAAAAAAATTAATAAGTATATTTATTTATTAAAATTCAAATTAATATTTAATATCCTTTTTCTTTATATTTTAGATTAGAAAAATTTTCAATTTAAAAAACTGCTCTAAATTAAAAAAAATAAAAATAATTTAGTGAATTATTTTGCCAAAATAAGCAACAAAAATTAGTAAAAAATATTGTAGTTTGTAAATAGAGACTAGAAATATTTTTTACTAAAAACTTTTTTGTACAAAAAATTACTACAAAAAAAAAAAAACTATTAATAAGGTGAGATATAAACGTTTTTAATAGTTTCTCTACGAACTTTTTAATTAAGTGATGTAAAAAAATTTTTTTTAATATTTTTAAAATATCTCAGTTTCAAAATTAATTCATTGTTTAATGCTCTGGTCTGTGAAATAACAGTATAGAATAAAAAAAACTATTAAAAAATAAAAGTATCTACAAACATTATAAAATTATCTTGTACATTTAGTAGAAAAAGTTAAAAAGAATGTAAACGATATTCTCGTGTTGTAGATCAGTTGACATTTGACTGCGCGTGTAAAAGCACGTTTCGTAGAACTGCAACTAAACGAATATATAATTCAAACGGACAAAAGTAATTTAAATAAAATAACAATAAGTTTTAAAAAAATATAAATAATTTAAAATGCAAAATTTTAATATTTTTAACGAAATTAATAAATATCCTTTTAATTTAAAGAAATTTGACGATGAAAGAAAATTAAAAGTTTAAATTTAAATAAATATTTCATTTAAAAATAAACCATTTGTGATCAAAAAATGTTTGTATATATAAATTTTTATAAATACTCAGTTAGAAAAATCATTAATCACACAGTACCGCAGATAATGGGGTTTTGCAACTGAAATGATGAAAGTGTCTTTTTAAAGAATTTTCGGCGCTGAAAATAAATCTGGCTTCAGAAATTTTCTAGCATGTCAAATTTAGGTTTAAATATCAAAAAATTATAATTTTGGTCAAAATTCCGATTTTTTCGGGCAAGAAATTTACTTAAAAGGTTCCGTGCTACCAAAACAAAATCATAACTTTGGTCGAAATGACAATTTTTAACATTTTGACCCAAAATTACTTAAAAATCTGATGTGTAATACAACTACTAAGAACGAAATTATTTTTAGCATCAAAAACTCTGTAAAATCCACCACCTTTTATTTCTGTAACCATACAATGCAGGACTGTGTTCTTAAATAATGTTTACCATGTATTGAAATTTATATTTACAAAAAATTTCATAAAAAAACGACAATGATATTTAAGATAATAAAAAAAACATGTTAAAAAGTTTGCTTATTAAAAAAACAAAAATTAAAAAATTGCTTTTCTAAAAAATAAAAAACATGCAATAAATAATCAATCAACACAATCATATATCTTCTCCGTATTTTTTCATTACTACGTGTGTTTTATTTGTTTGAATTTGTTATATCTATTAAATAGAGTTGTTTGTTCTAAAAAAAAAAAAAAACAAAAAAAAATATTACAATTCTACAAACAACTTGCATATGATAAATATGCATTTAGAAACTAATTTTCGTCCATTACGCCAGTGATATAAAAATCGTATAAAATTACACACAAAAAACAACTTCCTATTAATTTATTGAATATATAAAAAAGCAAGATTTTGTTCATACATAAAAAATAATCAAATTAAAAAAAATTATAAATTAAAATATTAATAGTTTAAACCCGTGTTTAAAATGTAAGCACGTATTTTAAGTAAATGTGTAATTCATTGATTCAAAATTAAAGGAATTTAGTTTTGAGTTTTATAAGAATAATTATAAAGATATTTCTTTGAGTTAAATTTATTTGTATATGTTTTTGTTGATTACGGGTATTTTTACAGACTTATTATTTTCAGTGTATATTTAGTATTAGCATAATTTGGATTTTTTTTGTTATATACACACTGACGGTCATAAAAACCGCACCACACAGAAATTTGAAGAAAAGCGCGCACGATTCCTTGAATATGGAATAAGGAACCCCGGATAAAGTAGGAAAAACAAAGTAGGAAAACAACAACCACCATCTGGCTTTCTGGAAACTTCACTCTTTTAACTATACAGTTAGCCTTGAAGCTTTCACCATCTAAGCGACGAACATACGGCAGATTATCTGCACATAGCAAGTTGAATTTGCTTTCATCAGACCATAAAACTTTTCTCCAGCCGTCGAGGGTCCAGTTTCGATACTTTTTGGTCCAAGACAAGGGGTTTGATTTCATCCGTATTGATTTCTTCCATATACTCCGCATTCCCGAAGCCTTCTACGGAGAGTTTCCGCGCTTAAATTCACATTGTGGTAGCTCTTCATTTCCGCCCTTATTTCCACTGCACTTTTAAAGCGATCGTTCAAACTTATTCCTCGTATTATGCCGTCTGTCCGGGTGTTAGTCTTCCGAGGTCTTATTAATCCTTTCGTCCTTGCGAACGGGTCCAAATAATTTTTTTTTCTTATGTGGCTTACAATGGTTGAATGTGAGCATCCCACTTTATGTGCTATGCGACAATAAGGAACTCCTATATACTTTAAAATAAAAAAAAAAATCTACCTTATGGTCACCGGTCAATTGGTTATACCGTGTAGACATTTTTTACGTTCTTACAAAAAAAAAGGATTTATAACCAAAGTTATGCGGCAAAAAAATGGCAGATTCTGCTTAATTCGTTACATAACGGTAAATAGGCAAATACCCATAATAAAAAGAAAAGTAGGTATGCGGTGTTTTGAACTTTTATCGAAATTGCTGAAGAGTTGCCAATGGTGCGGTTTTTATGACCGCCATTGTATATATTTTATTTTTTGAATTGGAAAGAGAGACAGTTATTTATGCAAAAATATGTATTGTCATGAAATTTTTGTTTTTATAATTTCTTTGTTTTTTGTATGCAATATAAAAATGATTTTTTTTACTTTTCATAAAAAATATATTTTTTTTTAGTGCTTCTAAGCTTGTTGCTTACGCTATGCATCCCTGTCCATGAGAGTGGTACATATTTTGTCAATTTGCGAATTTTAACCATTTCTTTGTACATTAAAACATATAGTGGAAAGTATATAAAATTATCTTTCCTACACTCGAATAAAGTCTGTAAAAATAACAAAAAAATTCTGTAATTGTCCAGTCCATTTATCTAATTTTAGCAAAAATAGTCTATAATAATTAGTAAAGTGAAAGTAGTATAAATGATAAATAAACGTTACTCAAATTTAGTAAAATTTTATTAAATCCCTAATGAAGATCTATTTACTGAAATCAGCCAATTTTTTACTATATAATTAGTATATTAATATTTGAAAATTCAAATTCAGTTGTAATATCCTTTGACTTTTGCTTTATATTTTAGATTATACAAATTTTCAAATTAAAAAACTTTGATCTCAGTTATGAACACAAGAATTACGTAAATTAAGATCAAGTGCGATTAACAAAATAATTTTCCTTTATAAACATACTTCTCTAAGCTACATGACTTACGTTCACCAAAAAAAGTCTGTAATGGCAACTGAAAATTTTTCTGTTATTACGGAAAATTTTGCTAATTTAAGCCCAGCGGTATTTTTTGCTAATCTTAGCAACACATGTCTGCTGACGTGTAGTACAATGAAATTAATAGAAAAGTTAACAGCCGCTACTTAGTAAACTTTTTAAAATCAGTAAAATCAACAAAAAAAATTAACTAAATATTATTAATATTAGCACAAAATTTCAAATAAATTTTTTTTATCGAGTATCAAAATTTTTCATTTTCTTTTTTAAAAATATTTTAGACAAAATTTAAAAAAAAATCAAAGGCTTGAAAATTTTCAAAACAAACGAATTTATCATTTTAGTTTAATTTGGTAATTCCTGTTTTGAAAAATATTTTAGTAAATTTTTTTTTTTTTTTTGCTTTTAATGTCAAATGTTAATTGTTTTTAGGGCTGATTTTTGAACTAAATAAACTTTTTAGTGCTATTTTAAATGGATGTCCTATTTTTAGACATAAGTCGGTATCTTCACTTCCGAACCCTTTTTTTTAAATCTATGTAACATTTTAAGGCAATTCAAGTTTGTAGGTGAAAGTTTAAATTATAAATAACATTTCCATCAATATCCACTTTTTAAAATGATTTCTTAAATTAGCAACAAAAATTTATATATATTCTGTTCAAATTTTGTAATTTGTAAAACGTAAATAGCAAAAAGATTTGCTAAATCGTAATTTTTTACTAAAAATCAGTACAAAAATAGTAAAGTGGGATTGAAAACTGTTTACAAAATTTTCTACTAACTTTTTTTTCTGAGTGTACAAATAAGTAGAGGAACCAGAAATGGAGCAGTATTTATTTTAACCGCTTCCAAATATCTGGTGGGTTAGAAGATTTGTTAACAAATAATTCTCCAATTTTTTTCTTATTTAGATTTTTTTCAAAACTCGGCCAATATTTTTTTTTTTAAATTAACACTGGTGTTTGATATCGGATAATGTTGGAAAATTTTTTAAGGCCAGCAGTGGAAAACCATCCGCAAGAATACTTCCAACAGGATGGAGCCACAGCACACGCTGCGAGGAACACAATGGCTCTTTTATGCGACATCTTTTCTGAATAAATTATTTCACGTACAAGCGATTTTAATTGGCCTCCGCGTTTACCGGATTTAAACGCTCCAGACTGTTTCCTTTATAAGTTATTGTGGTTAAATTTTCCTTGACAAAAATGCTTAGTATTGTTTAGTTACCATAGTTAACTGCTTGAGAAAAGTTAATGGGCCTAAGTCTATTTGGTCTACGAATTGAAGTGTATTTTGGTTGCCACAACCAATAAATTCGGTTAGCAAAACGAAGTTTAAATGTGACTGCTCAAAATTTTGGGAGATGCACCCAAAATTCACTTGTAAAAACTGAATTTTGTGGTGAAAATCAATATGCAATTGTACCAAACGATTTTAGTTGTATTAACCGCATTTCAGTTGGAAACTTGCAAAATTTTTCACATTCTAAAAATTAAAGACATATTCAATTTTAATTTTTGTATGGATTTTTTAAGCAAATTCATGGAATAAATGGGGTTTATTATGTAAATATGATTAACGTTTTTTTTTATTTTTTTAAATTATATATTTATTGATAAAAATTATACATGGGACTAATGCATTGATTCTACCAAGTAATTGTTAATTTCATTACCATTACATGAATAACAATGGTAATGAAATAAATTTCATTACCATTATTTTATTTAATGGTAATGATTTCAGAATCTGATTACATTGATCAATGAAAATGTTTTTGAATTTCATTACCATTAATAATGCATAAATTAAAAGAAACTATTAGCATTATTAACCGTCATTTTATGTGTTAATATTTATGTTAATATTTATTAATGCTGGTTAACATTTGTTTATTTGATATTTTGTTTTATTATTTTCTGTATAAAGCTACTTTGATAATTTTCAAATCGTATAAACTTTTTTGTAAACAAATGATTTTTTAATCAATTATAATTGGTTTTTTATGCATTTATGCTATTTCATTACCATTAGTAATGAAATTTAGAATGGAAAAATTTTATTACCACTCATTTTCATTAGTGTCAGCCAATGGTAATAAAATTTTAATGGTAATGATAAATTCCCAAGTATGATTAAAATAACATGTTAAATACACAATTATTTTAATATGTTCAATAAAGAGTTCAGTCTATTTTTAAGAGCAAAAAAAAGAAAAAGTTTAATAAAAACGGTAAAATGTTGATAGTTAAAAGTTAAGGAATCTGATGTGGTCATACGAGGAGCTTGCACATCTACATATTAAAACAAGTAAAAAAGGGCTAAATTCGGCTGTGCCGAATCTTTGAATACCATCCACCATAGGGGCTGAAGATGATATACGTATATACTAAATTTTGCATGAACTGTAATATGAATATGTTTTGTCAATTTTTGTAACGAACTTTTGTTATTTAGTTTTAGTAATGTTATTAACAGAGGTCTGCTCTGTTAGCGACTTTAACATTGTTGCTTTTAACGTTAACTTAGTTATTAAGAGTAACACACATATAGCTCTAAATCAGAGGTAGGCAAAGCGTAAAATGTGGTTGTGTGTGTGAGCGAACTACCCAGCAAACATGAAATCGAGCGTTTCAAGTTACCATTATAGATTAAAAATAAATTAAATAAAAGTAAATTAAATTAAATATAATTAAATGAATGTAATAAACATAAACTTAAATAAATCAATACATACTGTTTCTTTCCCCAAGAGCTCTACCCTCCTACAGGTGAATTGAGTTCTTTTAAATCTTCCGATTTTAAAAAAATGAATGATTTGTTTTTATATTTAAATGTATTTCTTTCGTTTTTTTACACTTAATCACTTTAGATCTTTTTTTCTTTGTTAACACGCATGAAAAATTGTGTAATTTGTGAAGAAACAGCTGTGAAAAATTAATAGTACAAAATTTAAAATTTGTATTTTATATTGAATTTAAAAATATATATAATTAATTTTGAATTCAATGCTAAAAATAAATAGTCGTATTTAATTCAATTAATTTCTTTTTAAAATTATAAGATTTTAAAAATTTTAAAAATGTGATATTTGTGAAGAAACAGGTCATTACATTAGCTCCATCTGTACAGACTCCAACAATTTTTTGTGTGTCTATAATAGAAAAAAGCTTTTCACTAACTACATCAAATAAAACCTTGCCTGTTACGTTTCCGTAGAATGTTTCGATAGAAAACATTGTTTCAAAAACATTGTAGTCCCGATCTACACACCGAATACATATTACCAGTTGGCAAAGATCATTTATGTCTGTGCTTTCATCTAGACAAAAAAGACACAAATTCACAATTTATTAATTTTTCCTTAATACCAGATTCTACAGATTTTCCTAGTTCAACAATACGCCGTACTACACTTCGGGAAGACAAGGCAAGAGATTCTATACATTTTGTTTTATAATTAAGCTTTTGCAAAATTTTATCTAAAAGTTTTTTAACAAATATCCCATCAGAAAATGGCCTTCCATGCCTAACAATATCCAAACTTACTAACCTTGAGATCTCCAATATCACTTTTTTATTTTCTGACTTTTGCTCGTTTTCAACCATTCTTTTATTTTTTGTAGATAAATGTTTTTATTTTTATTTAAAAGCGTTTGTCTTTCCTTACCTTGAAAATTATTCATATCACTATGACAGGCATCATAATGTCTTTTAATAACAAATTCCCTTTTTCCCTTAAATATTTGATAACATAAAAGGCATTGCATGTTACCAAATGCATTATCAATCATAAAATATTTTTCGTAATTCATTATGAATTTGAAATGTTTGTTGGGTAAGTATTGCTGAAAAAAATAAAAAAGCATCCGCCGCATGTGATAACATCAATGTACAATTGATGACTAAATCAAAGAGCGTAAGTATATGTGTGAAGTGCTCTCTGCACAATAGTGCTATGAAGTGCCTGCCTCTGCTCTAAATTGATATTATTCTCATAGTATGTAAGACAGTAAATGTAATCGAACAAGAAGAAGACTTAATAACATTTTTACTTACTTAACAAAAAACAAAAATAGATACAGAAAAATTGTACAAATTTGTATGAAAAATTTAGAGGTACCTTCACATTTTCACTCATAACTTTTGAACCGCTTAACCGATTTTGCTCATTTTAAATACCAAACTGCTCGGGAGATGTTCAATAATCTGGGTAAAAATAGGCACCCCCGCTTGCGTCTTCGCGTCGTGATCGCCATTTCAACAGACAGACAGACGGACATCGCTAAATCGACTTAAAATTGCATTAGGATCACGAATATATATACTTTATGGGGTCTTAAACCTATATTTCGACATATTACAAACGGAATGACAAACTGATATATACCCTCATTATATATGGTGGAGGGTATACAAATATCCCTAACTAGCAGGCTATTAGACTTTTTTGTTTTTTAGTTTTTGTATACATCGAGTTGTTTTCTGTGCCCAAACTCTTCGGTTGGCAAGAAATTCGTTTGTTACAATGAATCTGTTTTCTCTGTGTAGAAATCTGATTCTTGTAATAATAAGTAAAAAAAAGGCTTAAATTCGGCTGTGCCGAATCTTTGAATACCCTCCATCAATATCCTAAAAAAAGTTTTTTTTTTACTGTTTTTGATACAAATAATGTAAATACTTTTAAGTAAAATTATGGAGGTGAAAAACATTTTTTGAGGTGAACACAAAATATAATTAATTTCTAAGCGACTGGTGAAAAAATATGAGAAAATATATTATATACCAGTCGCTACTATGAAATTGTACTAGAATACACCAATTTGTATGGAAAATTTAGAGGTATCTTCACATTTTCACCCATAACTTTTTAACCGCTGGACCGATTTTGCTCATTTTCAATACCAAACTGCTCGGGAGGATGTACAATAATCTGGGTAAAAATAGGCACCCCGGCTAGCGTCTTCGCGTCGTGACCGCCATTTCAACAGACAGACAGACGGACATTGTTAAATCGACTTTAAATTGCATAAGGATCACGAATATATATACTTTATGGGGTCTTAGACCTATATTTCGACATGTTACAAACGGAATGACAAACTGATTATACCCTAACCAAAATGGTGGAGGGTATAAAAACATCCACTACAAAAATTTTAACTAATTTATTAATAGAGGGAAAATGTATTCTAGTACTTAAAACTACCGGTAACTAGGAATCGGGATTTTAAGCTAGTTAACTCATATTCTTAGAGTGGACCGAAAGTTAAAAAAAAAATATTTTACTAAAAATTAAAAGTCAACTTGTGATAATGACAATTATATCCGCTATAGATTACAATTTGGAAAAATATCTACACAAATTAGGATATTTGTGTGCATTTTTTCAAAAACTACATCATTTTTTTTTGGGGGAACATCACGGCGAATCAATGAATGATTAAAATATGGATTAACGTTTGCGGTTTAATAACCCAGCAAAATAAAATTGATGTTATTCTTTAGGAATCTCTTTTTCAGAACATCCAACGAAGTTAATAGTGCAAATTTTTTGATTTGTAAGAAGTCATTTTAAACAACTTCCAAAATGTTGATATCAACCCCTTCTTATGAAGTCATAAGAATAAAATATTTTGTAAAAATTGCATTGAACAGAATATAATTTTTTTAATTTTAATATTTATTTTAACAATTTATAATTATAGTAATATCCACTTTGTCAGGTCGGAATAATAATTCTTGGCGTGTTCAAAAAAACTACTTCCAATGACACGCCAATGCTAAAATCATTAATGATTCACCGAAATTTTCACAACTTCGGGTTTAGTAGATGAAGTGTTTAACTACTACTTCCTCAGCTCTTATTTTGCTGGGAATTTAATGCCTTTTCGTTAAACAAAATCTTTTATCGCAAAGAATGGAATTTCCAATTATTTTTCGTTAAAATTATACATATTTATATTCAAGTTTAAATTAATAAATGAAATTAACCGTTAATAAAAATAATTGCATTAATAAAGTAAAAATAACTAAATGCAATTAATTTTTACCATTGAAAAAGTGCAAATAAAAAAGTGTTAAAAGTTAATAATTTCCATATTCATTTTATATGTAAAATAAAATATTTAAATGAAAATTATACAATACTCATGTCTATACGATTAATTAATAAGACACAAATTTCGTAAGAATGACAAATGTAGAACACATAAAAGGTCAAACAAACACGATACAGTGGGACAAACAAATCAAAATGTGTCATCGCGATAGCAACGGAAAATTGCTTTAAAAAAAACGCACGCGAAAGTAGAACAATTAAAAAACCATTAATTTTTTAAATAAACAAAAAAAAAACAGTAATGTGAATTAAAAACATTGGTTTCAATGCTAATTAATTAAACAAAAACAAACTTAATTAAATTATTACAAAATTTGTAGTAAATATTTACAGATAAACATGAAAGATAATATATTTTAAGAGAAAGATCAAACTAAACGGAATTAAGAAAGACTGTACACGTTTCAACTCAATAACAGCAAAAACAAATCGAAAACGAAAATATGGAAACAAATCCGAATGAAAAACCCACCACAAGTAAAGCTGCCAAAGATGGAAACTCGAATATGATAACAACACCAACATTTTCCAAGACCGCATCATCGCCTACATCCCTTCATTTAGCTTTAAAACATCCCTCAACAACCAGTTGTGGCCAGACACCAACACCCACATTGGGACAAATTGGTAAACAAGGTTCTGTTAACTTTCGCCATAGTTTACTATATGATAGTGATGCTGATGATCAGACTCATTTAATACGTGGACCATCTATACGTTCACATAAATTCATTATAATACCAGCCACCTCCCCTATGGGACATGATAAAAAGAAATTCCCTACAGCATTGTCATCAACATCGTTATCATCGTTGCAAAAATTACCCCTAAGATCACCAACAAATCAAAATTTAAATGATTTAATAATGACACCATCAACCCCTACAGCATCACCAAAGACGACAACATTTCACGCTCCACAACAACAACCACAGCCATTAATAACAAAATCAGCATCATTGTTGTTGTCTCGGTCGGATGTCACTCATCAGTCATCATCCATTGCGTCTGACACTAAAGTAACAAAACCAACAGCGTCGTCAAGTGTTAAATTCACAATTGAGGATTATGAATCTGATAACGCCACTGAAGCAACACCAACAACAACAGTAACTGCTACAAATACAACTAACGCCCCAACAGCAACAACACCAACAACAACAATGACAGCATCATCATCTACATTAGATGCATTGTATTCTTTTAATATGCCTGCAATCACATCAATTTATTCTGCCAACAGCAACAACAACAACAACAATTGCACACTTCCATCACAATCAACATCACAGTTATTGTTGTCAACATCGCCATCACCGTCAACGACAACGTCTTTAGCCAGAAACACACCATCATCATCTAATGTGCGACCTGTTTCAGCTCTGTTAGTTTCTAGTAATTTTAATAGCGTTGGCCCGAACGGTCCATCTTCATCATTGGGAATTGGTTTGCGTCCGCGTAACGATCGTAATAGCAGCATGCGTTCTGTTGTATCAGGTGAGTTTAAATCATAAAATTTAAAATTTATTTAATTTAATTTTTTTCAATTTAAAATCTTCGTAACATGTGTGTGTGTGTGTGTCTATGTGATTAAATCAAATGAGACAAATGTCAAATAGAATTTACTGTGACAATGAGCAAGTTTAGCTGATATATTCGCTATCTCTACAGTTAAGTACTAGAGCTTTATGATTTACTTAATCTGGTGAACAATGCCACTTTTATAAATAATATTTGTACTATTTTCTTTGATTTTTTACAATTATATTTAAGCTTTTTTGTTGATATGAAAAAGAAAAAATATCACTCTGAACATAATATTTAAAGCCTTTTAACTCTCGAAAGCAACACATTAATTAGTAGGAAGAATTTCCTAAGTGTTGGTTCTAAAGAAAAAAATAAAAAAGTACCATAACATTTTTACGTTACCAGAATAAGTTAGCACTATCTCAACATGTTGACTTGGGGTAGAGATTTGTAACATCTGATTGTCTGGCAAACGTAGCCAATGACAACGACCTTAAGTTCGTAAAGATTTATTTTAATAAAGCACAAATTATTTTTATTTGATTTAGAAAAAGTGTTAACCCTGTAAATATTTTATAACTACAGGCAAGACGAACATTTTTTGACAACTGTCAACATCTGACTTTTTCTCATTTAAAAAACGTTGACAGGGATAGGTGTTTACTTATTTAACAACTATAAAATTTAAACGAAGCGGACAATTTAGAAATTATGTCTTAATGTGTTCTAGATAAAGTGACCTAGCCCAACAATAATGCATAGAACGTAGTCATGTTCTAGATTTTTACACTCTTGAAATAACATTAAAAATACATATTACGAAATGTTTGTGCAATGAATATATATAAAAGTCATTAGTTTCAACAATCTCTGAATGGAGTCATGCGAATAGGATCGATTTAATTCACGCAAGAGCCAATGTTGTCTATTGGCCCATAGACGAGTCGTGGAATGTCACCAGTACACATGGGAGGGGACGATCTTGATGTTCTGAATTTAATGCATTGGCCGTTTCAGCCCTTGGTTAAGGGGGATGAACTATTATATTTAGTCAATAGCCTAAATAGACAAATAAAACATTGTTTGGAGTGAACAATTTCAGTTTGAAATGCAAATTTTTAAAAATTGTATAAAAACGGCCTAGATTCAACCCCATGGAAATTTTCAAATAAATAAATACAAAAAATATTTATTGAACTAAAAATGGATAAAAAAAAAACACACTTAAATTATAGGCAATTAATTAATTTGGTAATCTTTGTTATACCCTCCACCAAATATGGTGAGGGTATATATCAGTTTGTCATTCCGTTTGTAATATGTCGAAATATAGGTTTAAGACCCCATAAAGTATTTATATTCGTGATCCTTATGCAACTTTAAGTCGATTTAGCGATATCCGTCTGTCTGTCTGTCTGTCTGTCTGTTGAAATGGCGATCACGACGCGAAGACGCAAGCGGGGGTGCCAATTTTTATCCAGATTATTGAACATCCTCCCGAGCAGTTTGGTATTTAAAATGAGCGAAATCGGTTAAGCGCTTCAAAAGTTATGAGTGAAAATGTGAAGGTACCTCTAAATTTTCCATACAAATTTGTACAATTTTTCTGTTTCTATTTTAATTTTCTGTTAAGTAAGTAAAAATGTTATTAAGTCTTCTTCTTGTTCGACTACATTTATTGTCTTTCATACTATGAGAATAATAACATTCTTAGAGCTATATGTGTGTTACTGTAATAACTAAGTTAACGTAAAAAGCAACATTGTTAAAGTCGCTAACAGAGCAGATCTCTGTAAATAACATTACTAAAACTAAACAAATAACATTACTAAAACTAAATAACAAAAGTTCTGTTACATAAATTGACAAAACATATTCATATAACAGTTCATCCAAAATTTAGTATTTAATATGTATATAATATGCAGCCCCTATGATTGCTGGAGGCTGGGCTCATATAGAATGAGGTAAGGTCCAGAGGAGCTGGATTGTAGTTAATACATCCATTGATGGTGTTAAGCTCGTTTTCGTATATTTTGCTGACAAGCAAATTATCGTGTAGCTCAAGTTTCTCAACAAATCTGGCTTGCAACGACATGGCGTACCTACAGAAGGGTAGACATCGGCATTTTTATAGACGTAACTATTTAAAAATCGTTTTATGAAATTTTCATAATTTTTCCCGATGCATTTTCTTACGATTTTCCATTTAAAATATCTCCAATTCTTTGGCTACTATAGGAGATATAGTAAACCTGATTGGGTTTTTCTGTTAAGCTTTGTTGGTTTTTCGTTTCATTCCATAAAATGTATTTTTTGTTTTTGCAACCAAAGACATTTATATCTAAAGAAAGAGCAAAATACATAATTGCTTTAGTGCCGCTACTTTTGAATAGGTGGCACCCCATGGCGATATAGCCTTGGATTAGGCTTTCAGTTAATTTATTTACCAAAAATATTAAATTAACTACAAACGTCAAATTCTAATGCATTAAGATGTTACTGGTAGACTTATTTGTATCAAAAACAGTAGAGAACATCTTTTTAGGATATTGGTGGAGGGTATTCAAAGATTCGGCACAGCCGAATTTAGCCCTTTTTTACTTGTTTCGTTTTTGTTTTTGAAATTTTGTAGTGTCCAAGTTTATTTTTGCCTGAATAACTGTAGTATTTCTGAGGTTATGTTAAAAATTCCTTAACGAGTTATTTTACTTGAAATAAAAAGCCAAAAATTAGTCAAATAAGCGTTTATTTACATTTTGTTTGGCTGTGCTAGTTTAACGAGTTACAAAAATAATGTGGTTTAAAATTTGTTAATATGTGTCCAACTTTTTTTTTGACTGTATATATTCTTGATCTAGCATGGATATATAACTTTTTTGACTAAAAATATTGTACTAATAATAAAAACCTATGCCTTAGGTCAGTTTGAAACAAAACCCTTCCGCGCCGAATGCGATTTCTAAAACCTTACAAGATTTAAATTCAAACAAATAGTAACTTAAATCTAAGAAATTATTTTAAATAGTGGCATCAAAAAAATCTTAATTCAAAACTTCATAGCACTTGGTGCGAAACCTTTTTAACGATTGCGAAAAAGTAAAAACGAAATTATTGATGTTTTTCCATGGGATATTCAGCCTTGCAAGGCAAATTTTGATACATATTTAGAAAATAGCCAAATGTTATATCCCTAATGGACATGGTTTTGAAAATGAGCAAAATCGATCCAACGATTAAAAAGTTGTGTGAGTGAAAATGTGACGGTAGCTCTAAGTTTTTTACAATTTTAGTACTATTTCATAGTAGTCTGGTAACTAAACTTTTTTGTCGTATTTTTCACTCCAAATTTTTTCACCACAAAAAAATTGTTTCCACTACAAAAATTGCTTTTCAATTAAATTTTTGTTCACGTCATATATTACTTTTTATCTCAAAAAAAATTTTTTCCAACATAAAAATTATTTTCACATCCAAAAAAGGTGGTCACCTTAAAATTATTTTTCTCAGCTCCAAAATGTTTTTACGTCCAAAATTGATTTCTATTACTTTCTTAAAAGCAAAAACATTATGGAGGTAAGGGATGATAAAGTTGGCACTATAGTAGTATTTAAAGTACCGTTAAGGTTTCAAAAGTCCTATGGTGCTCTTGTGACTCATTGGTTACTATTTATAAATGTTCCCCTCTTTTATTATTTTTTATTATTTATAAGACCTTTTTGTGATATAATTTTGTGTAAATTCTGTTCTGACAGAAATTCAAAGTTGGAACATAGTACTTTTGTGCTACAATTAGAACGTCAAAAGTAATTTGGTACCTAAAATATTAACGATATAAATTATATTTTCGCTCGGACTCGACCTAAATTTTGTTAAGATTTGACACCCACCCATAAACATTAAATCTAAATTTAAGTTTATATGTCCTTTTTTTAATTTTTATTGGAAATTCCTAAGTTTATTAAATTAATGGCAATTTTTTATTTTAGCTTATTTATCCGATCCAAATGATCTAACAATTAACAGTTTTATACAACAAGATGGTGACTCAAGTTCCTATTTATATCGTGATAGTGTTGCCAATCAAATATATTCGGATGTAACATCGGTAAGATCGCTGGCATCGATTGGTATTGGATCAACTGATGGAAGAAGATTAGTAATAAAACGAGTGCCGCAGACACCAACAGAATTATTGAATATTGTAACTCCACCGACTCCCCAGTAAGTAAAACAAAAATATATAATATATGTGCCTATTGTTTAAATCAAAAGAATTTATCGAAAAAAAACATTGACTCCCAAAATTAGAAAATTTTCAACAACAATAATGTCTACTACACCTTTCCCAATTGTATTTCAGAAATAGTCAGAATAGTCAATTGTATTTCAGAAATAGTCAATTGTATTACAGAATAGTCAATTGTATTTCAGAAATAGTTAATTGTATTTCAAAAATAGTCAATTGTATTTCAGAATAGTTAATTGTATTTCAGAAATAGTAAATCGTATATCAGTATAGTCAATTGTATTTCAGAAATAGTCAATCGTATTTCAAAATAGTCAATTGTATTTCAGAAATAGTCTATCCTTTTTTTAGAATAGCCAATTGTATTTCAGAAATAGTCAATTGTATTTCCGAATAGTCAATTGTATTTCAGAAATAGTCAATTGTATTTCAGAATAGTTAATTGTATTTCAGAAATAGTCAATTGTATTTCATAATAGTCAATTGTATTTCAGAAATTGTCAATTGTATTTCAGAATAGTCAATTGTATTTCAAAAATAGTCTTTTGTATTTCAGAATAGTCAATTGTATTTCAGAAAAAGTCAATTTTATTTCAGAATAGTCAATTGTATTTCAGAAATAGTCAATTGTATTTCAGAATAGTTAATTGTATTTAAGAAATACTCAATCTTATTTCAGAATAGTCAATTGTATTTCAAAAATAGTCAATTCTATTTCAGAAATAGTCAATTTTATTTCAGAAATAGTCAATTGTATTTCAGAATAGTCAATTGTATTTCAGAAATTGTCAATTGTATTTCATAATAGTCAATTGTATTTCAGAAATAGTCAATTGTATTTCAGAATAGTCAATTATATTTCAGAAATAGTCAATTGTATTTCAGAATAGTTAATTGTATTTAAGAAATAGTCAATTGTATTTCAGAAATTGTCAATTGTATTTCAGAAATAGTCAATTGTATTTCAGAAATAAAAAATAGTACACATTACATTGTAAGAACATATACTATGTCAGACATTTTAATAAATAAAAACGAGAAAGAGATTAGTTTTTGATAAAATTTTGTGTTTCTTAAAATGAAATGAGAAATTGTTCGGCACTACAGTGCTATTGACATTATTTTTAACTTTCCCTGTAATCTATTTGGCAACTGCTTGCTAACATTTTACATCAAGTGAAGACATCAGGTTATAACTTTAACGTGTTGTTTCTTGTATTTCTATTTAACATATTTTGTAGTCATTCAAGCCACTGTGAATTATCTTAAACAAATATTTATAAATTTTTATTTACTATAATTTTAGTACGATTTAAAAATAAGTTAAAAATTAAACAAATATTTAAACTAAAAAAAACATAAGAAAAGCCACATGATGTGGATGAGTCCAACACGTACAGGATAAAAGTCTTTAAAACCCAAATTTTTAAAATAAAATTTTACCAAATCGAACTTTAATAAAGAAATACAAGTAATACAAGTAATTGAATATAAAACTTTATTGAACATAAAATTTTATTTAACTTTTGTTTAAAAAATTAACACATTTTTTCAAATGAATGCCCAATATAACACGATTTAAAGTTTTGAAAAATAAACATTGATGTCAATATTAATAAAGTAAATAATAATTAATAATTAAAGAAAACAGAGGTTTTTAGGATTTTAAAGTTAGTTTAAAGTTTTAGTAGTCAATAAACGGTCTTATAAAACGGACAGGTTTTGAAGTTTTCGAACAAAAAAAAATAAAACGAACTAATGAATCTTAAATAAAATAAATCCCCTCCAGACAATGGCAATAAAAAAGTGAATTTTAAGAAGAAAACAAATAATTATTAGAAATAATAAATAGGCAAACAATTGCAATTAATTTTCTTGTAAATTCAAAAATATATAACAGAATGCATTCACGTTCTGAATATTCAGAACAATCATATTCGCAATATAAACGTGTTGCAAAAGTGTAAGTTTTTTGTTATAATTTTCATTTACACAATATTTTGCCAGAAAAAGCAATCAACAAAATTTGAATATTTTATCACGTGGTATATATAAATGTAATGGCAATTGTAATAATTTACAATCATAATTATGTGTTATTTTTAGTTCCACTCAATTTAAATTGATTGAAATTTAATTTGTTTAAATATGTTTCTCAAATACTGGTTATCAAAATAAATATTTTTTAATTTTTTATACCGGTTGTCGAACCTTTTTATTATTAATTTATACAATTAGCGTATATTTAATACAATCAGTCATTAGTTTTTTTTTTAAATTTAATAGCAAACATACTTAAGAAATCTGTTAAAGGTGTTAATACGTAAATTTTTTACTTCAAAAATAAATATTTTATTATTTTATAATTATTTTATTACATAAGCAGTTTAAGTGTTTAATTATATAAGTTTGGAAAGGTACAAAAAAAATCTAAAAATCATAAAAAATATGTATATTACAGTAAAATCTCATTATCTTGGTTAATTCATGGCGAATTCCATATCGGATTATCGAATTTTCGGAATTACCGAATATAAATACAAATGTCTCTTTTTTTAACGAAATGTCGATTGCTGAATGTCTCATTAAAATTTAACTAAAAATGAAATTCAAATTTTGCATGGAAAATAACAACAAATTCTTCGGTAAAAGTCTCAGCTAATAGCTAGCGGGACTTTATGAAAATAGGGTTAACAAGAAAGGTCTCCTTAGCCGAAAAGCCAGATATTTATATTTAATTTTTTTTATTTAACAAAAAAAGAAATAAATAAATAAATAAATAAATAAATAAATAAATAAAGAAATAAAGAAAAAAATTGCAATTCATATTTTAAATACATAGATTAATAAATAAATAATAAATAATGATTTGATTAATACACGAAATGCAATGTGCGCACTGCCGAAAATATCGCTTTTGTTAGTGAATGTATGGCGGATAATCCGAATTTTGTCGATTCCACGGCGTTCTCAGCAATTTAGCCTATCAATTTGGCCTGCAACTAAAGATTATGAACTGGGCGATATGTGGTTTCAACAAAATGGTGCCATAACATTTATTGACTTTCAACCACAAAAAAATAACAAAAAATCAAAGTGGGACATGCCCGACTTTAATTTGATTTAATTGATTTTTTTTCTATTTGTTTCATTTACTGTGAAAAATTTGTAAACAAATTGAGTATCGAAGGAAAGATTTTTATAAATGCGCATTCTCTAATGCAAAGAAAATTATCGAGAATGTCAAAATTTTTAATTTATTAAAAAACAATATACAATTTATTGTTATTTTGAATAAGAAGTTTAAGATAAAAAATAAAAATTTTTCAAACTTATAAATTATACAAGCACATTTTTAATATTAAAAAAAATGGGCCTGGGTGGTGTGTCAATTCTATATACAAAACATAGACAATATGGGTATCAAATTTTTTTATCGGGTACTATAAGCTTAAATAAGCATATATAAATTAGAATTTCATGAATTACAGACATGTTACTAGACTGCAATTGCCAAATAACTACGCTTTGTTAAAAAAAAGTTTTGAAATAGGGTCTCAAATTTAATTTTTGATGTATCGATAGCTTGTGTGTAGATCACTGGTCTGGAAATCGACAATGTTTTCCCAAATTCCATTTTTTTTTTACTTTATCTGTGTAAAAAAAAATTAGTAAAGCCGAATTTAATGATTTTATTTGCAATTGACTAACATAACAAGGAAATAACTCCACCTTAAACACTCCGATTTTGATGAAATTTGGATTTGGCTTTTAGGCCACCTTGGAATTTAAATGAATTTTAAATGGGTATTTTTTCGGATTTTGAGTACTTTTTAATTGTATCTTTTTCTTAAAACATTTTTGGTTTTTTAAATTGGTAATGTAAAAATTTTGTATACTTTATATTTCAAAGGACATGTATATTTTCAATTTTAATAAATTTTTCGCGAAGCCCTTTTTGCTACTTTTTGAAACAACTTGACATCAAACATCCTTATTTCACAAAAAATATTATTTTAATGCAGTTTTAATATAGAATTTCGAACGTTTCCTTTATGATGCCGAACACAAAGTACCCAAAAATATTCGTGTTTGGTCGAAAAAATGAGACAGATTTTTCATATATTTCTTTTTTCTGTCAGATATCCATATTTCATCGAAATCGGAGCAATTAGATTAGGGTACTTTTCTTGTAGAACAACTTTAGTTGAATTGACTATTTTTTGCCTTTCAGCAAAACGATTTTGCTTAAATTTTGATAGCTTAGGAAGTTTTTTGCTGACTTTACTAACGATAATTACTGGTTTTACCCTAATTGACCAAAACAGGCAGATTAAAAAATGTTTGACATTTTTGAAAATCATAGCAAAACGATCTCATGATGAGAATTTGGAGAAATGGACAATTAGGATTAGGCACTTAAAAAAATTCTGTTAATCTTAAACCAAAATTACATAAAAATGTAAAGAGAAAGTAAAATTTACAACCACCTTTACAGTTAAATGTTTAAAAGGAAAATAGGCTTTAAACATAAAAATATTCACTAGAAACAATTATTTAGCAAAGATAACACATTATATGTATTTCTTATAGAATAGAACTCACTTTTTCAATATAACAAAAATAAAAAAAATTTTTGTCTGAAACAAAATATCAAAATATGAAGGGTATAACAAAACTTTTTTTGTATTTTTATCACAAAATTACTGAATGATTCAAATAAATATTTGATCCAAATCACTTTTGGACTATCGAGAAAAAACATGCATTTGCATGAAATTCCTTGCGCTAATTATACTATACTTTGGTCTACTAATCTTTTTATATATTTTTTTTTTTTTTGTTAAGCAAGATAGTAACGAAAATTTCATAATACTAAGTTTTCATGAATGATTTCTCCTCAAATTTTATTTTTCTTTTTTATTTAAATAAAAATAAAGTTCGATTAAAGAAATTTTGTTTTCTTTTAAAACAAAGCAATGAATTAAAAAAAATCAAAAAACATTTTGAAGGAAATGAAATTAATTTTCCGATTCCTGAACAAGTTCTGTGAATATAGAAGAAAACATATTTTTTTTCTCTCAATTTTTTCAGGTTAAAACCTGATATAATAGAACAGTTCTTAGTTCATGATGATCAATTGTGCTTCTTACAAAACAACCTGCTGCGACTTTATGAAGAAACAGTTCCAGTGAAAATAAAAACATCTTCATTTAAGTCTAAGCCATGGTTTTCAGCTGCCATAAAACAATCAATTTCTCATAGAGATGTTGCATACTCCCGATGGAAACGTTTTAAAACCCCCGAATTTAAAAATAGTTATCGCTCGGCTAGAAAGGTAGTCAACCAAAATATCAGAATTGCTAAAGCCGAATACTATTCTAAACGTTTTTCTTCAGCTTTGGAATCCAAAATCCGAGAAATTTGTATTGGAAAAGCTAACAACAATAGCTGTACGACTGATGCCGATGAATTGTTACTCCTGCCTTATGTAACATATTTCTTCAACCACATTATAACTTCCAGTAGTTCTCCTTCCAAATGGAAACATGCCAAAATTATCCCAATCCCAAAAACAAACTCGGATTTTCGACCAATAGCAATACTATGTTATCTCTCGAAAGTTTTTGAAAAGATTTTGCACACCCAAATGAGTAGATATATTCAGGATACCGGTTTAATGTCAGATAAGCAATCTGGTTTTCGTCCTAATCATAGCTTCGTGACAGTCCTGGTTAATGTCTGTGAAAACATTAGGCGTGAACTGGATGATAGCAAAATAAACTTTCTTGTACTTCTTGATCACTCAAAAGCTTTTGATACGGTCAACCACCATACCCTTTATATGAAACTTAGACGCTTTTTTAATTTTTCAACTACTTCCACTCAGCTTTTGTCCTCATACCTCATGAATCGTACGCAATCCGTATATGTAAATAATAAGTCATCCCAATCTTTGAATCTCGAGAGAGGTGTACCCCAAGGTTCGATTTTGGGTCCGCTGCTATTTTCCATATATATTAATGACTTACCTGAATATCTTTCGTATTGTAAGATACACATGTACGCAGATGATGTACAACTCTACTTGAGCAGTCCTGTTCAATCTATAAAAGAGAATATTGATAAAATCAACGCTGATCTTAATAGTTTATACCGGTGGGCAACAGCTAATGGGCTCTGTATTAATCCACGAAAATCCAAATGCTTGGTAATTCGTAAAAAAACTTTAAATCCAGTTTTCGAACATGATATCACCATTAACAACGAGAAAATTAACATTGTCCCAACAGCTAAAAATCTTGGTCTAGTACTAAATAGTAGTCTAACATGGACAAACCATATTAACACAATAGTGGGTCAGACATTCATGAAACTAAGACAACTTTGGGCAGCCCAATCTTTTACACCTTTAAAAATTATATTGCTGCTGGCCAGGGTTATTGTATGGTTGTGAACTTTATGCCAATAGCGACTCCGCAAGCCAATCTAAGCTTATCGTGGCGTATAATAGCATTGTTCGTTATGTTTTTGGATTAAGGCGACGTGATGGAACTTCGGATTTCTCAAAGAAAATTTTTGGTCTTTCATTTATAAATCTTATGAAGATAAGAGTACTTCTCTTTTTACATAAAATCATTTATACGCAAAAACCTTTATACCTCTATGAAAAACTTCGTTTTGCTCAGTCTAATAGGGGCAAAAAGATTATTTTACCAAGACATCATTGTCTAGTATCTGAGTGGCAATTCTATATAAATGCAATTCGTCTCTGGAATATGCTTCCACAAAACCAACAACTTAACAGCAACGTTACTCATTTTAAAAAATTTGTTTTTCTAAATTATTCTTGATATTTTCTTACTTTTCCTGTTTGGCTTTAAATATTTTTTTTTATTATTATTATTATTATTTTTATTTTTAATCTTGTGTAATTTAAATTTAAGCTTTAAAAATATTTTACCTAATTGCAACCTATTCCTAAATATGTTTTAACAATTGTCATTATTATTTTTGCTTGGTAATTCCTGTACTGTAATTATAAGATTAAATCTTGTTGTGCAGGAAATGACATTAATAAATAAATAAATAAATAAATAAATAAATAAATAAATAAATAAATAAATAAATAAATAAATAAATAAATAAATAAAATAAATAAAATAAATATTCGGACTAAGCGACATATGTTATTTAAAGTTTTTGGGTTTAAGAATAGTATTCTATGATTTTTATTATATTGGTATGAAAATGGACCTAAGATATGTATTTAATGAAACGTATTTTTAATGCAAATGCAAATGCAATTTTTTATTGCGCTTGTCAAATCGTTTCCCCCTCAAAAATTTTTAAACTTGCATAAATCGAAAATTTTATTTTTTTTTTATAAAACTAAATTTAAATTTCTTATACAAAAATGAATATTGCTTTTTTGTGGCGCAGATTTCATTTAATTTTCTCGATTATTATTTTCGTAAAAAAAAATTAAGGCAAATACATTTTTGGACGCATTTTGCAAACTGTTCTCATTGTAATGTATCTCTCTCAGTTTCCGAGATATGCCATTGATGGCAAACGAATTTGCTGACATTTGTGGTAATTGTACGATGTGCTTTTAGCATTACTGTGTAACATACTTTATGATTCAATTAAAAAAAATAAGAGAAAAAACTGTGTTTTTTATTATTGCCTGAATTTTGGAACACGCTTTAAACACGAAACAAAACTCATATAATCATTTAGTTGTTTTCAAGTTGTTTGTTTAATAATATCACCAACTAACTGTTTTTCAAATCCGATAATTTTTTATCTGATACATTTTTAAATCACAAATACACATTTTTCTTTAAATTAATCTGATAACTTATTTTATGCAACCAAGCGCATTTAATTGCTGTCATCGCATTTTTTTTTACTATTTACATTCAAACATTAATAAATAATCGCGTTTATTTACAATTATTTTAATTCAATTGTTATATTTTTATTTAGTAGGTAACAATTTTATATTAAAATATTTATTATTAAACATACGAGTACATATCTACGTAATTGTATTAATAGCATGTGGTTTTTACAAATTCTAAACACAATCGTATTGAATATTCTATTCATGCAGTATTCTAACATATGATGTAACAATTGTAATTAAATTTAATTAATTAC
Organism: Eustalomyia histrio; assembly: GCA_949748255.1. Classification (NCBI taxonomy): domain Eukaryota; kingdom Metazoa; phylum Arthropoda; class Insecta; order Diptera; family Anthomyiidae; genus Eustalomyia; species Eustalomyia histrio. The sequence continues at coordinate 77,521,558 of OX456526.1, forward strand.
TACATGATTTATGCCACGATAAACATGTTTAAATTATTAAAATTATTACATGCATTGAAAGTGTAGAAAACCGACATATATCTTAATGGGAGTTAAATTGTGCGTAGATGAGTAATTTGTTTATAAATTCTATTTTACACATTTTTTGGCTAAAAATAAAATATTTCTTATATATCGATGGTCATAAGTAGGGCAACCAGAAATATGCTTTAAAAATCAATTTTATGACCATAAAAATTACTTTAAAATGTAAAATATGCTCTTATTTCATAATTTTCTCTGGAGCGATGAAACCAAAATAAGTTTATTTGGCAACGATGCTAGACGACTTAAGGATCAAGAATTTAACCCACGCTTCACAAAAAACCATCAAGCATGGAGGCAGAAATATAATGGTTTAAGGATGTTTTTCTTGGAATGGAGTAGGCCTTATGTACCTTATTATAGAAACCATGACCAAATAAGTGTACAAGGACACTCTTGGAGAAGTTATGTTAACTTTTGCTGAGGAGGAAATGCCACTGCGCTGGTGTTTTCAACAATATAATGACCCCAAACACTTCTCTAAGTTTGTAAGTGAATGGTTTCGAGAATATAAAGTGACCGTTATGGATTGGCCAAGCCAATCACCCGATCTTAACCCTATAGAAAATCTTTAGGGAGATTTAAAAAACAAATTGGGAAAAGAAAATATTCAAAACAAGACTCTGTTGTGGCAAAAAGTTCAGAAAATATGGTGTTACATCCCCTTAGAGACCTGCCGTAAGTTAATATATTTCATGCCCAACAGAATAAGAAAAGGCAGTGAAAATAATGGTGGGCACAGTGGATTTTAATTTATTTTTCCCCTTTTAATACTTTTTTATGTTTATTAACTCTCCTCTCATTATATTTTCTCTTTTCCTCTCTTCGTACCTATTTTAATGACCATATGTGTATCTCCTAAGTTCTTAAAAATAAACATTTAGTCAATTAATTCTTTAATTGATTGAATAAAAAAAATAACGATCAATAATATTGGCAATTTTATTAATTGGATCAATTACAGAGTTAATTGAATATTTAATTTTTGTTCAACAAAATTTTTAATTGGAGAAATTTAAAAAAATATTTTTTGTGTTTTTTTTTTTTAATGGAAAAAAGTGAATTTCGAGTGCTCATTAAACATTATTTTTTTGAAAAAAACAAGGAAAAGCTTGATTAATACTATTTGGACTCTATACCATCGATTTCAATGGTAAAAAAGTGGTTTACTAACTTTCGTTGTGGTCGCACAAGTACAAATGACGCTGAACTTTCTGGACGGCCAATTGAGGTCAATACACTCGAAAATGCCGAAAAAATACACTTTATTTTTGATGACATATGCATTTCATATGGCAGCGTGGTTTCGATTTTAAATGATCATTTGCATTTAAGAAAGCCGTCTGCAATATGGGTGCCGCGTTTGCTCTCAATTGACCACAAACACAATCGTGTGACAGCTTCGTTTCCAAGGCAATAAACCATGAATTTTGCTACGAATCGCTCTCTTGTCCGCCATATTCTCCGCATTTCGCCCCCAGTGACTATTTCCTATTTCCAAACCTAAAGAAATGGCTCGATGGAAAGAGATTTAGCTCCAACGATGAAATTATTGATCAAACAAATGCCTATTTTATGGACATCGTGTTTTACTCAAAAAGTCAAGGTTTTATTGATGCGCCCTCGTAGCATTGCATCTATATAAACTTAAATTTTTTAATGTAAAAGGTACATATTTTAAATATTTTTTTTTTATAAATTTAAATAAAAATTATTCTTATTGATTTCTTTAAGTAAGAAAATTTTACTCGAATAAGGTCCACTATTATTCTACCAAGAGCAACTACTTACTTTAATATTGTAAGTTACCACTTATTATTTCCCATGCTGGTAACTCATTATTCTCACTTTTTTGTAAGCGAGAGGGTAATAACCACCCATGAATTTTGGGACATCGTGAACAAAAGTAATTAAGCGTGTTAATAGTCTGGTACACGCAGAAAAAAACATGTTTGGGGCAATCATATTCGAAGAGCATCATATATTTTTGGGATAATGATTGTGCCACCCATAATCGTACTATAATATAGTTATCATATTATGATAATAAAATAATCATAATTTTACCATAATATGAGATCTTTACTTTAAGGAAAATTACATAGAATATAAAAATGTTTCTACGTATCAGAAAAATTTCCAAAAATCAAGTATTTTCTATAAGCAACCGTTTCGTACAAAACAACTTTTGGGTTCTACATACTTTTTCTTATAAAAAATGGTTTTATTAATATTCTGAGTACTTTTTCCACATGAAAGTCGTTATTTTACAAGAAATCACGTAATAAACATATTTAAAAAAAATTCTCCTTTATTGAAAAAAATATAAATAATTTAAATAAAGAATCTATTTTACAATGTATTTTTTTGGACAATAAATTGATTAGTGTAAATTATAATGTTATATGTATACATATTATCATTATACAAATATTATCATTTTTCCATGGGTGACTGCAGTGATACAATTTTTTTATGAAAACAAGACAGTATTATGACTGTAAAAGTCGAAGTCATGTTTTATTTGATTATAATTAATTATTGATTGTTATCAGCATTTTATAGTTTCATAATTATCATATTTTTTCATAGTCAGAAGTTTTGTTACCACAGTATGGTTACAGCCAATCATAAAATAATAAAATATTTACTATAATAATGATGGTGGCAATTATATTGATGGTTAAAACCTATTAAAAAACTAATAACTTGATTGCGACAACTATGCCCGCAAGCAGCAAGCATAATATAATAGCAGTGATCATCTTGTAAACATGTTTTTTCTCTGCGTGGAACTAGTGAAACCCTTTGTGTGCTACTTACTGCCTTAATTATTTGTAAATGTTAGTTTTTGCTGGGGATTACGACTGTCGGAAACAATCCAGACACTACCTATTTTAAATTCTATGCGTATGCGTTAAGTAATTAAAGTAAGAGGTTAAAAGTATGTTAATAATAACTAATTACTTGTTACATTTTCCATTATTTAGAAAAAATACATGGGTTGCCAGTAATGACTTACTTGTAACTTTATATTTGAAATAATGATGGAAATAAATCATTATGTTCTAGATTTTTTTGTAAATATTTTTGAAAATCTATTTTAAAAGTCAATTTTTACCAAATATAACATATCGACTAGCAATCAAAAGTTTCTGGTTTGGTTCCCGGCATGAGCACATTTTATTAACAAAAATTAACAAAATAAAAAAAACTATTTGTTTTTAATGCTTTATTTTAGTGTCCTTTTTTTGTCAATACTGGTAAGCACATAAGTAACTACATTTTTGGCATGCTGTTGTGCAGTTAAATACCCAAAGCAGTGGCAACAACGATCAAAATAATTTGTTTTTTTTTTTAATATACATTTTGCAACACTGGACATTAGTAGACCTAAACGAAATCAATAATAAATCATTATTTTAACATATGGTGATGTCATTCGAGGGAAGTTATTACACTCATGTTACAGTGTAAGAAGTTTTTTAAATAGATGTTTTATATAAAATTAAATTAACGCCGTAGTTATGAGTATAATTGAGTTGTTTTGCAAAAATTTGTTGACTTTAAATACTTACATGTAATACTAAGGGTAATGACCAATAATTTTGGTAAAGAAATAGTAATGTGGGGTGTATAATTATCAGTAAATTATTACTGGCATGTTCATCTTATAAGTAATGCCTGGTTAACAAAAACTGACTCCAATGAATTCTCGTCATTTGGTGTCAAATGTGTTTTCATTACATCTTAAAAACTGACAATAAATCGATAAAGCAGAGCTTGTCAAAGACTTATGTCAAATTTTGGTGTGAGTCGACTTACACGCCGTTTTCATTACAAAGGTCAAATGTGATGTGTAAAGTTTTCCGATATGCTCTGGACAGGAAATTCCAAGTACCTTCCCCCCTTCTACCTCTTGAATGAGCCTCTCCGTTTGCTCACTCGTCTAATTTTTTTATTTAAAAAATTACCATTTCTTTCTTTATTTAAAAAATTACCATTGAAATTTATTTTTCCAGCAAAAACAAAATAACAGCTTAGCGATCGCCAAGCAAAAAAAAATTGACAACTTGTTGTCAATTTTATTTTAGATAAAAAATGCTGCCATATCTGTAGACGAACTGAAATTTGACGTTTTCACTTGTCTGTCATTTTAGACGTCAGTTCGTGTGCATAACTGACTGCAAACTCAGATGACATTATTTGACAACCCGTTTTCATACAATTGCCAACAATTTGGACAAATTGACATTAAAAATGACATAGTGAAAACCATGCATAAGAAGATATGCATATTTTTTGGAATAATAAAAATTATTATTATTCAAAAATGCATATGAATATTTTGAATTCATATGCTATATTGTGCCTTTTAATGAATATTAGTTCATACTTTTATTTTTAGTACATTTTTTAAATTTGTTAAAAAAAATCAGAAATGGACACATTTTTAAACGAAATATATTTTTCGTTATTTTAAAAACTAAACATTCTTAAAAATTTTGTTGACCAAAGAAAACCCTAGTGGGAAAATAACAATCTTACACACATATAAAAAATTTCTTATGTTTTAAAGTTTACTATTTTCGTAAAAACAATTATTTTTTGTTTGTGTTTTATATGTTTTTAATGGAACATTTTTCTAATTTAGACGCATTATGTAAATTCGTAAGCGATAAGAAACAGTTAAAGTATTTTTCAATATTTATTTTGAGAAAATTTTAAAATTTATAATATAATATTCTGCTTAAATCATTTGTTAAGCGTGCCTTAGATTGGTCTCTATGATAAACTAATTATTTGCGAATAAATTTACAACAAATTGATTATTTTCCATTTTTTCCATTTACTTTTATGATAGACTGCCCGGCGTCGACGATGATGACGATGATAGTTTAATGGATATGTCTGATGAAACATCAAATTTGAAACCTAGAAATCAACATTGGGGTAGTAAAATGCAATTCGTATTAGCATGTATTGGTTATTCAGTGGGTTTGGGAAATGTTTGGCGCTTTCCCTATATGTGCTATAAAAGTGGAGGAGGTAAGTGTGGATTTATTACAATCTGTTAACTTTATATTTCCCACGTTAAAAAAATAAAAACAATACACGGGCGAACAAAAAAAATTACTTTAAGTATTTAAATACCGATTTCCTTTTACGTAAAATAACAAATGTCTGTAAAAAAAAAAACTAAGATACTCATATGATTTAAACATTTTAAACTAAAACTTTAATACAAAGTAGTGCAATTATTTTTTTATTGTTTGCTTTTTTTAAACACATTTATGTTATTATGTGCAAAATAAGTATAAATTCTTTATCATCTTGAAAAATTAGAAGAAGATTATCTACAATTTCCGGTAATTTTTTTATAAAAATACACACTATAAATTGCAGTTTTTTCTTTGTTTACTACTAAAAAAATTATTTTAAATATCAAAATACCGCTTTTGTGGGTATGTATGTACGTAAGCTGAAAATGAAGTGTGAATGTCATAAAGGATGGACTTTGATAATTTGTCAAATTTATAACACATAAATAACTAAATTCAGAGAAAATTAATATCAACTAACTATTTGTTACATGGTCAATAATAGTAAAACCACAGACTAAACTGAGGCAACATAAGATTTAAAAGTTTGGGACCTTAGCAAAATTTGCCCTAAAATTTAGCGCTGGCCAATTTTTGAGGTAATTTTCGCACCTTCTTTTAAGACCTTGTGCCTGACAGAAAACAGAAAAGTTCCACTTCTTAAGGAAAACTAAAGGTGAATTGATAAATTTTATTCTTATAATAAATATAACAAAAACCACATACTACCCAGACAGGAAACAGCTGATTGACTCAAAATGGTAAATATTTGTTTGTATGTCTATCCCTTTCTGTGTATCACTGCAATTTTAACATTTCCTATTACTCATTTTCTAGGCGCCATTTTGATTCAATCAGCTGTTTCCTGTCTGGGTAGTGTGTGCTATAAGTTTTATATATTTAAAGGCTGGATAAATTTTAAATTTCCAATTTGCATTTTTTATTTCTTGTTTTGCATTGTATATATTTTCTTCTCAGTATATGAGAGTATTACATACTCCTTATTTTAAAAACTCTTTGGTAAAACTCGTTAAAGACAAACTTGGATAAGACAAATTCTCGGTTAATACGAACTAACTTAAAAGGCGTTTGGCAAAAATTTTCATATAAAAAGCATCTGTTGTTTCTGACAGCTCTAGGAATAAAAGTTCAAACAACAATTTTAGATTTTTATTACTTACTTCCAAAACATTTACAATTTTTTCAATATTTTTTTGAATTTTTCTCAAACTTTAAACTAAACAATTTGAATTTTTTCTTTAAATTTATTTTAAAAAACTAATGAAAGAATTTGTACAATTTTTGAAATTATTTTTAGAATTATAAACGAACTAATTTGTCTAGTTTCGCGGAGTTCTTGTTAACCGGGGTTTGCTGTATATACACAATATTTATTCTCACACTTCGTTACAGAAAATAAATTATTGAAAAGAATAAGGATTTTAAATACTTTTTGGACATGCGCCACTTGTGTTGTGCGTGTTTAGTATGTGGTGAAACACTAATAAAACTCTTGTATCATTTACACCTGCATTCAAATCATGGATTTCGACTGAAATCAACTTTTCAAAGAAAATCTCGTGTAAAATCTCAAAATTTCCCATAAAGTACACGAGATTTGTAATGAAATCAATAAAATCTCACAAATGTGGCGATTTTTACACTGGATTTCGCTTACTTTGTAGACATTTTGCATAAAAATGTGGTAACGCTGGTCAACAGCTGATTAAAAAAATAACCTAAAAATGTCACAAAATAATGAAAAGTATAAAAAAACATAATAAAAATAAGTTTAAACCCATAAAAAATGTGCTACTAATGAAAAAAAGTTGTGCATGGTTCTAAATTTTGCTTCTGGTGGAGAAAAAGAAAAATAAATTTACTAATATAACCAGCGTTAGATCTTTACTCAGCCAAAGAATAAATTGCTTTTAAGAAATATTTTTAATTTGAGTTTATTTTTTTTATGTTGCTTTGTTTACAAAAAACATTGGTTGTCAAATTTAAACCACGCTAAGATAAACAACAAACAGGAATTGCACGCAATATTTGAATGAAAAAAGTCACCGTTTAAATTGGCTCTAAGTTTTATGACGTTCAATAACTTTTTAATTTTATTTTATTTAACTACGATATTTACTTAAAGATTCACTATTAGCATTTCTTTGAAATTTGTATGTAATTAGTATAACTCATACTTCCTATAACATAATTATTAATTTATTTACTATTCTGGAATTTTCACATTACTTTATTTTTAATGTAACCCACAGGTGTTTTCTTGGTTCCCTATTGTATTATACTAATTGTTTGCAGTATACCTTTATTATTTATGGAATTATCTGTTGGTCAATATACTGGCAGAGGACCCATAGGTGCATTGGGGCAATTATGTCCACTATTTAAAGGTAAGTATTCAACAATATTTTGGATAACTTCCATCAATATTACACTCTGATATTATGGAGAAAGCTCTATCATATAAAACAATTTGTATCTAAATATAATAAAACTCTTTAATAAAGTTTTCTTGTACTGAAAATTGACAATTTTTCAGACTTTTTTAGAAGACATACAGATTTAAGACATATAAACATTAAGCAGTAAACTTTGGTTATTTGAGATCTGCTAGCCTCAATACGTTAAATGCGGAAGTTGGCTCAATTGACTTCCGAAACGTCTAGGAGATATGATTAAAAAGTTTTCTAGTTCCCAATAAATTAAAAAAAATACGATAATAGCGAAGAAATTAAAAAATTTAAAACAAAAAAATTGCAAACATTTAAAGTCAAATTTAAAAAGAAAATACTTAAAAATAATACATCAAACGTGACTATTAGGGTCCTTCGTTTTTACTAGTGCGGCCTCCGTTTAAGTTTAAAATATGTTTTTTTACAAAACTTGTTTTAAATATTTCGCCTAAACTTTTAAACCAAAAAATCAACTGAAAGTTCGAAAATAAATAGTGTTTTTAAATTTTTAGATTTTAATTCATCAAAGATGTTTTCTTAGGCATATTTGTACCACTTTAGTTATATGTCCTGGATCTGTACGTTTTCACCAGTCATGGGGTAGGTTTATTCAGGCCGATGTTTTTTTACGGGACAGGTCACAGGGTAGGCAGTTTCAAATCGGTTACATTTGACCAGTCTCGGGGTATGTACTTTCAAAATGGTCCTGTTTTCGCCGATCACGGGTCTAGTCACAGGACAGGTCCTTCAGACAGGGTCACAAATAGGTGAACTTAAACTGACCGTTTTTCCCACAGGGTAGTAACAGTATAACCTCAATTAAAGCCATTTTTTTATCAACTAAAAGCCCATTTTCCTATTTGAAGTCACTTTTTATACATTTTTTTCTCAGCTACTGAAATATTTGCAAAATGGCCTTTTGCTAAATATGTACTTTATTAATATATTTAAGAATTCTTCGATTCTGTACCAAAGCATTGTGAAAATTTGCCTATAAACTTGGGATAATGATATTTTCATGTAGTTTGCTATTTTTGATGTAATAATTTAATTTTGATCCTATAAATGACTCTTTAAAAAAAGGTACTGTGTTACGTAAATTGAAATATTAATTATTATATTCTTGGGCTGGTATTCCTTGGATCCAGGGAAATGAAACCCGCTTTGCCGGGAAATGAGAAGTAATAACTGTGTGCAAAATAAAGTAATTTTCGTTAGTGGTTTTTTCATAACCCTGATAAAAGTTGCTTGGTATTTGCCCATGGGATACCAACTGTTATTATAGTTAAAAACAACAACTACTGTTAACTACACAAACAACTGTCATGTAATAACTGACGACCTTTTTTAAGTGTTTTTATATGATCTAATTATTTTGTAATATAGAATAAAAATTTCACTCTCTAATGTTTTTTTTTTTAATTTATAGTATAATATACAACTACATATTTCAAACATATGCTAATTAGTAAACTGTAACAATGCTGGAAATGTGATTCAAGTATTGTTAGAAAAACAAAGATAACTATAAAACAAAATAAAACAATTCCCAGCTAAAAATCTACATATGTATATAAATCCATACAGGTTTAATGTGTGTTAGCACATAGGTGGCGCTATTAATAAAAAATCCATATGATTTTTTGGAACTACAAACCTTAAGATCGTACTTGTCAAAATTTAATGACAAATCGTTCATTAGTTACAGCTCTTTTAGTGACACTACTTTTGCGATTTTAAAAACAATGGATTCAAAGCAATTTCTTGTGTTGATTTATCTTGCTTTTTAATCAGAAAAAAACTGTTCAAGCCAAAGCTTGGCTCCTTGGAATCTGCTCCATCGAGACAAATGGAAGAAAAGTGGTTTGCTGACTTTAAACCTGATCGTACAAACACCAACCGCCCAAAAAAGCTAATGATACCGGAAAACATCAAAAAAAGTTAACAAAATTGTTTTGGCAGACCGTAAAGTGAAATTGCAGGAGATAGCTGATACATTAAAAATATCGGCTTTATTTTGCATGAACATTTGTCCATGAGAAAGCTGTTTTCAAAATTGGTGCCGCATTTGCAATTTTGTTTTGTTTGTAATCCTACGGACTTTTCACCCGATATGTTACATGTGCATTAACGAGGTAGCATCTACATATATGATTATACATGTTCATATATGTTCATATATGACGATACATGTAATTATTATCTTTAATTTCGTTAATGCACATGTACAGGTTGGTTGAAAAGTTCCTGCGCTCGAAATGAAAGAATACTGTTTTTGTTACGAAATATATTTTTTATTCAATATAATCTCCAAGAAGCTCAATACACTTGTTTCAATGATCTTCCAATAATTTTATCCGATCCTTTTAATGGTTTTCCGGAAGCTCTGCAAAATAACCGTCTACGGCTGCTATGGCCTCTTCATTCGATGAAAAATGCTTTCCACGAAGGAATTGATTGAGATTTCTGAAGAGATAGTAGTCTTTGAATTTAGCCATCGTCAAAACTCTTTTGTGAGCAGGTGCATTGTCTTGATGAAAAATGATTTTTTTTCTTCTTTAAACCAGGTTTTTTCTCACGAATTTTTTCATCCAGCTGCAATAATATTCAGAGTTGATTGTTTTACCTTTCTGAAGATAATCAATCAACAAAATTCCTTTTGCATCCCAAAAAACTGATGCCATAACCTTCTTTGCTGATCGTTGTGACTTCACCTGCTTTGGAGCTGAACAACCAGCTTCAGTCCACTGTAAATGTTCTTGTTTCAATTTAGGATCATGGTGGTAGATCCAAGTCTCATCCATAGTTATAAAACGACGCAAGAAGTCGGTTTTATTCGGCTTAAAACGCTCCAAATTACGCTAAGAAATTTGTTTTCGATCCAGTTTTTGTTGAATTGTCAATGTGTGCGGCACTAACTTTTCAAACAGTTTTTTCATACGTATTTCTTCATGTAAAATATGGAGCACTCGTTCATCTGAGATGCCTATGGCATTAGCAATTTCACGCTTAGTCAAATTGGATCTTCACTAACCATATTATGTACCTGCTTAATGAATTCTGCTGTGGTTGCAGTTTTTGGTCGTCCTTCGCGTGGATCGTCTTCAAGGCTGGTACGACCACGTTTAAATTCACCAGCCCAAAATTCAACGGTGCGTTTTGAAGGTGAGGATTCCTTATACACTTCTAACAATTGTTCATAAATTTCCTTTGCTTTTAAACCCTTCAAAACAAAGAATCTAATGACTGCACGATATTCAATTTTTTTCATATTAAAAAAAATCAATGACACGTCAACTTCAAATGGCTTGTAAACAAAGAAATAATTGACAGAATGACTTGCAACTTTGCATGTGTTCTCAGGACAGTTATACCAACTTGAGAAAAAAAAAAGTTTGGAGCTAGCAGTGCCATCTCTTGGTGAGCGCAGGAACTTTTCAACCAACCTGTATGGTAGAGTGAATAAAATTTTTTGTTACAAAGCCGCATCGTGATTCTTGTTCTAAGAGCCATTCCAACTTTGCTGAAGAAACCATAACTTAAAAATTAACTTCCAGCCCCCGGAACTTTCAAAATTGGTATTTCTCCAAAATATTCAAGAATCGAGGCAAAAGAAAATTTTCTCTAGCGCTAATTTTCAGCGCTGAATATTTTGGACTATTTAAAATTTGGAATTGCATTCTGAGAAAGTCAAATATTCGTAAATTTTCACAACGATTTTCCCCAAAAAAGGGCGATAAAATCGAAAAAAAATGTACGAAAGTTCCCTCTGGGGGCTTCTGAGTGAAAATGTCAAAAATGGATTCCTCGACCCAAAAAAAAAACCCACATACACGTTTGGCTAAAGAAAGTAAAATTTTCTTTTCCCTCTATTCTCAGGGGCTCGAATTCATTTTTGAGTTGTGGTTTATTCAGCAAATTCTCTTGGAATGACACACAGAACAAGAATCGCGATGCGCCTTTGTACATTTTTTCGGCCCCCTACAATTCAATCCACCCTAATGTATGGAAATGTGGAGGGTGGGCCAATAAGTCCGTGACATTTGAATGAAACACAGGTTTTTGGTTAAAAATCATTTCATTTTTCAACATAGTCTTCTTTGACCTCTATGCACTTTATCCAACGTTTCTCCAATTTTGTATCCCTACCAAAAAAAAAATTGTCAGGTAATCAAAATAGTTTTTTTTTGTGAAATGATTTCATCGATGGAATCAAATCTCTTTCCACCGAGCCATTTCTTCAAATTTGGAAGCAAGAAATAGTCACTCGAGGCTAAATCCGGAGAATATGGCGGATGAGGGAGCAGTTCATGGAATTTTCCATTTTCTCCTCAATACTCAAATCAAGAGATAGTATGCTATCAATAGCTGTCAAACACCAACTAAATGACGCAGCATGTTCAAGCAGTGTTGCCCTTTCAGTTAAGAGGCGGGACATTGAAAAAGTCACATACTTATTGGCCCGCCCTCGCATCCACGTATGGACGTATATGAGCATGCATTAAACCTGCATGGATTCATATATTACGATTTTTACCCGGGAATTTGAAAGAAATATACTACAATAATAGACCAGGCAACTAATAAATATTTATTTAAATGTGTAGGAGGTATATCTAAATGTAATAACATATAAGAAGAGGGCAAATAATAGGCTGGAGAGGGGGGTTGATTTATAGGGACAATTGATTAACAAGCTACACCTTATTTTTATCTTGCAGCGCCCTTACAAACTGTGCAGCATTGAAAACAAATTAAAAACTTTATTTCTTATTTGAATGAATTCAATCGTTATAAAAAATAATTAAATATTCTCAATCTCCTCCACACATTTACATACGATTACGAGAATTGTTCTAATAAATATTTATTAGTTTGCAAATAAGACAATTGCAAGTGTGTTATACAATCAGATACTGACACATCTATATACACTTCAACTAATTATGGTTACAAAAGTTTATAATTTTCTTTTAATTGTTAGAATTGTTTCAAATAGTTAAATATGATTTGTCTAGACTTTTTTAGTCAATGTAAATTTATGGTTTAATTAGTGTAAATTTAAATTATGACAATATTTTTTTTTGACGAAATTATACAAGATTTGTTAAAATTATAATGAGTTTTGTTTGAAATTGTAAAATGAAAAACTTATAGGGCAAGTCAATAAGTATTTACAAAATCATATAAAGAGCATTAAGAATTTAATACAAAGGTTTTTGAAAAATGTCAAGTTGCAAAAGACGACTGGCAAATTTTTTGGAAAATACCCCATTTAGTTTTTTACCAATCCTTTGCTATTTTGAAAAATAGAAAATATTTAATTTCGTGCTGCCATCAAACACTTCTACTTGAAAGGTAAGCCACTTAAGTAAATCTAAGATCAGTTAGACAAAGTCCATGGCACAGCTTTACTATTTACAATTGGGTAAATGAATTTAAACGTGACTGTCCAGCCACAAATGATGAACCTCATTCAGGACGTCTACTAGTTGAGGCAGTTACTTTGGAAATTATCCATAAAATCCACGATATAATTTTGAGTCACCGAGGAGTTAAATTGCGTGATGTAGTTAAGGCAACGGTCATATAACAAGGTGCAGTTATTTCAATTTTGAAGGAAAACTAGGCTATGAAAGAAGTATCGTCAAAATGGTTGACGCATTTAATCACAATCGAAAATAAACGCAATCATATGACTGATTCAGTAGGTGATTTAGGGCTTTTCCGTCGCGATCCTTTTGAATTTCTTTGCTGATACATAACTCCTGTTGTAACATGTATTAACCACTGTACACCCGAAATAAAACAAGAGTCAAATCAATGAATTTTACCAGGTAAATTCGGCCCGAAGAAAGCAGGCATTTAAATCTGCTGGTAAGGTTATGACAAAGGTTTTATGGGATATGCATCGAATTATCTGGATGGACCACTTGTTAAAGGGAAAAACATTAAATAAATAATATTATTTATTATTATTGGGTCAATTGAGAGAAAAACAAACAAGAAAAAATGCCCCCATTTAGCCAAAAACATGATATTCATAAAGGTAATCATCGGGTTCACCCTTGTGCAGTTTCGATGCCAAAAATATACAAGTTGAGGTAAGAATTGTTGCCTTATTCTCCTAGAGAATTTTTTTGGTTTCCAAATTTTGATAAATGGCCAAGCGGAAAGAGATTTTAGACGAATGTGGAGGTCATCCCTGCAACAGAATCTTCCGAAATCAAACTTTGTGGAGGGCTTAAACAAATTGCATAATCGCTGGACTGACTTGCCCTCGTATTTTTATAATACACATCATACTTGGGATTTTTTAATTTTCATTAAAATATTATTAGCGTTATTTTTAATTTGCAAGTCTTATAAAATTTCTTAATCGAATTTGCAAAATTTTATTTATTTATTTATTTATTTATTTATTTATTTATTTATTTATTTATTTATTTATTTATTTATTTATTTATTTATTTATTATTTTTATTAAACATATAATTACAAATTATATCTTAATACCTACCGGCTAGAATCACAGCCTTTACTTCAAAATTTTCAGAAAATACCATCTAATATACAAACATAATAACATTTTTGTTTTAAATTCGTTTTGTATGAATTTACTATTAATTTAATTTTTAGGATTTCGCACCTTCATCAACAAAATCTTTGTTGATATTGGTTAAATTTTATTAATATAGTCTCACACTCCTTATTTTTAGGTATAAAAAATAATTATTTTCAGTTCTAGTTAATTTTCTCATATTTTTTTTTTTTCATATATTAAGAAACCTGTGGTGTTTACTAAAGGTGCAACTTAAAATTTTTGACCATATTTCCTTTGTAGACTGTTTATTAACTAAATCGTGATAAAAGTAAAATCACAACTTTAATTACAAGTACATATAGGGAATATTACTGTCGAAACGTGTGTTATATAAAATTATTTTTAGTTTTGTATGTTTTCGCAAAAGTTTTATAAAAAATTTTAACTTTCCTAAAAAAAACTGTTTGGTAAATATTTGTTAAACTTTAACTGGATTTGAAATTCTGCGTCCCAAAACACAGGTTGGTACAAATACAGGTATCTTTTTAAATAATATGTTATTTTGGCACTGATGGATTGTTTCTGTTCGAAATATTGTTTATCAATATTGCAAACTTATTTCCAAACTAAGAACAGACTCGCCAGCATGATGAGAACATTGCAATTAAGGGCAACCGACCATCCACTTCGTTACGGCTTCTCGGGCGGAAGAAGCCAATGGATCCCCATACACTGACAGTTTTTGTGGCTTCATTGGACCATTTTTTTTCGAAAAAGTTGCAGGAAAAGCCATTTCAGTCAACGGCAAGTGCTACAGAGACATGACTACAGACTTTTTAGGGGGGATTGAAATGAAAGATATGAACGTGAATAATCGATCTTTTACATACTAAGTTCGGTAATCGTGCTATCAGTCGTCTTGACGATGTCAATTGGCCACCTCGGAGCTGCGATTTGACTCTTTTAGACTTGTAGGATGCCGTTCCACACCCTTAAGGCTAATATCGTCCGAGCCATTGTGGGATAGAACCAAAAACCGTCAACAAAGTCTTGGGAAATTGTACTGAGAGGATGAGTTTGTGTGAAGCCAGCAGCGGCAGCCACATGAATTAAATCGTGTTCCATAAATAATGGGCCATATTATACCAAAAGAAATTAAGTTTAGTTCATTTTATTTAATTTTTAAGAAGATACTTGAAAGTTGCCCACCCTTTATATTACAAATGATAAGTCGCATCGCCATTACCTCAAATTTTTCTTAGAAAGTCGTACTGTGTTAGGCATGGGTATGCCTGCATGGAACAATTTATGAGTAAAAGCGGCGAAAACTTCGATGTTTTTAGACAGTAAATAACGTAATTTTGTGTACTGTCCTACGTTTGCAATAGGAATAAAGTGTTAAATATGGTCACTATTATCTGGAAAATCATCAGGGAAGGTTATTTTATCATGATGGAAAAAATAAAAAAGTTTTAATATTTACTTTCACAATTAGCCAAATAAAAAATGGAAAATTTGATCTTCCGAATGCACTTTGCGGTACACCAGTATAAAAATTAGCTATTAATTACTAAATTCCATGTTCCAAAGCTGTAACAATATTAATTACTAAATTCCACAATATTAATTACTAAATTCCAAAAAATATGCTATCAAATAAAAATTAAAAAAAAAATCATTTCGTATATCTTTATGTGTTTATTTTAAATAAAAGTTCTACACCTGTAAAAAAAACACCCTTTATAAAATTGCTTATAAAAGACTACAGCATCAGTCTTTAAAAAGTAATATGGTGTCAATAATATTTTCATTTGATTTTACCAAATAATTATAATACACGATAAAAGTTTGTGTAAAAATCAAAACAGTTTTGATTTTTTCAACAAACCTTAACATACACCCACTTATGCATACTGTCACAATATTGTGCAAGCCACTTGTGTCGATAAATATCTCCTTTGGATGTAGATTTTTAACAACAAATTTTTCTTTGTTTTAAGGTGCTGGTTTGGCAAGTGTAGTCGTATCATTTCTGATGTCCACATATTACAGTGTCATTATAGCATATTCCATATATTATTTTTTTACATCGTTTAAAACAGATTTGCCATGGATAGATTGTAATAATCGGTAAGATTTCAAGCTTGTTAAATAAGAATTAATACTAGTACCCTCTGAATAATAACGGAATTTTTGGATGGATTTTTTCTTAAGTAGAGTTGTAAAAACAATAACATTCGTATTTTACCCGTATGAATTGTTGTACCCAAACACCGTTATTATTAAAACGGACAGGTATCCATAGTTGCATTTAAGATTGACACTCAATAATGATAAATTTATAACTTTTTTTTTTAGATGGAATACTCCAGATTGTTGGGTAACACAACATGTGGCGGATAATGCAACATCACCAGCTACATCGAGGACACCATCAGAAGAATTTTTTGAGTAAGTTCAACGTAAAAGGAAACACCCCAAATTAAATTAATTATAAATCTCAATTACTGCAGAAACAAAGTGCTGCAAATAAGTCCGGGTATAGAATATCCAGGTTTAATGCGTTGGGAATTGTTTGCTTGTTTAATATGTGCTTGGCTAATGGTTTACTTTGCCACATGGAAATCGATCAAATCATCAGCTAAGGTAGAAAATCGAAATATACACACAATTTCCATTTTAAACTAATTATGTTAATGACATTTTAAGGTCCGCTATTTTACCGCCACATTTCCTTTCGTCCTAATTATTATACTCATGGGTCGTGCTGTTACGCTCGAGGGAGCTGATGATGGTTTACGTTATTTCTTTCGACCAAATTGGTCTGAATTGAAAAATGCCAATGTTTGGATTAATGCTGCCTCACAAAATTTCAATTCTTTGGGCATAACATTTGGTTCTATGATTTCATTTGCCAGCTATAACAAATACAATAATAATGTTTTACGTGACACGATCGCTGTGAGTGCGGTAAATGTTTTAACGAGTCTGCTAGTTGGTGTCTTTGCTTTTGCCACTCTGGGTAATTTAGCGCTCGAACAAAATACAAATGTTAAAGATGTGATTGGTGATGGTCCCGGCTTAATATTTGTTGTTTATCCACAAGCTATGGCAAAGATGCCATATGCCCAGTTGTGGGCTGTTATGTTTTTCTTTATGTTATTGTGTTTAGGTTTAAATTCACAGGTGAGTCAGTTTAGTTGGAATTTGTTGTAGTGAATTTGTTAAGTTGCAAATGGTTTGTTTATTATTTTCAGTTTGCCATTGTTGAAGTTGTGGTTACTTCTATACAGGATGGTTTCCCCAATTGGATTAAAAGACATTTAGGTTATCACGAGATTGTAGTTTTAATAGTTTCTGTTATATCATTTTTGTTTGGACTGCCAAATTTAATACAGGTTAGTTTGAAAATAAGCAATTCGATTTTTCGATAAAGGTTTTTCTATAAATTTAACTGTTTCCGGAAAACCTTTTACACTTTCCATACATTTTGAAGCTAACAAGGAAGGTATGCTAGAGGGGATCTACCGATTTTTATGAAATTTTAGTGGCCCAACCTGAAATTTAGAGGGTAACAAATAAGATGCCACAACCAAAGCAAAAAAAACCATCGGCACAATACTGACAAAGAATCGGTGATGGTCGGTTAAATGTTGGCATGACGCAGGATTACCAATCCTGTCAGTATTGTCCTGATACCCGCGAACTTGCCATAATATTGGGATTTTTTATTGGCATTGAAATTTTATTAGCATTAATTGAATAATGCAAAAAATTTAATTTTCAATTAATGGTAATGAAATTTTTTGGTACAAGCATTTGTCCTACAAATGCTAATGAAACTATTTACAATTGATCAAAAAGAATGAATAAGAACATACCCAGCAAAATAAAATGGATGCCATTCTTTACGAATCTCTTTTTTATAACATCCAAAGAAGTTGATAGTGTAAATTTTCCGATTTAAAAGTAGTTATTTTAAACAACTTCCATTGATATTATCTACTTCTTATGAAGTCATAATATATTTTTTTTTAAACAATTCCATACACATTTGAATTTGTAAGTCAATTTTTTTAATATTTATTTTATTTTCATTTTTAATTAAAAACTTTTTATAAAAGTAGATGACTAATTTAAAAAATAAAACAAACTTTTTTATTTGATAATAAAATAAAAATCAACATTGGTCTATATTGTGTGCAAGAAGTTTTACATATATTAACTTCCTTTAAATCACTGTTCATTATTTGCATAAGTTGACCACGAAATACTTTAGTGGTTTTTTACTTATAAATGTAACTGTTTTATTTTGATATAGAAAAATCACAGCATCTTAACACATATTTATATAAAGTAACAAATTCCTATGTTTAACAACTTCTGTAAACTAATGAAAAATCTAATCTGATCAACGAATTTTTATAGTATCGAGTAGCTATAAAAAACTATTTCCTCCCAATGACACTCAAATGTTAAAATCCTTAATGATTCACCTAAGTTTTCACAACTTCGAGTTCAGTAGATGTAGTGTTTTTACTACTTACTTAGCTCTTATTTTGCTGGGATATGTATGTAAGAAAACTAAAGTCATATTGACATAGGTGCAAAAGTATTCGGTAGAGTGTCAAACCTTCTCGTCAGAGTTTGCATTTGATAAAGATGAGAGGCAGAAGAAAATTTAGAAGTATTCTTAAAGACGAAAAAATAAAGAGTTACGGATGATGGGAAAAATATGGAGAAAAAAGGGCCAGGAAGTAAAACGCAAAATTTGTCCCCATCTCTCGCGGATGATAAGGAATATCGAAAAGATTGCTTTAAATATATTTGGAATTTACCCTCATGGGAGGCCAAAAAAATCGTATTTTGGGCTTGGTACAACTGAGTAATTTCGATAAGCCGAAAGAAAATATATGTTGCTTACCACTTGCAGGCGGAAAGAGTTTTGTCTGTGCAAAAAAAAAATTTGGGCGACTTTTGAATTCTGTTTTTAAATAAAATTTCTTATTTTTCCCTTTATTAATTTAATTATAATGCTAAATTTGTATACTCCACACTAATATATACAATACACTGCACACTAGACCGTACCGGAAAAAGTTCGCCGTACACCCTCGATTCTAAATTAATTTTGAACGTAGGGGTCGCCTTTTTAAATTTTTTGTTATATCTTCGGCATTTACAGTCGAATTTTAAAGTGTTATATATCGATGTTTTTGTCTCGAGGGTCATTGGCCTCAAGTATCCCGTTCAAGTATTTACCCACTAGATCTCAGTTCTTACAACACTAATGTACCACCCTAATATCAGAAAATTAAAGCTCGAAAAAAAATTATTAAACTTTTGTTAAAGAAGTATTTCGATAATTCCAGGAGAACCATTCGATATTTTCTTTTTAATGTTTTTTTGTTGCGACCCCTAGCCTTCATACCATCGGCCTTTAGAGCAAATCACTGGTCTCTGTGAGACAAAAACATCTATTTATCACACTTTTAGATTCGACTGTATATGACGAATGTATGACGCAAAAATTAAAAGGCAACCTCTAGTTCGGAAAAAATTCTTTTCCAAATTATCTTGCAAAAATTCTTCATATATTAGAAAGTGCACTACGCACTTTTTTCTTGCCTGTAAAGTGGTACGGTCTACTGCACACTCTTCAATTGAAATTCGGAAATCATAATTTAAATGCAAAGTCTTAATTCCGAATTTCAGTTGGGCTTTTCAAAATTTCATTAGGAATTTTCTGACTTTCAATTAGGAATTCTTAATAAGAATTGGTCTAAATTATAACTGAGCTCTTCTTAATTTAAATTAGGAATTCCCAATTACAACTAGCATTTTCTGAAATAAAATTGGAAATGGAGCAGTGAAACACATATTT
The DNA here is from genome assembly GCA_949748255.1 of Eustalomyia histrio. Taxonomy (NCBI): domain Eukaryota; kingdom Metazoa; phylum Arthropoda; class Insecta; order Diptera; family Anthomyiidae; genus Eustalomyia; species Eustalomyia histrio. The sequence continues at coordinate 77,541,643 of OX456526.1, forward strand.
GGTAATTGACAACATATTAATGAAACTTCTTCATTTCTTGTTAGATATATTTATAATTACAGTTTTTATCGATTGGTCGTTATCGGGCTTTTTTTAAATATTTCCGTAAAACTTAAACCACCAGCTTTTTAGGACAAGTGTTATAAACCATCAGATAGGTCTTAAACATACCTCGAAGTTGATATATTATTTGCAAGTTGTTACTTTTGAACAGTACATAAATATTTCTATAGAACAGAAACACCTACATATGTGTATTATATTTGTATTCATTTAAAATAAATTCGAAACAAAATAACCTAAACAATTTTGCTGGAATTTAAGTTGAAATAAAGCATAACTCCAGTCATACTTTGTATCCGTAATAGTTTTTGCTAAAATTATTATATATTTGTTACGAAAATACCAATTTTTTTTCGTCCTTAAAATCTAGTGCCTGATATCTTCGCAAAAGCCTAAAAACAGGTCTGATAAAATCCATTGTTTTTAAATATTTTTCGCGGTCGCGGATGGGCGCATCTAATATTGTTTAATATATTCTTATTTTATTGAAATCAGCACATATCCTTATTAAGATTTCGTGGTGACAGCTGTCGACAGTCATTAACTACAGTCTACTACACCTTTTCCAATTGCATTTAAGAAATAGTCAGTTGTATTTCAGAAATTGTCAATTGTATTTCAGAAATAGTCAATTGTATTTCAGAAATATACAATTGTATTTCAGAAATAGTCAATTGTATTTCAGATATAGTCAATTGTATTTCAAAAATAGTCAATTGTACTTCAGAAATAGTCAATTGTATTTCAGAATAGTCAATTGTATTTCAGAATAGTCAATTGTATTTCAGAATAGTCAATTGTATTTCAGAAATAGTCAATTGTATTTCAGAAAAAGCCAATTGTATTTCAGAAATAGTCAATTGTATTTCAGAAATTGTCAATTGTATTTCAGAAATAGTCAATTATATTTCAGAAATAAAAAAACAGTACACCCTAAGTTTTGGAGTTATTATATTTAGTTTCGTTATTGCCTTATATTTCAATAATTTTTTTACTTACTTTTTTATTGTACTTGCAATCATTTAAAAATGATTTATTTCATTTAAAAATGCTTTATTATTAACAAAAACAATAAGCTTTTATTTGAAAAAACAAAAGAGTCCAATTCATGAAAAATTAATAAAAAAAGAACAAACGAACAATAACTTAGAGTTTTATTAACTAATTTTTTAAAACCATTTTATACTGCAAACAAGAAAAATACAATTGACTATTTCTGAAATATAATTGACTATTTCTGAAATACAATTGACAATTTCTGAAACACAATTGACTATTCTGAAATACAATTGACTATTCTGTAATACAATTGGCTATTTCTGAAATACAATTGACAATTTCTGAAATACAATTGACTATTCTGAAATACAATTGACTATTCCGAAAAACAATTGACAATTTCTGAAATACAATTGACTATTCTGAAATACAATTGACTATTCTGAAATACAATTGACTATTCTGAAATTTAATTGACTATTTCTGAAGTACTATTTCTAAAATACAATTGGAAAAGGTGTAGTACTCTCGACATCAGCGACCGATGTGTAGTGTAGTGTCAAGCATTATATTTATATTCGCATGATGTGAGATGTTTCTTAAAATAAGTGATCACAACTATTTAACCGGGATATTTTAAAAACTTACGAGCTTTTTCAAAATGACAAAGCGTATGCTAACATGCTGCTAACTTTTTGACATACAACTTATCATAAAGAAAATTTAGCAGCTTGTTAGATTACATATATTTTTTTTTACTTTAAATACAGGCATTATCATGTTTTTAATATTTTTTCTTTTTATTTTCTTTTAATTTGTTTTTTTCCCAGGGTGGTATATATTTCTTTCAACTAATGGATCATTATGCTGCTTCTGTTACAATAATGTTTTTAGCATTCTGTCAAATGATAGCAATTGCATGGTTTTATGGCACAGGAAGATTATCTAAAAATATTAAACAAATGACAGGAAAGCCACCATCATTATATTTAAAATCATGTTGGATATTATGTGGGCCCTGTTTGTTGTTTGTAAGTTAAAATCAAAAAACTCCGCTAAACAACTAACTTTTCGTTTCTAACACAATTTTAAACTTTCAGGCCATTTGGATATTAAGTTTAATCAATTACAAAGAGCCTACCTATCACAATGGTCGATATACATATCCCGATTGGGCTTACGGTATTGGTTGGATGTTTGCCTCATTTTCCTTGGTTTGTATACCTGGCTATGCCATCATCAATTTATATAAATCTCAAGGGAAACATTTGGGAGAAGTAAGAAATCGACAAAAAAATTAAGGAAAAAAAACAATAATTACAAATTTCTCTTTCTCTCTAGCGATTCCAAATTGCTTTACGCCCTAATATTTATGAATGTAAAATATGTGGAGAACATCATTGTGAACATGACTATCCCGAACAGGAACAATATATGTTAACACAAGAATTGACAGGAGTATATAAGCCGGCGGTTCCCAGTCATCTGCATCCACCGACATTTACAATGAATTTGGGTCAAAAACAGGGTTACGATCCGATGTATATGCAACCAACACAAAAATCTCCTAGTTTACCTACAAAAGAGCATGTTTTTCAAAAACCTTCTTCTGCTGGGAATAATATTGAGGATAGTGGTCTACCTTCTACATCGTTGTCGGCTAGATGATTTATTTTTTTTTAAAGTAGATGTTTAGACTTTTATTTTAATTTCATATATTGTAGTGTACTTTTAAGATGAATAATGTAATTTGTTGAACGAAAATACACTATTGTTGATGTTTACAATATTTTTTTTTTTTTTGTTAATTGTTTTTCATTTTAAACGAAAAAATTATTATTGAATATAGATTTCAAAAACATAATTTTAAACGTTTTTAATTTAATTTTAAAACGTGTATATTTTTATTCTATAGAAGCTCAGGTTTTCAATAGCGAAAATGTCTTAAATCTAAATGATTTCTTATGGAAATGTTGGAGCCAAAATTTCAAGATTAACAGTTTTAATTATTATTTTAAATTTTAACTATGTATGCAAAAAAATTGGAAAAAACATTTATTTTTATTTTTTTAATTTCAATTAAATGAAATAAAACGATTTTTTGCTTTTTTAAAGCATTAATACATATTGATAAAGTTTATCCATTTCATTAATTTGAGGAACGGCATTAAAATAACGCGGACTTTTGCAATACTCCTCATAAATACGTTGACTTTCTGCACTTACAGTGGGTGGTTTAACAGATAAATACGAATCGGTACCATAATCACTTAAAGGTTTTAAATTAATGCCAGTATTTCGTATTGTATTTTGCATAGTAGACGATAATGTGCCAACAGATGTTATAGGTTGTTGTTGTTGTTGTTGCTGGAGGCTACCAGCACCCATGGGTTGAGTGGTTAATTTAGCCATTTGTACATAACGTTTATAAATGGCCATATTTTTTTTAGATGGATTACTTACCTTACAACCATATACCTCTTCCATTGGTGGCAATAAAGTGGCCAATGTTAATGGTGTTTCTTTATCCAGAGTTTTATTAAGACTTTGGTCTTTTAACGATAAACTGGCACTAAATTCTTCATCTGTTGAGCTATCATCTGCTTCCGAGTTTGAACTTGAATCATTACTGTTAGTAGAACTTGTGGAACTTTGACCAGTGAGTGAAGGATTTTTTGGTTTCTTACGTTCTTGTATTTGCCGTTGGAACGGTGAATAATTTGTTCGAAATGTTGGCAAGTGTCTCATAGCTAATTGACTAATTTCAAATGATATATGTTCATTTAACTCAGTCCATTTAAACGATTGATGATAGTTGGAATAGCCATCGATCATTTCCAAATCTTTACTGTGTACTCGAAAGAGTTCTTTAACAATTTTGGTAGCATCTGAACAAGATTGTGGTAAACATTTACGTACTTTCATACGAATCCAATCCGTTATAAGGCGTGTCTCTGTGCTGGGTGACAGAGGTTTATAAGCATTGTGCATATAATAATCGCTTTGTAATTCCCATATAGGTTGATTTTCTGAAACAATAAAATGATATATTATTAGATCAAATGGATCGAAGCAATAAATTTACAAGTTGTAACATATGATAGCAAATTTTTTTTTACTTTGAACCAATACTCAGAGGATACTCCTACTACCCCCTACTACCCCTAGCTCCTAAGGCTAGGGGAAGAGAGAGTAGTATCTGTGGACATTTGACTTAAATTTCATTAAGATGTGACAGAAGCTGTAAAATAGACTTTAAAGCCCTTGCACATACATATATGAGAGTTGTATTCCATTTTCGGACGAACATAGGTGGTATTGATAGTGAGAAGATCAGATGAAGTGAAATAGTTTTTGCGCCGGTTAAGAAAACCTGAGCATGAAAGAATCATTCAAGATTCTTTCGAAACCCGAATGATTGATTTTTCCAGCGCACATCACATTGAATTCTCATGCCCAAAACATCAAGAGCATTCGATCGACTCCTCCATGAGTACAGATGGCATTTGTGACAGCCCGTCTATTGGTCAACAAACCACATTTGGTCTTGCGTGCATTAAACTCGACCCTATTCACACGACCACATTCAGATATTGTCAAAAGGCAAATTTTAAGTGTATCATTCATATTTTGCCTCATGCCCCCAACCTCTAAAGAGCTTGGCCGATGATCAAAGGAATATGAATAATAGATGTTTCTGTAATCTGCCAAGGTATAGATAGGCCTATAAGAAAAAGTGAGGGAGAAGGAACGGAACCTTGCGGTACCCCTACATTCAGCTGAAACTCGTCGGTACCCCTACATTCAGCTGAAACTCGTCGATACCTGAAAAAATCGATATGAATCGAGAGAAGTCATCACCGACACCAAAAGTATTGAGACGAGAGCTTTATGTCACACTCGATCGAATGCCTTGGAAATATCTAGAGCAACCACTATCTTTACCAAATTTTTTATATACAAAAGGCAGCATCGGAATTTACTTTAAGTTAAGTTCAAAAAGTGGAATCGGACGTAAAAACACTCTTCACAACCGACTTATGTGCAAAAATAGGACATACGTACACATAAAGATATAAAGATTAAAATTTTCTTGAGGATCCGACCACTCTTTTACCGCAAACAACTGCCATTTTTCTTAAGAAAACCTATGGCTAACTTAAGTATCTAGCAAGTCTCATATCAGGCCGGAATGCAAAAGATAATTTTTGTGCAGTCCTCGTACACCTATCTGCAACCCTTTTGGGACAGTGTAAATCGGATCGGTGTAAAACTAACTTAGAGGTTTCTATCTTTAAAAATACTTCCTTCTAAAATTTTGTATTATTCTTATAAAAAATTGCCAAAAATATTTCTTTGTAAAATTTTTCGCACAAGAAAAAATTGTTTTGTCTATTATTTTTAAAGATGTTTTAAGAAAACAAAATAAACACCTTTATTAAAAACTATTTTGGTGTTAGATTTTTTTTGGATTAAAAAATAACCTTACAAGTAAAAAATATTTTTGTAGCCGAAATTTTTATTTATTCCGAACTAAAACTTTTTTTTCATAAAAGAAACTTATCTCAAATACTTAATTGTCTTCAGGAGCTGCCTTTTTTGAGTAGGCCACAAATCGAGATTCTTTATAATTTAAATCCCTGTTAATCCAAGGAACTATAAGAAATTTGAAAAGCCTTTTATTTCAACATATATTGTAAAAATTTTGTAAGTACAGTTAACCCTCGATTACCCGTGTTTCTTGGGACTCTTTTTAGCACGGATAATCGAAAAACACCGTGAAAAGAAGATATACATTAACACTCTTGTTATTATTTTTACTAAAGCGCGTACAGACAACATATTTCCTATTTAACATTTTAACGGATGTATTTTTAGGATAGTTCAGTTCCATTTATCCTTTAATTAAATGATCCTTTTGAATGTATGAAAGAAAACTCTTCTGCCGTTGTATTTTGTTTATTTGGAAGGGTTGTATTTTTAGTGTTATTTTCTTTCATTTTAGAAGTTGCTAAAGTGTTGTAATGTTATAATGGTTAGCGGGAAGATCGGTTACACAAAAGATTGTAAATTCGATAAAAATAACTTAGCAGGGCTATCAACTGCACCAAGTTGGCCAACTTCCCATCAGGCGCGCAACAACTGCTCTAGATTTTTTTTTTTTTTTTTTTTTTTTTTTGTTAACATTTTTCTAATCAAATTTAGTTAAATCTGATTGAATATGTTTGAATCTAAGATCTGATCATATATGTTTAGATACGACTTATGTGATATACTGTATGTACAGATCCAATCAGATTTAGTGTCAGATCTGTTCATATCTAAAGGGTTCTTTAAGGTTTGGTGAGTTTTGTGGCCAGAACTGAGCAAATCTGGTCATATGGGATCATATTTTATGGTAAATCTGTTCATATCTAATATCAGATATAGTATAAGATCGGAGCCATTTAAACCATTTCAATGGCACCAAAATAAAAAATGTGTGTTTTTTAATTTTTTATTTGTTATTACATATAATGGATATAAAACAATACCTAGAGCAAAGTGGTTCGTTTATACACAGTCCGCCAGATCTTCCTTGATTTGATCAGATCTAATTAGATCTGGTACAATTTGATCTAACGAGATCTGATCTTTTTTATACATAACTTAACCATTACAATTTTGTTAGTGTAGTTAATAAATGTTTACTAGGTTTGTTTTTTAGAATTTTATACCTATATCTATAACTACTTGTAAAGAAAAAGACTATCCCTACTTAACTGACTTTTCTTTATTTTTTGTAAACAAATACAATTTGAACATTTGGGGCCGCTTTTGTACGAAAGCTGTTTTCGTATATGGACAATTTTATTGTTTGTCCTGCTCTACCTTAACTTATAAACACCTAGTTTGTTTGTTAGCTTTTATTGTTTTTAATATTTTTTTAAATTAAAAATACGAAAATTTCATATATTTTTATGACAAATATTTTTGTTTACATTTAAAAGAGAAAAGCAAATAATTTCTAAGACTTGGCAGCATTTTTATACATTCTTAATTTATAAGTAGCATGCAATTTTCTTAATTGCCTTTTCAATGTTGGTTCCAAAGTTATGTCCATTTATACGGTGACTTTGTTGCACAAAAGAGAAATAACAAAAACATGCGCGAAAAACGAAAACCGTGATTTGTTTTGTTAACTGGCTTGCTTTTCTACCCTTGGCTCTTAGTAATAAAAGAGGGACCGATAGTGAAATATAGCAGCTAATGATTTTTATTATTACAAGTAATAACATTCCTTCAAACTACAGAATCGCAGCAAACTCTATTTGTTCAATTTCATTTTGTACTAACAAATTTATAATTTTATCTCTTCCCGTAATATTGTGGATTTTTCTTAACTTCAAATTTTTTTTTTTTTTTGATATTTTAATTTTTTAAATAGATGAAAAGCAAAATAAAAGTCAGCTAGTTTATTAATTTACAATATACAATATACGTTCACGCTTTGTAGTATAAAATCGTTGTAAACACACTACCAAGAGTGAAAACCGTTAGAATTTGTTATGTTGGCGGCAAGTTATCAAAGTTGCCTTATAATATCATTTATATCATTTTTTTTTTTAAATTTAATTATAATAACCCTGTTCCCAAAAGCATAACACACACATACAAAACTTAGCACACCCCTTGTGAATAACGTAAATATATTTTTAAATACTACCAACAAATATAACAATTTGATATAATATTGAGATCTGTTTTTCATTTCAAATTTTATCCTTCTAATAAAAATGCTTTAACCAAGAATAAAAAAAAATATTGCACTTACGTTTCGAATGACTTTTACTTGGTATATAATAACCCAAAAATAAATTAATACTGTGCTGCTTCTCGGTATCGTTAAATGTATTGCTATAATAACGACTCAATGTCTGCATAATGTCATTGCCTTGCGAAGCCCAGGCGGCTGTCTTACGATACGTTTTTATGCGATGAACCAATTGGGAACCACCATATTGTAAAGCCAAAGTATCACCATGTTCTTCATACAAATTTTCCAGCATAGTAACACAATCTGAATCAAATTCCAATTTGGCTGATTTAACAAAACCCAAACATTCCAATTGATGGCCGAGAGCACATTTACCAATGGCAAATTGGGCGGTATTAGTACGATCTAAACAATCAACACAATTGGTACGTACAAGACCCGTCTGAAATGTTATAGGAAGACCTTGAGCTTTAAAGAACATGCCAGTTTGTTGTACTACAGACTCAGCAATATCGGCTAACATTTCCATAACATTACCACCCCCGCGACTTTTGCGTGCCATATCAAAGTGTATATATTTCATACGATGCTGGGGTGGTAGAAATTGATTAAGATAGCGTATGCTATTTACCAATTCTTTAGCAATTATGTTTTCATGTTGTCTCTTTTCACGTTTTTTAACTAAATTTAAAATAATTATGGGTGATCCATAGTGAAAAAGTAAACGTTCAAAATGCCGGGCTGGAGTTTGCGCATAAGGATCAGAAATATCTAATTGTATAGGAGGTTTGGGAACCATTTTACTTATATCCTGAGACCAATGTGAAGGCACTGATCCTCTCATTTGTGTAAATGAACACATATTATGGCCATCTGTAACGATTTGTTCGGTTTCCACCTCATTTGCTACATCACCCCGAAAATTGGCACCACGTTTTAGAAATCTAGTACCTGCAAATCTAGTACTTCTTCTTGCTATCAGACAAACATTGACACGTCGGCCAAAGACACTGATACACGATTGACTAACATAGCCATGAGTCACCTCTAAGAGCCAATCTCGTAACATAATTTCCTTCATGGGTTCCAAAAGAAATGCATTCCAAACAAATCGTTTACGGGAACAACTACGAAATGCATAATCTACACGCTCATTAGCATTCTGAACATTATTTGTTAAGGTATCCCAATCCGGCAGAGGTTCATCCGATTCAATATCCACCTTCGGACCAACATAGCGAGGAGCAGAACAATTATACTGCAATGTTCGGGTTAAATCGTATGAATATGAAAAATAGAAATTACTTCTTAAATCAATATTCTGAAACATTTTTTTATAGCGATCCTCATATGGATGGGGTGTTTTTAAAGCCACTGTGGGTTCGTTCACCTTAACCATGACGGTGTCTTTAATAGTATAAATCAAATGCATACCCAAATGTGCACAACATTTTCTCTTTGTGACCAATATCAAGTAATAACCCTCCAAAAATCGTACAAACCCTAAAACGCCATAGGCTGATATGACTTTAGGGGAACCACCCAAGGATCCAAGAAATCGTCGTATTTCCAATGCATTAAATTCATTGGGATTTTCATCAATAACCAAACGGTCATGTTGTGTACGATCAATGACCAATAAACGAAAGCGTGTTTCTCGGTTGTTGCTGCCCACTAAAAATAAACGCTTCAAATGTAAAAATTTTGTTATTGATGAAGCAAATTTGCAATTAGGGTTTTTACTTACCGTCCGTGTTTCATACAACACTACTTTTTGTATGGCGCTTATAAGAGGGTTAAATATAATATTTGGATTATTGTTATTCATGTTTTAAACCAAATTTTTACTATACATTTTTTGAAAATATTTTAGTGTTTTTTCTTCTGATTATCCACAGAACAATGATTTATCAAAAAAAATCCAAACAAAACAAAAAATAAAACAGCTGACAAATAATAATAAATGTGTGTCAAGTTATCCATCATTTTAGTATACGGAACATGGATCTGAAATGTAATGATGTAATTTTTGATAATAAAAAAATTCTATATAAGTTCCGTTCGTTTACTTAATAATTTGTACAAATTTTTACTGGATGGCGGCTGCTTACACAAATACTCAGTAAACATAAAGGACAAAGTAAAGTTTGATGTTGAGAATTCTTCCGCTTTCTGCAAATTTTCACTGGCCAGCAAGAATTTACAAGCAGAAAAAACATATGATTGTAAAACATGTGTTTAAATTTTTGAAAATACAAATAAAAATGTTTTACAACTACGTTGTTTTATGCAAATCAACAATAATAATATTAAATGAATTATAGAATAGATTAAAAAACCTTCTAAAATGTTTCTGCTTTAAGATTTTACAACAAGAATCCTCTTTTTTCATATCGACCAGTTATAAATTATTTTTGCATTTGATTTTACAATCAGCTGTTTAACAAATTGCAAATTATTGCAAATTTTCCGTTCGAGTACTTTAGAAAATTTTCATTTTGAGAGTAAATTTATCTTTACTCTCTATAAGTTTGTTACTGAGTAATTCTTACTGGACTTGACTGAGAAAAGTAAACGAATGGATTGATATTAGCAAAACAAAATACACAAAAAACATGCCAAAGACTACAAAGACAGGAAACGGCCGATTAAATTAAAATGGAGACTAGAAACAAATATGTACCATGCAATTTATATGAACTTTATTTTTTCTATCTCATTTTGGAAATCACTGCAATGTCAAAAAACATACGGTTCAAAAATTATTGTTTGATATTTGTCATTTGTGACCTGTCTTGGTAGTCTGTGTTAGGTCTGTACGAGATAACTCTGGGTAAAGTCTGGCTATCCAAAAATAATCTCACAGACATAAAAATGGCCAAACTACTGCGAACGCACAAATAAACGTCAAATTTATTCTGATTAAAAAACAGCTTATTAAATAAATATATTTAAAATGGCAAATAACTAACTACATTGTAAAATTTTTATTTAGCTCTAATTTTTTCACAAATGTAAAACAGCTGATGTATTTGGAACAGGTGATGACTTGATAGTTTTTTCCTTTTACCTAAGCAAAAAGTACGGGTAAGTTCTGGTAAAAAGGGAAACAAAATTACACTCTCATTAACGCTCTCATTACCCAATTTTCGTTACAAGAAACACTTTTTGGTAAGATTGTGTTCCCGCGGGCACCCGCGATAACGTACGTCGAACATACCTATTATAAGCCAAATTCTCTCGATTACAGCAAAAAATATAAAAAATTCATGCAGATTCTATAAGATGAATATCGTTTATTGTACACTTTCGAAGTTAAATATTTGCATTAATACATGAAAATTTTAAACTGTTGTTAAAAACTTTATAAAGACAGTCATATTTAATCTTATAGTTTAAACAGTTTCGTAGTAACGTCTTTAAAACGATAAAATTTTAACATCGATAGAATATTTAAATTGAGGTTATTTTTATGTTTGTTTGTCTACGAAAAAACTGTGAGACAAAAATAATACAAGATATATTTAAAAAAAAATATTTTATGGTTAAATCTTTAAAAAAAAACCTGTTTTACTACTCTGTACCAATTACTCAATAGTTTTACAACTCTATTGTGTTTGTATCGCATTCTCAATGTTTTTTGTGTGAAAATTTTCTTGTTTAATTAATAATTTCGTGAAAATTCTAGATTTAAGGACGATTATATATAAAAATATATATCACTCTATTTACTTTGCTGCTTTCTAATTAGTAAAATGACGGAATGGGGAAAAATATGTCGCATTTGTGCCGGTCCTGCAGAATTTAGCATTTTTAAACATATGCCATATTATTTACATTCTCGTCCAGACGAAATCATAGAATGGCTAGATCCAATAAGTGGGATGCTTGAAGAGATTACAGGAATGAAGGTAAAATACAGAAGGGAATTAACGATATTTGGGCTAAAGTGTACTTTATCGAGCGTTGCTTAAAAAATTACTTCTGCCTCTTGGAGTAAAAGAAGAAAATGTGTTTCTATATTCGGTGTTTGTGCTCGTGGACTGTGGGCCACAGGCCTTAAAAATCCGTACGCTTATTGTACTCAAACAAGAGGAAATTTCGTCAGGATTTCAAAAAAGTATTTTTGGCAATAGTTCCCTTTTTCGGACACCGCTCAAAAAAAATATATAAAAAGTTACACACAGTGAAAATGACCCACCCTTCATATAATTATTTTCGTTATAAAATTTCTATAAAATACATTATCTTAATACGAAAGTTTATATGTTTTAAAGTTTGATTTATTTTTAATTATAACAAAATAAAAATATGTACTAATGCATTAACAATGACAAAATAAAAGCAAATAAGTTAAAAGAAAACAGTGAGAATGATCCATCAATGTTTAGAGATATAAAACAAATCTTAGGAATTGTATTAAGTCTACATCTATCGACTAGGATTTTTTAATCGATTAGGATTTGATTCCAAAAATTATTTGTGTATTCGGATTAATTTTTCCAAATCCTTCAATAACACTCGCTTTGTTTCATCTTTTCTTATTTCGAGCTCCAATATATGCCACAAATTTTCTGTAACATTTAGATCCGGAGATTGTGGGGGCGTTTTGATAACTCTTGCACAATTATTGAATTTCAATTCTCTTTCAATTCCAGCAGTGTGTTTGGGATCATTGTCTTGATATAAGTACATAAAATGTATGCAATTCCCTGTTTATCAGCGCTTTGCTTAAAATTTTATTTTAAATTATTTTAATATTTTTGCTTATCCATAATCCCGTCAATGAAATGAAATTTACCAGCCTTTGCATCCCTATACCATAACATGACCACCACTGTGGGGCGTAAATGTTGCGGATGCATTTTCCCGTTAGTTTTTCTCCAGACATTAACTCTCCCATGTGAACCATAAAGATTAAACTTACTTTCGTCAGTTAATAAAATATTATTCCAGAACGAACTATCTTTCATAAGGTTACTGTGAGCGAAGGTCAATCGGTTCTTTTTGGAAATGAATGACTTCATTCTCGCTATACTACCATTTAATCCAGCTCTAAGTAAGACTCTTCAAACTGTATCGGTATTACAATTAATTTTAAGATGTTGCTCCACCATATCCCTGAGTTAGGTGCACTCTTCCTTAGATTATTTCTAAATTTACGGACAATCCAACACATATCGGTTAGAAAATAATTTATTTTTACTAGTTCTTGTCCTACTAATAATTCATTTTATAATATTTTTTATTGTTGAGCGAAATTTGTTCGCTATTTGCAATACATATTTCCCTTTGACACCATTTTTATAGTGTTCTACAACCAATTTTCGCATCTCAATCGAAGTGTGGTTTTCCCAAACTTTTTTGAAGCGACAAAATAAATTTGAAAAATTTACTAAGTTATTGAAAAAATATGGAAAGAAATTTCATAAAAATCTTGGAAAATTACTGTTACTTGAGCCAGTTGAGTGGGTCATTTTCACTGTCTTATTGGTTTGCTAATGTTAATTTATTAGTCTATATTTTTTTATTTTATACAGTTTAAAGTAAACTATAAATATTCTTTCATCTAAAATTATTTTTTTATAGAAATTTTACTCTTAAAATAATTTAATGAAAAGTGGGTCATTTTCACTGTGAGTAACTGTATACAGTAGCACAGGAAAGACATACCGCTTACAAAAATGCATTTAACACATCATATTTTTATAATAAAAATGATACTGTGCTGTTCTTTACAAAAAAATATAACAAAAACATTTTTTTATTGGTACAAATTTAAGAAATTCGCTTTTCAAAACAAAGAACAGTATGCATACGCTCACCTTTGGGTAAAGGTATTTTTCCGTTATAGTTCATGGTTAATATTTAAAAATGTTTACAATTTTTGGAGTTTTGTTTTGCTAAGAATTAGTTTAAAAGTTAGTGAAATTATTTTAGATAATAGAAATTTTATTGTTCGGCTCAAAAATGTTAAATCTCTACGTGAGCTTTCTGAAATTTTTGGGCATCTAAAACCTAGTATTCGAACCATTTTTAAAACATTAAAAGTGTAAACAATAAATCAAGAAGTGTATGTCCGCCAAAAATTACTAAACAAGTAAAACGAGACATACTGAACGAAAATAACTAAAAACCAAGAACAACTGCTGTTGATTTCATGAAAGATATAGAAAAAGCTTTAATTTAATAAAATTTTCCTTGAAATTTATTTTTATTTTATTCATATATCATTTCAAATTTTACTTTTAGTTAGGAAATATTTCCTTTGTTTTAGGAAACATTTTTATTTTATTTAGGTTTATTAGATAATTTTTTTTACTAAAAAGTAGGACTTAACGCCCTAAAAATAAGAGACTATTTCCTAACATCAAGTTAAATAGCACTTTTTTAAGTGAAAAATTATCTTTAAATTTAATAAAAATTTTCTAACAAATATGAAACTGTTTCTACGGTAAATGTAATATATGTATTTTACCAAAAATAAAAAATTGCTTATGAGTTAAATTTTTTTCTCAAACTAGAAAAAAAAATTGTCCTTTGTCTTTTTAAATTAACTAAGTTGAGGAAATTGGTGCAAAAATACAACATATCGCAGTTACATTTCTTATTATTATTGGAAAATGGAAAAATATCATAAGTTTATTTCATATAATTTTTAGCTTAAACTTGAATTTACGACGATTTCCAAATCGGGTTTACCTGGGCAATGCACCCCATGCCTTATTTATGCGACTGGATATATCTGCTGCTGAGCCACCAGTTGTGTCAATTATGCTACCCAGGTAGCAGAAACTTAACATCATCAATATCTTTCTTGAAGAAATGGCGATCTGTGTTTCTATTAATGCGGAGAGATTTTATTTTGGGTATATTTATCAGCCCATCACTGATGGTGGAAATTTTCGACCGTATCTCTGAGAATGAGTGGCTAAGTAGGCATATGTCATCGGCATAATCTAGGTTCTCCAACCGCCCTTGTAAGCCTCACATAATACATCTCTTATGATGGCCTGTTTCCCTCTTCATCACAGCATCGAGAACGCAGTTAAAAACAAGAGCGAAAGCCAGCTTGCTCATTTCTGAGTGATGAGGAAATTGTTGTCCAAAGTCTTTTGTTAATTATATGTGCAATTACCTTATTTACCAATGCTTAACAAGGTTTTACCCCTCCAATTCTTCCTGTTCGTCAAATCAGCCTTTTTGGGAAGATTTATAATAACTCCATCAGACAGCTCATCAGGTAAAAATTCTTGGGCCCAAAACGCCCTAATAATGGGTTCCAGCAGTCGTGCACTGGTTGTTCTATCGGCTGTAAGCAGTTCTGGAGAGATATTCTCTAAAACAGGAGATTTGTTTGATTAAAGAGATATTATCGATTCGCTAATTTCACTTATCTCAGGACAATCAGTATAGATGTCGGCATTTGGTGTATGTGAAGCACATCCGCAAACGGGTTGACATTGAGCAGTAGATTTTGGTAGCATGCCGGAGTAAAACCTCTCCCAAAGTGTAACCTGTTGGATTTTCGATGTTATAAGTTTTCCAGAATCGCTTTTTAAGGGCTTTCCGGTCGATAATTTTCTATATGTCAGCTTGTTAACAGACATAAAGGGTGTCCCAAGAAGATCGCAATTTTTAAATCTGGCAACATTCGAAGTGTCATTGTTTGACATTTGAACAATTGTTATTGTTTGCTAGTAGAAGGTACGAGGTAAGTAAAAATGGAGCGCTACACGAATGAACAACGCATTCTCATTGTGAAATTGTTTTAATGGTGAAAGTTTTGCGGCAACAGTTCGCAAATTGCGATCAATTTGGGGTCACAATAATGCTCCAAAAGAGTCAACTGTAAAGAGATTAATGGATAAGTTTGCCGAAACTGGGTCTGTTAGTGATGTAAAGACAACAACGCGCCATCGATCAGGTCGATCGACCGAAAATGTCGCAGCTGTACGTGATGATGTCGCTCAAACTCCATCCACCTCAATTCGACACCGAGCTCAGCAAATTGGTGTCTCCAAATCCACTTTGCAGCGAATTTTGACGAAAGATTTGCATCTTCATGCATACAAAGTTCAATTGACTCAGGAACTGAAGCCAGCTGACCATGGACAGCGAAGGGAGTTCGTTAATTGGGTATTGGAGAGACAACATGAAAATACTGATTTTACCGATAAAATCATCTTCAGTGACGAGGCCCATTTTCATCTTGATGACTTCGTCAATAGGCAGAATTGTCGCATTTGGGGTGAGGAAAATCCTCGAATGATTCACGAGAAGCAAATGCATCCTCAACGTGTGGTTTTTGGGCTGGAGGAATCATTGGACCTTTTTTTATGAAAATGAGGCAGGTCAAGCGCAAACAGTCAATGGTGTTCGGTATCGTGAAATGATAACCAGTTTTTTCTTGCCTAGAATTGAAGAAATGAATGTGGAGGGCATGTGGTTCCAACAAGACGGCGCCACATGTCATACAGCCAGAGAAACAATTCAATTGCTGCATCAGTCATTTCCCGGTCGTGTTATTTCGCGTTTTGGATATCAGAATTGGCCGCCTAGATCGTGCGATTTAACACCATTAGATTTTTTTTCTTTGGGGTTTTTTGAAGTCGATGGTTTACGCGAATAAGCCGACGACGACTCAAGCCTTAAAAGAGGAAATTGGACGCTGCATTAATAAAATACCGCAGCATTCATGCAAAACGGTCATTGAAAATTTCATTAAAAGATCGCGTGCATGCCAGCAAAGCCGCGGCGGCCATCTGCACGATATATTGTTCCATACATAACCTCATTCTGTCTACTTTACGATATAATAAAGTTTCGCGATTTTTGTTTAAATATCTGTGTTTTATTTAAAATTTAAAAATTGCATTCTTCTTGGGACACCCTTTATATAGGTCCCTTAAACGATGGGTCTCAGCTGCTGCTTGAAAAATAAATCGTTTACCTTATTTTATTTTTTCCCAAAAACTAGAAAACTTTTACTTGAAAAAAATAATATTTTATTAAAATTTATCTAAACTAAGTTGCATGGAAATTTTTCCTAGAAATAGTTCATCAGTTTCTAAAACCAAATAACCAAATATACATTTTTGTTTTTAAATGTCTGAACTAATTTTTAGAAAACAATTCTTAAAAATTAGTGTTAGACTCAGAAACTGAATTTAGAAATGGCTTTCTAAAATTTATTTAATTTTAATACTCGTGAACACACATTAGGTTGAAGTACTTTTTCATTTTAAATTAGACACATTTTTTAACTAAATGTGAGTAAATTATGTTGTTAATCTTTTTTAAGCAAACTTAGTTTTATTTTAGTATGTAAATTTCTTTAAACTACGATGTTTTTTTTAATTGATAAATTTTTATTAAAAAGACTTGGTTTTTACCAATATCAAAAATTATTACTTAGGAAAACTTTTAACATATTTCAGAGTATATAAACTATTTTGTTTTACACAAACTTAGGAATAATTATTTATTTATTTATTTAATCAATGTTACACAAAAACCGAGCCCAGAGGGCCATATATGGTTTAAAAATACAACTCAAACATACTACTTAACAAACAATAAGAAGAATATACATATATAATAAATATCTAAAAATATATTAAGTAGATAAAAAAAATAATTTTAAATCCAAAATAAAATGCCAATTGAAATAATTTAAATGATTTAAATGTTATAATTTTTAAGAAAATGTTTCTGTTTTAAAAAAAATTTGACTTAACTTGATAAAACTTTTTTAACCTATTTTGAAGGAAATTTTAGATTAGTTTTAGTTCATGTCTTTTTTTATTTGAGTGCAGTAAAGTTTGTTTAAAAAAGTGCTATCAAAGCAATTTACAAATGGTATTTTGCAAACGTTCTCAGAACGTTTTGATAGTACTTAGTTTTTGTATTATCATTAATTTCTGGCTTAGTTTTTTTTAGAATTATATCAAGTTACATCAAATTGTGTCAAATTATATATAATTTTTCGGATTAATTTAAATAAGATTGTATATAACGGGATCCCATGAGAGCAGATTATCTATGTCATCGGAGTGAACGGTATAGAAGGACTTTTCTGTAAGGAAGAATATGTGAATATGACAGCATTTTGGGTACTTAAATATATATACAAAGTACCAAATATGTTATATGTTTTGCACAAGAACAACAAAAATGGTGCCGAAACTAAGGTACCAGTGAAAGGCTCTCTTTCCAATAATACGACCTTTTTAAATATGTAGTTCCTTTCAAAGAGCTATTACACATTGGAACAATTATGCTGGCATAATATGCCAGCTGTAGGCAAGCGGGGTGATGACAATTGTTTTTTGGTGGCGTAAAGTTTCAACCATCTTCTACCCCCGCATTAGCAGCACAAAATCAATACATGCACATTTTTAAAAAACGCTAAATGTTAAATGCATACACAAAGCTATTGTATACGTGCACATTTTTTGCCAGATGAACCATTCTCCTGCATTTTGAAAAGAACAAAAATTGTGCGTCTTAAATATTAGTCTAATGTGTCCATTATACGATACATACCCAAGTTTTGTCGTTATGTTGTTATTGTTATTAAAATATGTTTAAATTATATAATACTATATTTTAAATCGTTTTTGTTTTTAGTAAATGTTTAAAGCTTAGTGATAGTGGGGGACTCGGTGCAGAAAAAAATTTATTTCTTTTTAAACTAGTGTTATGATCAAGCTTAAATTTTTATTTTCTTTACAGGTCTCTAGCGATGACGATTTACCCAAAAATATCTGTGTTCTATGTATTTCATATTTAAAGCATGCTATTACATTTCGTGAGCAAGCCATTAATACATGTTTAAGTTTTTTAGCCGTTAAAGCATATAAAAGGATCATCAACGACAAAGAAGTATTGAATGATGATGAAATAAAAAATGGAATCAAACAACAACATTTCGATGATGAGAATTTATTAAAAAATTATCAAAAGAAAAATCAAAGTAAAGTTAAAAAACAATTAATATATATTGCAAACAACAATCTGCCATCAGATATATCAAAAAAAACACAATTATGTTTGCAATATTTATCAAAACTATATGACAATAATCTACAGACGGCAGCTGTACAGGGGGCGACGATACCTTCATCATCAAATAAAGTAACAGGCAACGAAGAATATAATGAATTTGAATGTAATAACAAGTCATTCGCAACAAAATCAACAAAACAATTTAATAAAACAAATGAAATGATGAATATGATGCCCAGTTGTACTAGAAGTGGTGGTATTGCTGGTGGAAAGAGACAAAATCTTGAAGATGGTTTACCAAGAAACACATCAAGTGATGAATATGACGAACCAGAGGAAGATGGAGCAGCAGGCGGACATGTCAGAAATAATATATTCTCTTATAAAGAGAAAAACTTCCAAGAAGATGATATTATGGATTTAGATGAACTGAAAGGTGCTATAACCATTAATATGCCATTCACATGTAAGGAACATAAATGTACCTTTTGCTTTAAACGTTTTATGTTTGAAGAATCATTTGAAGAACATACTGAGACTTGTATTGAATACAGATTTTCCAAATTCTTGGAAGAAATGAATAAACTTTTGCATATAAGACAAGCTAAAGAAATTTCACCACATGAATTTATACGCAGAATGATATTTAGTTTACGCAAAACTTGTGAATGGTTAAAAGAAAATTGTATTGATACCACCTTAACCGATTTACTGCAATATAATCAAAAATCTAAGGAGAGTAGTAAACAAAAACAAGAAAGTGAGTGTAAATCAAAGGCATCTTCAACAGAAGAAACACAAAACTCCGCAAATAAAAAAATAAATAAAACTTTAATCTCTTCGACACCCAAAATGGAAAAACGGCCAATTGTTGTTTGCAATACACCCATTAATATGAGTAATAATATATTACATGAAATCGAAAGATCAGAAAGTAGAAACTCACACAAATTTTTATTAAAAAAACCTATACCTATATTGGCTACTTCCTCGACTATAAATAATTTATCATCCTCTATGTCAAAACCATTATCCGAAAATACAGAACGTTTAACATTTATGGAAAAGTTACAAAATGCTAGCAAACCCTTAACTGCTAAAACTCCTACTAAAGAAAATCTTTTAATATCAAAAAATCCTCCCACTACACCTCTTATTACTGTAAGGCAAGACTTATTAGCAGCTATTACTCCTAACACTTTACAAACATCCCCTTTAAAGGACTTGCTACAATCTACATCATCACAAACTTCTAATACTCCTGTGATTAATGTGGCATGCGCCCGTTGTCCTCAATGTAAATTATTTTTTGATACCTTAGATGCTTTAGAAATTCATAATGCTATTCAACATAATTCCCTTCCAACAATGCCATCAGGCACTCCCAGAACAATGAATACTCAAGCAGATTTAGATGAAGAACATAAACGTATTATAGCTTTATTTGAAGATGAAGATCAAATTTAAATGCATCAATTATAATTCATATAATTATAATAGGAATAATAATTTCTTAATGTTTTTCTTTGTCTTCTATTTTATTTTATTTTTGAGTTTATTTTTAAAATTTCATAAGCAGACGTTTGTATGATTGTAATGCAGAATATATTTTTACCAAAGCCAATTCATAATATTCTTAATGAACCAAATGCTATTTGTATTGGATAATATTTAATAACATTTAGGCATTTCCATTAGACATTAAAATATATATTAAAGGAATTTTGATTATATTATATTGCGGGAATATTCTAAACTTATTTTAAAAAGTCTCCATTTTGTAATATTGCATACAATCTTTATACTTTATTTGGAAATCTATAATGTTGAATATTTAGTTGGATTTACAAATTACTCAATCATTGCATTTTTAAAATTTTTAAAAATAGTTGATTTTCAAAATTTTGTATAATTATAAGAAAATGTATACATTAAATAATACACTTAGGTTGTTCATAAAGGCAGACATAACCCTCGTTCTTTTTTGGCAGTAAAACTGTCGGTGTGTGCCAAAGCTCGTCCTTCGTGTAAGCGTTCAAAAATATCTGTTGAAAGTTGATTTAAAAATTGATTTTAAACGTGTTCGTTTGTCAGAGTCGAATACGAAGTAATATTAAAACGACAGCTCTATATTGTCGTTCATGTTTAGCCGTACAGTTTTACCAGTGCAAAAAAAGAACGAAGTTTTTGTTAATATTACAAATTTTTTATTGAATGGTACGCTCAATCACAAATAATTTTTTAATGTATTTCTGTGTTGATCTTTTTTTTATATTGTAATTTTTTATATTTTAATTTTAACTGACGATTATTTATTTTATGTATTTCAATGTTATTACTTTTAAGGGCGAGTATTTTATCTAAAAAATAATCAGGGTTATACCTTAACCATAGCTATATCTATAAGGCTTACTGTATTGTAATAATAAATAAATAAAGTTTACATTCATAACTAAGTCTTAGGACTAAATTTTGTTTATTTTGTAATAAGTTAGCAAGTCTAAAAATGTTTTAAATTTAACCCTTTCGGGAGGGAATTTTATTTCGAAAACCGACATGTTTTTGGTGTAAATCTTTGCATATTCTAAGAGATATGCCTAAAAATAACTTATGTTCTGCATACTCAGAAATCCTGAAATCGTCCTGGGACATAAGATTTCAATAAGCATTTTTTGTAGGACTTAAGATTCCAATAAATGTTTTTAATGGACAAATTATCGAATAAAACTTCAATTCAAAATTCCAAAATTTTATTGATGTTGTGAACTACACTATTAACGTATGCACGCTGACATGTATCGTTGTAGAACATATTGACCCAGTAGACGCGGGGGGGTTAAGGTTATGTTTTGCGTAGTGTTAAAACTGTTAAAATTATTTGTTAAAATTGTAATAATTTTGAAAATAAAACGACATTCTAATAAGATACTGTAACGACTTTTTTTTGGAAAAATTTGAAATTAAGAAAATAACTCACGTGTTGCGAAAAGTATTAACATCATACATATAGATTATTTTTAATTTTTTTTTTATTTATTTATTTGTTCACAAAAATTGATATTTTACAAGATAGATGGTACCTGATTTTTGGCCTCGTACTTATCTTCCCGGGATTCCCAAAAGAAATTCTTGGAATAGCGCAATAAAAAAAATAAAAACATGGTTTGAAATTTAATATTACAAAAAAATATTGGGACTAACTATAAAAGGATATTTTAAATTTAAAGTCGACTTATTAAAAAAAATTCAAGTGAAAAACAATAGTTTTTACCAATTTCGTCAGTTGTTTCAAAATGTTTGTATTGTTCGATATTTTTACTGTGTTTGTGAGCTATTTTTGATACTTAAAAATAATTACAATTTTAATTATTTTTTAAGGTAAATACCTTTTTAACTGCACATACCTTTATTTTAACAGTAAAGCTAACAAATTTGTTTTAGGTCCGGAGATAAAAGTTTAAATTTTTCTTGAGATTTATGTAGAAATCAATAATAATATCCATACACGCAAGTATTTTCTATGCTTTAAATACTTAAAAATTTAACAATTAATATTTACTTTCACTAAACGGATGTTTTTAAATTACTGAACTGAACTTTTTTTAAATCACTGAATGGTTGAGTAAACGCTTGATAAATTGAACGAATTGTTTTTTTCCGTTCGATTAAAAAAAATTTAAGCGTTCCTAGTGGTTTAAATCATTTGATTTGATAAAACAAACTGTTACAAATAATTTAATTTAAATCAATTGAACGTGTTGAAAGTTCAATTGAATTCACTTTATTTAAACAAAAAAAGAATTCCTTCACTTTAAAATTTAATTCGATTTATTGCGAATTAATTTTTCAAAGCTCTGCTTTCACTACCTTTCATGTCTCGTCTAGGTGAATATAAAATATTATTCAATTCTAAGGGACTGGTTAAAAACAAGAGAAAAAGTTTTACTTGCTAGTCGCTATGAAATTGTTCACACCTTTTGTATAGAAAATTTAGAGGTACCTTCACATTTTCACTCATAAGTTTTTAACCGCTGGGCTGATTTTGCTCATTTTAAATACCAAACTGTTTGGGAGGATTTACATTAATCTAGGTAAAAATGAGAGACAGACGGACATCGCTAAATCGATCTATAGGCCTTTTTTTGCATTAACTCTTCAATTGAAAATTTTTGCTGGAGTAAGCACGTGATTTTTGATAATTTGGGCTTACAAGGAAATTATCCTAATGGATTCTCTCCGATCTTAATGAAAAGAAAAATAACGGCTCTGTCCCATTTTTAAGTGCTGAAAAGTAAGGTCAAAAATTACTCGGTTTTTGTTTGGAAAGATATCTTCAATTTATAAAATTTAGAACTTTTAATGTACACAGTTTTGTCAAATACATTAATGTGTTTAATAAAGAACATTAGTTGAAACTATTTCACAATAGGTGGCGCATCTGAAAGAAAATTCTCCCTATTAGGCATCAAAGACATTAATTTATAAAGATTAAAGACATTAATTTATTAAAGAAAGAACATTAGTTGAAACTATTTCCCAATAGATGGCGCATCTGAAAATAAATTCTCCCTATTAGGCATATTTTGCTAAAATATGCAACAATGTATTATTGATTTTCTATTTCGTTCGTAACATAAAATAATATTTGCCAAAAACTATACAAAACAAGTAAGAGCGGCTAAATTCGGCTATGCCGAATCTTATATACCCTTCACCATGGTATTCTGAAGGAGATGAATACATCGTTGGAATCTACTACCTCATAGCTCTCCACAAACAAGCGGTATCCCCATTTATTTTTTCTTAAATGTCCAAAAATTTTAATCCAAAATAATATGTCATGTAAAATCTCAAATTTATATTTTTCCATATGTTTCAGCGCTTTTCTTGTCAAATTTGGCATTTTCTAGGCAAAAAAAAGTTGGCGACACTACTATTTATTTTTTATTTATATCATTCACAATAGTTGTGAAACGTATTTAACCTACGTATTTATCTTCACACTCTTATTAAACAAAGGGATTTTACTGGAAAAATTAGAGGTAGTCCTGGTTTTTTGCTAATATCTCAGCCATTTATTAACCGATCTGTCTGATTTTTAATAGCAAACAGAAATGGATCACATGTAACAGAAATAAAAAAGAATCAAGTCCTCATCATGTCTGGGTTCTTCGGAAAACCCATTTCAACACACAGACGGACAGACGGACATCGTTAAATCAACTTCGCTCTTCATATGGACCCAGAATATATATACTTTATAGGGTCTAAGATCAATATTGTAGAAATTACAAACGGAATGACAAACTTATATATACCCTTCCACCTATGGTGAAGGGTATAAATATATGTTTTATGTATATATTATACTTTAATTTTCTAAATCATTTAGATGTTTAAGAACACAGTATTACAATTTTTCGTATGTGTATTTATTTTTTTTTTTAAAGAAGAAATTAACATAAATATGCAGTTTGCAATGGCTCAATACTTGAAAATTATACGAATTTACCGAAAAAATACCATTTTGATCTATGAAAATTTGTTTTTAACATAAAAATGTGAAACGAATGCTTTTATCACGTCGAACATTTTAAAAATTGACTGAAGTATTATTAAATAAGTCTGCTAGTGACAGTTTAATGTACTAGAATTTGAAACAAGTATTAAATGTCATATTTGTGGTTCCTAAGATAATTAAAAGCCAAATCCAAGACCTAGGCATGGCGCAGGGTATTGTTATCTTTTTTTTTATTTAAGCGTCATCTACTGCGAAGTAGAGACACTAAAGCAATTATTTATTTTGCTCTAATTTTATAAATTAATGTCTTTGTGGTGTGTTCGACGTACGTTACCGCGGGTGCCCGCGGGAACCCAATCTTACCAGAAAGCGTTTCTTGTAACAAAAATTGGGTAAATGAGAGCGTTCGTGAGAGAGTAATTGTGTTTCTCATTTTACCAGAACTTACCCGTACTTTTTGTTTGGGTAAAATGGTAAAATTGTCAAATCATCAGCTGTTGCTAATAAATTAACTGTTTTGAATTTTTGAAAAAAAATTAAAGTTATATAAAAGTTTACTATAAACAACTTTTTCTTCTTAATAATGAAAAATACATTTGAAAATGTAAATAGATATTTGCCATTTCAAATATATTTATTAATTAAGCTGTTTTTTAATATGAATAAATTTGACGTTTATTTTTGGATATGAAATGTGGTTTTGTGCGTTCGCAGTATTTTATGCATTTTTATGGTTTTGTGAGAGAATTTTTTGCTTACTCTCATTTTACCACACTTTACCCAAAATTACCTCGTACAGACCTATGTTTTTGATCTTTATAAATTAATGTCTTTGACATTGCCTATAGGTTTGTGGTTTCTCCTCAGTGTTGCTATATATTTGAAATTTTTTAAATATAGATGAAAAAAACTTCGAAAAATCAGAGCAGTTGCGAATATCTAAGAATACTATGATACTCCCTCGAATCAATCAAATAGGCAATATTTTATGTCAATTTCAATTGAGATCAACTGTTTTCAAAAAAAAATATTTTTTTAGTTCCAAAAAGTTGATCAATAAAAAATCTTTCATTTGATAACCAATTTGTCTACAATTATTGAACTTACAAGAAATATGCTAGAAACGAAAAACATGTAATTTTTGAGCAGACAGGCGGAAATCGCTAAATCGACTTAAAATTGTATAAGGATCATGAATATATATACTTTATGGGGTCTAAGTCCTATATATCGACGTGTTACAAGGCCCGCTACGTTGTTAGCGTAAAAAAAATGTTGCCCTGCCTAAGGCCAGAGATTGCCGTAGTCCCTAGATGAAAATGTTTCAAAAAGTGCTTATTAGAGAATTAGCACACACGCAACGAAACACATATTTTATATTTCCGAGTAGACATATTTTAAATTTAAGCTTTCTAACCAAAAGGTGTTTGGGCAAGACGTCAATGGAGAAACATTTCTCTTCCTTGTAGAAATTTAAAAAAAATCTGTAGTTACCCCATACTCCAAAAACAGGTATAAAAAATTACAATATTCTAGCCCAACCCAAATCAAGGGGGAAATTCCTCATTTTTCCCCTCCCCGTTTGGATGTCCGAAAATTCCGTCTTTCCAGTAAGAGTATGGGCTAACTCTAGCGGACATGTATTTCAGGTTTTCAGCCAATGGGCTTAGACAAACCGCCAAGGAGGAGACCTTTTTCCTTTCCGTATGCATTTTCAAAATCCCGTCTGAGGAGATGCATAGGTAGGAAGAGGAACCTATATGCAAAAATTCAACTTCCTAGTTTCGGCGGTTTTGACGGCCATAAAGGGGAAGATTTTCCCTTTATTGGCCCTCCCGAGGGGTTTTCAAAAAATCCAGTGTTAGCTAATGTCTACGTCGGAGGAGGAACTTCCTAGTTCCCGCTACGGAGACTTAGGTCCTTTTTCCCCTCTACGTAAGAATTTCCAAAAATACCGTCTAAGCTGATGTATACGCCGGAGCAGGCACCTACATACCAAATTTCAACTTCCTAGTTCCAGCAGGATATTCCAATAGTTTAAGATGATGTCTATGCTGGAAGAGGAACTTTTATACCAAATTTCAACTGCCCAGCTCTAGCTGTTAAGGCCTTTAAGGAGGAGACTTTTCATCCTTTGAACCCCATTGTTGTTACGTCCTTGGCAAAAATTCCAAAATGTAAGGTACATCGCTGGGCATATTTTAAATATCAGGTTTCTGGGTAAAGGGGTTTGGACAGACCGTCAAGTGGGAGACTCTCTTTTTTCCAAAAATCCTGAATGGGCAGATGTCTCTTCTTTTAGGGTTTTCCAAAACTCACGTCATAGCTGATGTCTACACAAAAGAGTAACGTTCATACCAAATTTAAACGTCGTAACATTTTGGGCTGGCCGTTATGGAGGATAATTTTCGCCCTTTGAACCACAATTTTTGCCACGTCCTTCACTTCAGGGAACGCATATTTCAAATTTCAAGTTTCTACCCAAAGAGGTTGGGCAGGCAGTAATTTTTGAATTTTATTATCAAAATTCGTGCTGTGTGAGAAATGTGTTTCGTAAATTACGTCCATTTTATGGTCGTCATATCGCTGATTCTCATAAAATTATCATCGAAACTACAATAAAAGCTGACTAACCCTTTTTTAATTTATTTATAAACTTAGTAAAAAATTTTTGCATTCAGTTACTTCAACTAAATATTAATTTTCACAACAAAATTCGGTTAACTGACTTTTAGTTGCAACGCCCAAAGTTATAATGAATCATATTTGAATATGGTTGTACCAAGGACCTTAGAAGTATACAGGATGTACAGAAGGACTGACTCTAATTGTGCCTTTAACCTAGTCTCCTTGCCTCCTATTCACCAAGCGATTACAACTAAATCCCTAGCTTACACTAATACTACAACATAATTCGTAGACACTGCATGTAATTTCCCTATAGGAAGCCTGGGGTCAAGTGTCTACAAGTCACCACTTTTGTCGACTATTTTGGGTGACTTTTTGGAAACATGTCCACAAAGCGTCTATACTTTTTACATTCCTTTTTTGCAGCTGCAAAGCTGTGCTTGTTTTTGATTTTTTTATTGTTTTATTTTGTTGAAAATATATGTGCATAGCTGCATGCAAAATTAAAGTTTTTAATAAAAATATAAAGAAAAATGAATTTCAAATTCAACAAAATATATAATGAGCAAAAGAAATTACAAAAAACTTGTGGAAAAAAAAATAAATTTTGTATAAAAGTAAAAATAACAAGAAAGAGACAACAATTTTTAGTGAAAAGTGCAACTCTAGAGATTTTGTGGATCCTGATGAAGATTTTACGGAGCCTGTGGATGATTTTGTACAGTCTTTTGAAGATTTGTCTACTACAAAATTAAATTTGCACAAACATTTTTTTACTTAAATAAAATTTATAAAAAAAAAAATGTATTAATAAAATATCTAATTTAACAAAATAAATGCACCTGTTTAATCTTATTTCCTTCCTAGTGTGGAAATCTAATAAAAAGTTCCAAAAGTGTAGACTAGAATTACTAAAATGTACTAGCGAATCTCTGGTTCCAATGTCAACACCTAGTCAATAGTTGTGTAGATTCGCAATGACACGCACATGTTAAATGTCTACAGCAGAAAGCGTTGGCTGGGGCATAATTAGTCAGTAGTACTGGTGACAAAGTCAATAGTGAATCAGTACAGTTTCACTATCGACATTTCCTACAGGATTCCTAGCCACTTCAGAGACAACAAACATACATTTATTTCTTTGGCAATACATATTGTTAAAATATTATTATCTTAAAATTTACCAATTTTTCGGAGAATTTTAACTAATAAATTTTTGTAATTTTTCAACGGAAATTAAAATAATTTTTCTCAAAATGATAAGTTTAACCATATTTTTGGGTAAGATTTGGCAACAGTGGGGCATGTCCATAGCAATTTTAAGGAGCAAAAAATTAAATAAGCTCATTTGACGTCAAGGGAAAGATTTTGTTTGCTAAATTGTTGATTTCCACAATAATTATCGATTCGAACTTAGAGATTTTTAAAAAATTTAGTGCTGTTTGATTACTTAAAATGTAAACATTACCTAAATTCTAATTTAAAAAATTAAAAAAATCAATGCTAATTTAACATTCAGTTGATCTAATGGGACTGTTTGTTTACATTGCCAGTGAAAAAAATAGTAAACTTAGAAAGAACAAAAAAATTGTCAAAAATTAAAAACAACTACATTAAAATGTTTCAAATTTCACGTCAAAGAACTTTAAGTAAAATTTTGAATCTAAAAATTTTACAAACAAAAATGTGAAAAATCAAATGAAAAGACAAAATTCAAATTTATTCGAGGGCCGCACTAAAATCGACGAAGAAGGGTCGCACTTGCCCACCGTTGCTGTATATCTTAGATTTGATACAAGATATTGAGAAAGGGGTTTCGTAATTAGAAAGAGAATACTTACAATATCCATTCCTGACACAATTTTTTCAAAAATAGCTAGTGGGTCCAACCAATAGTAAGCTAACGATATATTTTTCATTAAATTATTGTTAGGCCTAATCTGATACAATTTGTTATTTTTCGGATAAATTTGGATTTCACCTTATGCCCAAATATATTGCAAGATATTACAGCAGGTATTAAAGAATATCAAATTGGATATAATTAAATATTGCGCCAGATCACTTTTTTTTATTGAGAAATTATTTTGTACATAAATAAAATTATTTTGTACATGAATAAAATAACTGATACATTTTTTAAAATAAAATCTTGTCGAAAATATATGCTATATTTCCGAGTGTTGTTTGTTCTTACTATATTTGTTATTGTTGATTATAAATAGTAGTTAAGTATTTAATATTTATATACTACTATTTTTTACAACTCCACTATGACTACCTGTTGAATGAATGTGTATCATTAACGTTGTATTAGTCGTTGGTTAATGTTTTGTTATTAAAAAAAAAAAAAACTTATACGTGCAATTTTCTACCATAATTTGTTATAATTGAAATTGCTAAACTACTAAAAATTATGTAATTTTAGTGAAATTTAATGAATTGATAAATATTTGAAACAAATTTATATGATAAAATGTGAATTATGAAGATATATAATGATTAATGAATGAATACACGACACACACACGCAAAATCACCCCGAAAAAAGGTAGAAAAAACAAAAAAAAAAAAGAAATTCCAATGCGCAGAAGCACAATCCAATTTTTATTGTAAATTTGTTGTTATGGAGTAAGGTGGGTGAGGTAGTTTAGATTGTGCTGTGTGGAGTTTGTGGTGTCGACGTTTTCTTAATCTTTGCTTATTTTTTTTTTAACAAAGTAAAACACTTGTAAGGCTTTTGATCAAACACTCACAAATACTAGTGGTAGTTGCTTTGGATCACCACTGGGAAAATCGTCGAACATAATGGAAAATGCATACATATATAAAATACAACAATTATGGAAAAATCTAATTATAAAAACCGTTGTCTAAGCATAAATTAATTGTTAAGAATACGAGAAAAAAGAATACATATTTAACAAGTGTGTGATGTTTGTTTTCTAAATAATATTACTTGGTAATGAATTTTGTTGCAAATTAAGTGATTCCAACAACCACAATGTTAACCTTACTAAGTGAATGTCATTTTTGGACAACCCGCGAAGATGTTCGCATTAAACATACCGATTTTGGTGCATTTCGTTATACACGCAATCGCGAATTGCAAAATATGCTACCTGATCCTTATGCCGAGGCTAAACGTGATTATACGGAACGTCGCAATGGTTTGACAGTGTTAAAAAACTCCCGCAAATCTCGTATGGGAAGGCTTAAAGATAATCTTAAACGTTTAGAGGAATTAATGCGTTACTCGAAAGTTGTTCATATTCATTGGACAGATGGCTCCCAAGTGTTATTGCTCTTTGCCAATGGTATTATAGCTCATATATGTATTGATATGTTTACCGGTGATATATCTCGTATGGTCTATGAAAAATATTTGGTGGGCAAATTGGCTGCTGATACAATAACTGATGGTAAGTTTTCATATTCATTCGTTTTTTTAATCTTTCTTATATAACGAAATAGAGGATATTGAAGACATAACTGTCAACATCATGATCACTTATTACTAACGTTGGTTTCGTTGTTGATAATGATTAGACATGTTTGTAACATTTGATTTTTTATTTTTGTTAGTAAAATATATGCGCTTAACGCGCATAGGCATAATCGTGTTGATGATGATGATGACTTCGTCTACAGCAAATATTATTTTAAGAGGAAAATGAAAGACAAGAAAATGTATACAACATAGAGAAATTCTCACAATTTCACAATCAAAGTTAAACCTCTTAAAATAAAATTTGATAACATAAAATAAAAAATATA